>CM054130.1:64368323-64870823 GCA_028751855.1 Ambrosia trifida | reverse complement strand
TTTAATCTCCATATCTGAAATAAACATAGTTTGGACGTGTTTCAACAATAACATCATATTTATGCATCAAAATATGATGATCAATATGTATCATGTAGTGTAAATTTATTATCTTTATTATTTGTAGGTAATGGATGACACTACACACAATTCGAAAATATTTGAAACTTGGTGGATGCGCCATCCACTAATTTGTGTCTTCGATTTTGTTGGATGTTTATGATGTTTATCCCTCCGTATTAGATAATAAAAGAGAACTTTAGGCCTTAAATTCGCTACTCGATTGATGTATATGTTAAACTTTCATTTTTGAGTTTGTATACCTTAACATCATCAACATAAATTACAAAGTTATATGCTGAATGTTTGGTTGTATTTAAGTGTGCAAGTAAAAGGCTGCTTACCATGGTTTATCGCACAACCCTCATGGTCCTGCTACACTGTCACCGTTTAGTCATTATCCAATAGCATCTTACCATCTTATGTGTTGATAGTTGTTGAAGCATCTACAGTGTGTATGTTGTTTTTATTTATATATTTTTTGTTTATGCATTTTCTTACTTTATTTTTCACTAAACATATGCAAAATGTCTTATTAGTAGAAGATTTAGTGATGCATCTGTATAAAGTGACATCAAACTATGGTAACAAGGTCACTTCTGGTCCAGGAGAAAAACCTATTACAAAGGCGAGAAAAGCTATTTTCTGCAGAGGAAATCTCTTCTATGGTTCTAATCAAAATGCATAGCAAGTTTTCAAGTTTTTAGTTGTGGCAGTGGCATTATTGTTATTTGTTTACTGAAGTTGGTGGCAATGTCATCCGCTTTACACCAAGGTAACCTTAATGTAAAAAAAATTGAGAAATTTTTCCCCACTTCTAGAAATTTGACATATGTATCTCTAATGGGTTATGTAGCTAAAATCTCTAAGTAATATGAATATGGGTTGAACGGGTCAAACGGGTCAAATGGCAATTGAATTGAACAATTTTATGTAACCTTTATTTTATTTTTTCTTATCATCCTCCCTAATAAAGGAGCAACTATTGTTGGTTATGAAGCTAAAACTATGATTAGGGCCATTATAGAAAAATGTTGCTTGTCAACCATTTTTTATCTGGCTGTTTAGATAGCTTGTGGTCTGAAACTCAGTCAAAAATACCTGCTCAAGTTGACCTAGACTAGAGCTCTGTGCGTCAAGCCATCAACAACCCTCATTGGGACTGTAATGTGTCATCTACCCATTGACTAAAGTATCATTTCCCTATTTTGGCTTTAAAACCTTTGAAAATTTTTATTTGCATGGTCATACAAGTGGACTAAGGGTGTTAAAATGTGTCATGTTTTCCCACGTCATCCCGGTTCAAAAAAAAAAAATAAAAAAAAAATAAAAAATAGGCGACTTCTAATGCACCTGTGTAGTAAATGTCTGGTTAGCTTTAGGGTTTACTTTTTGGGTTTAGTTTAGCTTTTAGGGTTAGTTTTTTTTTAGTTTATTTTGTAAGGTTTAGGTTTTTGGGGTGGGGTGGGGGTGGGTAGGGTGGGTTTAGGTTTTTGGGTAGGGGGTTAGGTTTTTTGGTTGGGGTTAGGTTTTTGGTTGTGACGGGTGGGGCTTAGGTTTTTGGTAGGCGGTGGGTGGGGTGGGTTTAGGTTTTTGGGTGGGGGGTGGATGGGTGATTTAGGTTTTTGGGTAAGGATTTAGGTTTTTTAGTGAGGGTGGGGGTGGGTGGGGTGGAATTAGGTTTTTGGGTGGGGGTAAGTTGGGGGTAGGTGGTTTAGGCTTTTGGGTTATACTACACATGTGCAGTAGCGTTTTTTAGGTGTGTTTTTTTTTATTTTTTTTTATTTTTTTTCCGACCGGGTATGACGTGGGAAAGAGAAGCTCCGAACTAGTTTTCTATTTTTTTACTTAAATTTTGAGTTATGATTTTTTTATTATATTTTTTTTGTACTTAATTAGGAATTCTCAAGTTCTCTCAATAAAATGAGTTCTCTATTGAACCATCCCCTATATATATATATATGGTTAAACATACATTCTCTATTGAAATTGCAAAAGAAGGCGTTACAGAAAATTTGGATTTTCAGAAACGAGAAGGTATTTAGGGGAGTCCACTGCGCAAACAATAAACAATTGGAGGAAGTCAAGGAGTTCACTGCTCACACTTATTATAGGCCTAAAACTTAAATAGCTTGAAGTATTTTGAACTGAGGGTAACATTTTTTTGTCCTCATGCATATGAACTATCCAAGCTCTTTTTATAGTTAGGGTTTCTCTCTGACTCTATTTATGTTGATTTTTGTTGTTCTCACTTGTGTACTTAGTTTGCCCATGTTTGATCAAAGATTCATTCGTCAAGGTTAACTATCCAAGCCCTTACATTGGTTTTTATATATGATATATGCTAGGATTCTAATATATTATGTAACATTAATACGTAAATTGTAAGTATAACATCACCAAACGTTTTACTTATTTAAAAACTAATTAAGTTTTCTTAATTTTATATTTATATATATATATATATATATATATATATATATATCGATGAAATAAGTTGTGTATTTTACTTTTCGTTTAAACAAAACTTACATGTTATTTTGTTTCATGTTTTAAACTAGGAGGGTGTTTGGGATTGAGTTTGGAAATGCAAAAGTACTTTTGGTCAAAAGTGTTTATTGGCTTATGACTTTTTAAAAAGGAGTTTTAAAAAAAATGTTTGGATTAGCTTTTCGGATGAGAAACGTCAAAAAGTCAATAAATTGTTGTCTTTTTAAGTGTTTTGCTTAACTTATTGTGAATATTGGTTGTATGGATGGTAAATTTTTAATTTTTTTTCAAAAGTCAAAAGCCAAAAGGCAGGATTTCTAACATTTCAAAAACAGTTTTTCCACCCTTAAAAGTCAAAAGTCAAAACAGAAAGTGTTTTTGGGTTACACAAACAACTTATTGACTTATTGGCTTTTTGGAAAAACCAATAAGTCAATAAGTTGTTTTGAAACTCAATCCCAAACACCATCTAGAAAATAAATCCGGTAACCTTATTTCATTTTATCTATATCTTCTTTCAATTTTTATTTTATCTTTTTTTGCCCCGTGAAGTTCACGGGTCTCTAACCTAGTTTACAAATATATTAGCACTAGTTTATACCTCGGGATAGGGATGAGCAAATGGTCTCGGGTACTGGTACCAAACCGGTAATAGTACTGAATTCCTGGTAGCGAATTAAATTCGGTACTACTATCGGTACCCACATTTTTGGTTTTTCGGTACCGGTACTACCGGTACCCACTTTTTGGGGAATTTCGGTACCGGTATTTTCCGTACCGGTACCATGCTCATCCTTACCCCGGGAGCGTCCCGGGGTTGAAAAATATAATATAACGCAATAAAATCTTCAATATATGATTTGCACAAGAAAAACTCAACCAAATACGACTGCAAAGAAAAATTACCATTTCGACTGTTAGCATATCCCCTAACCGCCTAATACGCTACCATCTCAATTTTATTGGTCCCATATACATTTGATTCCTATATTAGCCCCCCAAATAATTACAGCAGAATACCACTACATCTAAATACTATATTTCTAAAACCAATGTATAAACAACATCGAATTAAGTAATGATTATCTATCAAACTGTAAGCAATACCTACTCCATATTTGTACCAACCTTGTAAGTTGTAAGTAAGTTTGGCATTCTAGTTGTTAAAAAAATGGTATTTTACATAGTGATGAGTTGTTTGCGGTAGAATATTCTGTAAAAGAGACCACAAAATATTATAGATGCTACATTTTCTTGTATACTATAATTATTCTTTTATAAGGTTCTAACTTATGTCGCACATATTAGATATCCAAATAATGCATCTATATAGCGTTTATTGATTCATATTTATATAGAAAAAATGTACCTTAAAAATAGATGTTAACAGAAGAAAAAAAAACAATCCCATAACATCACAACATTGTAGAAATTGCAGAGGCGGCTCAACCATTTTAAGGCCAAAGCGAAACAAAAAAAAAAATCGGACAGATTAAAAAATACGCTTTTATTTTTATTTTTTGAATGGTCAACAAAACTCCAATTTTATTAAACCACCAACGTGGCTAGCCAGAGGCTAGCAATACAGCCACCAACTTAAAATACAAAACGTACAACGAAACCAAAAAACTATATATGTATTACAACTTAGCCTTTCGCTGTATCTTGGCTAAAGAAATTGGCATACCAACCACTTCACCGTGTCTCGTGTTACCCTTTCACATCCTTTAATTATAAACCATACAGATAAATGTGTGCCACCCTAGACCACTGGTTGATACCGGACCCAAATTGTGAGGGACCCAAATTATAAGTGGGTTCAATCCAAAACTCTAAACTATAATTCACAAAAGACCAATATACCATTACCTTTCTGAAACAATAACCTCTGCTTGATATCGGCAACAAATTGTGAGTGGGTTCAATTCCAACACCTCAAATATAATTCATAAAAGACTAATGTAAACTCGGCCTCCTCTGGAGACCTTGTGTAAACAGCCCATTCAAAACCATTTCCATTGCAAACCAATAT
This sequence comes from Ambrosia trifida, assembly GCA_028751855.1. NCBI lineage: Eukaryota > Viridiplantae > Streptophyta > Magnoliopsida > Asterales > Asteraceae > Ambrosia > Ambrosia trifida. The sequence continues at coordinate 64,866,241 of CM054130.1, read as the reverse complement.
TATCCATTTGTTGTGGCATTATTCAAACAACTAAAACAATTGATCACTGCACTATACCAAAACATTTCCTTGCATCCAATACATTCCATTTGCGCTTTTATTGCAACCTTGATACATTTAAGAGTTGCGCTATAGATCGCCTACACTCCTTCCTTTAAGCAACAACAATAGTACAGCTACGCCCAATTCCAGCCTCGGAGTTATTTTTTATAAGGCTTCAAAACATAATACAACCTCACAAATTCCAGCGAAGGTGCTATTTATAATCCTACAATAAACATGTTGTACGACTGTCTTCGGAACCTTGGTACAGCTACAAAAACCCCAGAAACGAAAAGGAATGTGAAACGAACATAACATAACAACACGAGAACGAATGTGTATGACCGGGACTATTAGTGTCACACACTTATGTTAGAACACACACCAAACGCACACAAGACGCTAACCCACCCCCAATTGGAGTACATATCTCACCAAACGCACACACACTATTCAACCCTTACTCCACCCTATTGACTCCAGTGATCAAATGAAAATGAATTCATACCCAAAAAAAGCCCCAACAAAAGAATAACCACACAGAATAATAAAAAGTAAATAAAAATAACACGAACCGACTATATCATGCCAGAATAGGTAGCACTTAAATCCTCAAATCATAAGCCAAAAGCCGAATTACCGACACACACCAAACCTAGAATTCCATTCAAATTCCAAACCAAGATCCGAGAACAAATGCCGCTGAGCTAGATCTCTAATACTCTGAACTAAGAAAGCGCCTAACCCGTCAACATCCCAATCTCATCTAGCATTCCCCATACCAAAATCATGACCCATAACCGTCTATGTAAGTTCCTGTATTTTCGAAACTTCACTTGGCTGAGAAGGTCGTCTCACCCAAGAGAACTGTATGATCTGCGACCCATCCCCTAGGGTAACCCGGTCCGAAATCCTGGCGTTTTTATCCATCTCTAAACTGTACAATTTAGGAAATTTATCATGCTACGGAAGATCAAATAACCACCTCTCATTCTAAAAAAATATACTGGTATTCCTACTCGGATAGACCCGAAATAGAGATTCCAAAGCAATCCCCACAGTCAACAGATATACTATGAATTTGCTTCCACGGGCTTAGCAGAGAAAGTCTTGCTGGTATAAAACTCCACGACCTCGAGTTGCTATGGATATTCAACACAACTTTCTCCAGAAGCTAAATGATTGAGTTACCAGAGAAAAACGAATTGACAAAATTTGTTAAATCAGCTATCGAATTGCATGTTTCAAATGGTGATTAAATTTTGTTGTTTGCTTAAACCATTTACCAAAATTATAAGCTTGTGGCCAATTTTATATTACCTTTTGACTTCAGATCAAATACAATTTTTTTCGTATAAGCATAAAAGATGCAGGGATAAAGAACTAACTAACCGGAAGCTCCAATAAACTTGTAGTTGTAGCTTTTTAAGCAATGTACTATGAACAATATAAAAAATAACGGTCAATTATATTAATATCAATTTTACATATGAATCATTCAAAAGAAAATAACAAAATGATGAATTACCGAACCCTGATGCTTGTCTTCCTGAAGAAAAAAAACTGTATATTAGAATCACAATAGAGAGTTGAGTCAACTGCAAGAACAAATCCAATTTTGGTTGGTAAAAATCATGATCTATTCAAGGCAAACAAAATGCACGGTTAGCAAACTATAAATATTGTCACTTATCCCCAAACACCTTGTGTGTATAAAAGCGTACCTAAATGGGGTAGTAAGATGATTAAATTCATGTTTATGAAACTAAATATATAAGATTAGCACACACTAATTGTGAAGATTAACATACTAACCCAAAAACTAAAACACATATTGCACATCCTAACAAAAAAATTAGATAGTTTTCAGATCCAGATCACAATCATAGACAAATTCATAACCAATTAATATAAACAGTTGATATCATCAAAAAATTTAAAGATATACCTTGTAGAAGGAGGTGGGTAATGTTAAAAGTATCAACACTTATAGTTTGATAGCTCAAATGGGTCATTATGGATTGAACTAAAGCATGTTGCATAAGATTTGTTGTGCAGGTTGCTGACGTGGCTTCTGGGAGATGCTGACATGGATGGGCAGCAGCTGATGTGGCAGGATGATATGTTGATTGGATGTTGTCTGCTTATTAGTCTTCACATTTATTATTTGGGCTCGTATTATTAAGCTAAACCTAAAGCCCAACAGTATTATAATTGTTTATGTCTGGCCCAGTCTAGTTAAAACACATTGTTCGTTTATGTCTGGCCCAGTCCAGTTAAACAGATTTGCCACGCTGGCAATCTGTGGGAGAAAGCACAGACTACTTCTAGTCGTTAATCTATTATTTTTGGTGTAATCCTGGTCGTTCGTTCATATGAAAGAAGGCAAGCTGTCAGAGATAAAAGGCTTCGTCCACTGTTCGTCTCGATCTTCAACTCACACCTTTACACAGATTACTGCATTCTCTCTCTAAAAAACCTTTCCAGTCTTTATCTTAGTTGATCTTGTTAGGGTTTTTATCTGTAACATCTTGTTTCAGATCATTGTTTGTTATTCTCTACTTGTGTAGATCTTGTGCTAAGATTCTTGTGTTATTGAGTCTGTTTGTTTAGGTTTAGGGTTATTTCCTTGTATTTTAAGAGTCGTTGTATTGTTCAGGGTTTATCAATAAATCAAGTATTTGAAGTTTTGATATCATGTTTTTGACATGGTATCAGAGCCTCTAGGTTAGATTTGTGAGTCTCTGAGTCTTTCTGGTTTAGATCTGTGTTGATCTTGGTGATCCGTGGGGATTATTCTTGATTTAGAGAATCTTCGTAGTTGAGTCCATTAGGGTTTGAGAAACCCTAGATATTTCTGCTGTGTTCTTGATTGCTCTGATTAATAAAGGAGCTGGTTATTACTACAAGAATCTCTGGTGGCCTGATTGTGAAGGTGATGTGCTAGGGGTCATAAAAACCCTAGCGAGATGACTACCATAGCGTTACCCCCAATCAAAGGGTAACCACTTTTGGAGAAACCCTAACTTGGGTCTATTGGGTGAGATCTTTCCATAGTCTTTGTTTTTAATTCAGTTGTGTCTAGGCTTCTGGTGCCAGGTTAGTTGGACCGGTTTGTTGATTGATTGAGTTGTATCTAGGGGTTAAAAGGCTCCCAAGTTAAGGCATGCGCAGGCACCCTTGAGTGATGAACCTGTGATCTTGTCCCTGGCTTGGCTTCGCCTCTTTTAGGGCTTATTTGTTCAGTTTGTTTGACTTGGTGATTATCTCTGTGTGTTTATTTTGTTCTTGATTGTGTTTGTTTACTTTGCACATTATGGGTGACAATGTTCATCCAACAGCTGGGGGAGGAGGTATTATTATACCTCCTGAAACCCTTGTCAGCAAATTGGATGTAAGTGATCCATTGTATTTGCATGCCTCTGACTCTAGTAATCTGATGATAGTTTCAGTAAAACTCAAAGGATCTGAAAACTATTCTGTTTGGGCTAATGCCATGACTCTTGCACTTCAAGTTAAAAATAAATGGGGATTTATAGATAAGTCATGTATTAAATGTGACACCCCGCATTTTCAGGTTCCTACTTTAACTGAACTCTAGTTAACTTGCATGTTCGTATGTGGCTAAACACCTAGCTAGGGTTAGTTAAACAGGTCCTTCAGGATGTTATGTAACAATAACATATGTTAGGTAACGTTAACGTATGTTATGGTTAGGAAAACCCTTGTCTTGACACACACGCGAGTCTTGTATCCCGAACGTTGGTGATTTATTAGGCATGCATGATTTTATGGACAAGTGAGTATTGATGAATGTGATTCATGTATGTAAATTACATGTTTATGTGAACTACTGTGCATTAGTTAACTGGTACGTAATCTCTGCAGGATATATGTATGTATGTATATATTTATGTTAGACGTAATAATGAATTTATAGAATAGTAGTTTTATAAAATTGTTATGATTAATATTGATGGGACTAATCTTGGGAATTAAATATTATTAACGGGCTCCCTTATTAGATAAAAATCTCTAGAACCCAACACCTTGGCCCATAACTAAACCCTTGGTGCATTATTTATTAAAAAAATAAAATAAAACACAAACCCTACATAGGGGTTTGCGCCGTGGCCTAGTACCCACACAACCATCACAAACACTTTCAATCCTTCATCCAATTCCATCCCTAATTCAAGTTATTTCGGGTGCAATCTTGAGGTTCTAAGGATTCTAGCAAATGCAAGGTATATGTTTTATGTGCTTTATGATAAATAATAATACTAGAAAAGTTTAAAAACCCTAAAAACTATCCATATAGAAATCACAAATCATGAATAATAAGATGTTTTTGATGTTTGTTATGAGTGTTGATGAGTATTGATGATAGTAATCATATCTAGGGTATGTGATAAGTAAATACATGGATTTAAACATGATAATATAGATTTGATGGTGTTAATATGAGTTTATTACATGATTATAGATTAATGAGAATGATTAGGGTTCATGAGTATCATGTTATGAAAGTTCTGATTTCTGACAGATTCGTTAGGGTGTTTTGTAGGGTCTATATCCTGATGTTGAAGTGATTTTTTTGAGGATTTCTTTGCTTGATTGTATTGTACGTGGTCTTAGGTTTTCATAATGGGCAAAACCATCAGATTTGGACATCTTTTGAGTAGTTTTTGGAATTTTGTTTGATTAAGGGTCATATTAGATTTTCGGAATTATAAATTGGGTTAACTTTAAACGGTCATAACTCGAGATTTACAAAGGGTTAAGTTATGAAATTTGGACAGTAGGTCAAAATTGGAAAAACTTGTCTTTTCCAATTAGATTCACCTCGTTTGGGTGAATACACATTTTTTGGGACTTTTTCTACTAAACTGACCTACTGTGGAAATTTTCTGGACATAGCTGTGTTGTACGAAATTTAATAATTTTTGTGTTTGGTTGTGAGACAAAACAAAAATATGGGTTATCAAATGAATCCCAATGAATATTAAGTAAAAATTTAGGAGTTTAATTCATTCGTTAAGTATTTTAAATAATTCGTTTTTCACAGCGTACAATCTGCCCTGAAAACGCAGATTGTGTAAGGGATGTTTACGTGACTATTTGGAGTCTTATATGGTCTGTATTTTCGGAATTATAAATTGGGTTAACTCGAGATTTACAAAGGGTTAAGTTATGAAATTTGGACAGTAGGTCAAAATTGGAAAAACTTGTCTTTTCCAATTAGATTCACCTCGTTTGGGTGAATACACATTTTTTGGGACTTTTTCTACTAAACTGACCTACTGTGGAAATTTTCTGGACATAGCTGTGTTGTACGAAATTTAATAATTTTTGTGTTTGGTTGTGAGACAAAACAAAAATATGGGTTATCAAATGAATCCCAATGAATATTAAGTAAAAATTTAGGAGTTTAATTCATTCGTTAAGTATTTTAAATAATTCGTTTTTCACAGCGTACAATCTGCCCTGAAAACGCAGATTGTGTAAGGGATGTTTACGTGACTATTTGGAGTCTTATATGGTCTGTATTTTCGGAATTATAAATTGGGTTAACTCGAGATTTACAAAGGGTTAAGTTATGAAATTTGGACAGTAGGTCAAAATTGGAAAAACTTGTCTTTTCCAATTAGATTCACCTCGTTTGGGTGAATACACATTTTTTGGGAATTTTTCTACTAAACTGACCTACTGTGGAAATTTTCTGGACATAGCTGTGTTGTACGAAATTTAATAATTTTTGTGTTTGGTTGTGAGACAAAACAAAAATATGGGTTATCAAATGAATCCCAATGAATATTAAGTAAAAATTTAGGAGTTTAATTCATTCGTTATGTATTTTAAATAATTCGTTTTTCACAGCGTACAATCTGCCCTGAAAACGCAGATTGTGTAAGGGATGTTTACGTGACTATTTGGAGTCTTATATGGTCTGTATTTGACATGAACTTGCATGAATACTTATATGAGATGTGTATGAAGTATAAAACTGATAATAATCAATATGATCACCAACGGGATACGTAGACTTACTTGTGCATGTAGAGTCATTAGGTGTCACTACACGGTTTGAACTTTAAAAGTCTTGGACAAACGAGTTGTATGGTGTGTTGGTTATGCACATATACTCACTTAGTGACATTTGTAATAGGGAGTCGGTAGCTCTTTTCTGTTTGAGGAATTTGGATTATTCACGTGCAACCTAAGGTGAGTTTCACTACTCTTTTCTCAAAAGCATGCGTCTCGGGTTGAGACAACGTACTTAACTTTTTCTAGTCCGGGTTGGGACTACTAGTTTCTAGTCCGGGTCGGGACTACTACTTTCTAGTCCAGTTTGGGACTACTTACACATCCCGGGTTGGGATGCTATGGATCCTTGCGTGGGTCGGTTTTTGCTAGTTCACAAACTGTGTCCTTGATGAACTAAACCAACTCTATCATCTGTAAGTCCTTCACATACCGAATGAGTTGCCGGTTTATGGCAAGCGGGTTATTAGTTGATAGCGCTATTAGGTCTGACAAACCTCACACCGGCTCGGGGAGTGCGGGAGTGAACTATAACTTAACAGATTTTATCATTGTTGATAGGCAATGATGTAAGGCATGCGGCTCACATTTGTGGCTACACGTACATCAGCAGTTCGGTATATCGATGTTAGTTATCATGAATGGGTTAGCTACCCTTGACATGCGATGAACTAGTGTTTACACGGTTCTTGGAACCAACTCAATTACTTGTTTACATGGTTTTGGAAACCAGCGCAGTTACATACTCATTTACTATACTTAGTGAACTCACTAGCATTGGTTGTTGACCCACGATTTACATGCTTTTGCAGGTAGTTAGCTTCCGGTGCCAGGATTAGAAAGCACTGCACACTTCACTACATTTGGGGTCTTGGGCATACACCTAAATTACATATTATGCTTTTACATTTTCTTTCATATGGTTTTAATTTGGGCGCGTTGTTTTGCGCATGGTTTCTAAAAGGTTTAAATTTGGTTTACGCTTCCGCAGCTTAACTAGACTTGATTTTTGAAAACGAACTAAATGGTTTGGGCATTTAGAGTTCGTTCATATGACTTATGGCTATGGGATCCTGGTATGTCATGTGCCTCGCGGTATAAACCCCGCAGTGGAAATTTGAGGGTGTGACAGATTGGTATCAGAGCCATTGGTTATAGTGAACTAGGACTGCATGTTGAGTCTAGTCTATAATCATCATAGCATAAGTACACTCACAACTTAAGTGCACAACTAGCTTTTAGCTACATATATCTACAACACATGATTTCAGGAGATATGTTATCTTCTAGTTCTAGACCTAATTCTGAACACGTCAATGGTGGGAACCTAGGGTTACACCAGGTGGCGTATTACTGGGAGTAGTATCCTAACAAACTTCGTGGATGAGGAAACAACAATTATACAGGGGAGAAAGCCCTTGCGAGCGTTGTGGCGCACGTACACAGGAAAGCTGCACGATGCGCATGACGTGATACCATCAAACCGAATCAACTGTGAAGAAATTCAAATACCGAGACTTATCCTTTTTCACTGAGCAAGGAGACATTTAGTTTTTGTTCCTTGTTACTTGATCTTTCTTACTTCCATTTGAAATTTAAACGGGACTGGGTTACACATATAGAACTTATTTCTTACTTTAGTACCTTACACCTAGTATGAGCGGGCGGACGTATGACTGCATATCCCTGTTACTCATAAGTATATGGTAGATTCATGGGAACACATTAGATTGGGGCTTGTTACACACACTCTTGGGGAGTTACGAAGGTCTGCGATGCAGTGCAACATCTCAAAGGAAGACGAAATCTACTAGTGACTGACAGTCACGATTGGAGGAACGAATGGTGTTGTTGACCATTGAGCTGACTTAACACAGGACCGGAGAAGGAAACTGTACGTGATAAGATCCATATAACATTGACACCACGAAATAGGAAGAAGAAGGGATGGAAGGAGAACCTGAGTAGGATGAGCACATGGAAAGTGAGGATGAAGGCTCTACTATCTAGACCGAGCGTGGCGACGACTGGCTCTTACCTTTTTCTTACTTGTCTTTTCTTTTCTTTTCCCTTGTTAACTTAGATAAGTCTGGGGTCTTATGATTAAAGACAGGGTGGTTAATGCCCTCGCATCTTTCCAAGCTAGTAAAGATCTATTTTACTAAATCATTCGTTTCCCCTGACTTCCACATTTGAACTTTCTTATTCCTTGAACGCACATGCCACAACAACAACCTGCCATCATATTTTCAAGCCTTTTTATTGGTCATAAACCTTGATGACTCCAACGGAATTGAAGGAGACTGTCTGATTGCTTCGATAGTATAAATCTTTGCCATGTGCATTTGCCCCAGGCAGGATGGGGTAATGTATGTTACATTCACACTCGATGAGATACAAATACTTGGATGGAGAACGTAATACCCTGTGGTGAAACTTAGAAATTTGTTATATAAAGATGGATGGGTTTGAGATCGACGTCTACACTACCAAGCTATAGGAGTTAGATACTTTGTGCTCGAATCTAATTAACCAACTTTACCAGCGGATCGAATTTCATACCAAAAGGGTGGGTCCCTCATATTCATGGCTTGGCCACTGCAGCTTACCTACCCAGAATCTAACAAATCTTTCACCTGGCTCGCAAACTCATTGATGAAGCTGTTGAGCATGGTACTTTTCCGAAGCATGGTGCTTCATCTTCTACTTTTGGTGATAGCAAGAGAACATGGGATAATGTGAGGTACAAGTCCTTCAACAACAATAACCAAAACGGTAACAACAACAATGGGGCTCGTGGAATAGCAATTTTGATTGGCTCTGGGGAAGCTAGGACTGATAAGAATGCCGTGATGGGTACGACACTCTTGCTTCTATTTTATATGATACTAGTGTGGACTATAGTTTTGTGTCATCAAAACTTAGCAAACAACTAGGGATGGTTCCTACTCTTCTTGATACCCCGTACACCATAGAGCTAGTTGATGGGAAGCCTGTTGAGGTAACCCACACCCATTGTGACTGTAAGCTCGAGTTGGATGGGCAATCGTTTGCCATCAACATTTTACCTATCACCCTTGGAAGCTTTGATCTCGTGGTTGGCATGGACTGGTTGTCCAAGCATCCCGCTGAAATTCTGTCGGGAGAAGATTGTTCGTGTCCCCCTCCCAGGTGGAGAACTTTTATCTATACAGGGTGATCATGGTGGTGCCATGGTGGGCATCATCGTTTCTTGAAAGCCCAGAAGTGTATTCGTAAGGGCTATCCAGCCATTTTGGCTAACATATCTGACACTCGAGCTGAAACTGAAACTAAGATTGAGGACATCCCAGTAGTCCGAGATTTCCCAGATATTTTCCCAGAGGAACTACCTGGACTTCCACCTATTCGTCAAGTGGAGTTTCAAAATGATCTTGTACCTGGAACAGCTCTAGTTGCACGCACACCATACCGCCTAGCACCAGGTGAACTTCAAGGACTGTTTACCCAACTCCAAGAGCTATTGGATATGGGCTTTATTAGACCTAGTCTTCTCCATGGGGAGCTCTAGTTCTGTTTTTTAAGAAGAAAGATGGGAGTTTCCGCATGTGTATTGATTATCGGAAGTTGAACAAAGTAATGGTTAAGAACCGCTACCCTTGCCTCGTATTGATGACTTGTTCGACCAGCTTCAAGGGTCGAGTTTCTATCCTAAAATTGACTTGAGGTCGGGATACCATCAACTGAGAGTCTGAGAGGAGGATGTGGCGAAGACAGCCTTTCGAACCCGTTATGGACATTATGAGTTTCTGGTGATGCCATTTGGGCTAACCAATGCACCGGCTGTGTTCATGGATCTGATGAACCACGTGTGTAAGCCCTATTTGGACAAATTCGTCATAGTGTTCATAGATGACATACTGATTTATTCTAAGAGCAGGGAAGAGCACGAGCAACACCTGCAGCTGATCTTGGAACTCTTGAGAAATGAGCAGTTGTATGCGAAATTCTCTAAATGCGACTTCTGGATTCGAGAAGTTCAATTTCTAGGACACGTGGTTAACGAGGCAGGTATACATGTCGATTCCGCCAAGACTGATGCTATTAAAAGTGGGAGGCTCCTAAGACTCCTACAGAGGTGCGCCAGTTCTTGGTCTTGCGGGATATTATCGCAGATTCATTGAGGGATTCTCTAAGATCGTTCAACCCCTCACTACTTTGACGCAAAAGGGTATTACTTACATGTGGGGAGATACCCAAGAGTCTGCTTTTCAATTGTTTAAGTCTAAACTTTGCAGTGCACCTATACTATCATTACCTGAGGGTACAGAGGACTTCTGGTGTACTGTGATGCGTCTATCCAAGGGTTAGGGTGTGTGCGGATGCAGCGTGAATAGGGTGATCGCGTACGCCTCACGTCAATTAAAGGTTCATAAGAAGAATTACACCACCCATGACTTGGAACTGGGAACAGTGGTTTTTGCTCTAAAGATCTGGAGGCATTATACTATGGGACGAAGTGTACGAGCTTCACTGACCACACGAGCCTCCAACACATATTCGATCAAATGGAGCTGAACATGCGACAGCGTCGATGGGTCGAGCTTCTGAATGATTATGATTGTGCCATCAAGTATCATCCAGGGAAAGCTAACGTAGTAGCTGATGCCCCCAGTCGTAAGGAAACGAAGCCCAAACGGGGCGAGCTTTACAACTCACCATACATTTTAATCTTCCTGATAAGATACGTGAAGCCTAGGGCGAGGCTTTGGAAGAAGGAAACATCGGGCTTGAAACTTTACATGGTGCTGATAAGCACTTGGAACTAAAGACAGATGGTCTTCATTATTTCATGAATCGAGTCTGGATACCACGTTTTGGGGATCTCAGACAACTAGTGCTCGATGAAGCTCACACCTCTCGACATTCGGTACATCCTGGTTCGGACAAAATGTACCAGGATCTCAAAACTCCTTACTGGTGGCCAAACATGAAAGTTGAGATAGCCACTTATGTTACTAAGTGCTTGACTTGTGTGAAGGTTAAGATTGAATATCAGAAACCTTCAAGCCTACTCTAGCAACCGGAAATCCCTATGTGGAAATAACATGATTTGGGTTATCATGGATCTTCTAACCAAATCGGCACATATTTTTTTGGCAATAAAGGAAACTGACTCGCTGGAGAAACTAGCCAATCTATACATCAAGGAGGTAGTCTCTAGGCATGGGGTGCCTACTTCTATTATATCTGATCGCGATGCACGATTCACTTCTCATTTTTGGACTACTCTCCAAAACGCTTTGGGAACTCACTTAGATATGAGCACAGCCTATCACCCATAGACGGATGGACAGAGTGAACGAACCATCCAAACATTGGAAGATCTGCTACGAGCGTGCGTGGTGGATTTTGGCAACAGTTGGGATAAGCACTTGCCTTTAATTGAATTCTCGTGTAACAACAGTTACCACACTTCGATACAATGTGCGCCTTTGGAGGCACTTTATGGACGCAAGTGTAGGTCTCCCATCTGCTGGACTGAAGTTGGGGATAGCCAGCTAACAGGTCCCGAACTCACGCACGAAACTTCTGAGAAGATAGTGCAAATCAGAAACCGGATGGCTGCTGCTCATGATCGACAGAAAAGCTACGTTGATAAGCGTAGGAAACCTTTGTAGTTCCAGGTTGGGGACAACATTCTATTAAAGGTGTCACCATGGAAGGGTGTGATACGCTTTGGAAAATGGGGAAAGTTGAACCCGCAATACGTTGGACCATTCGAGATTGTCGAAGAGATTGGTCCAGTAACTTACAGGTTGAACCTGCCTAATGAACTTATTGGGGTACACGATGTACTCCACGTATCGAATATAAAGAAATGCTTACGGATACAGCACTGGTGGTTCCACTGGAGGAGATCCAGGTGGACGATCAGCTACGGTTCGTGGAAGAACCGGTGGAGATTCTTGAGCAGGGTGTCAAGAAACTCACACAAAACACAATACCTATTGCTAAGGTACGATGGAATTCCCGTCTAGGACCGGAATATACGTGGGAGCGCAGGGATAAAATGCGGCTTAAATACCCACACCTCTTTTCTGAACCTGAACCTGAACATAGATCGAACACTAAACATAAAGCAGCTCGCTCAAAGTGAATTTCGGGGCGAAATTCCTTTCAACTTGGGGATGATGTGACATCCGGGAACCAAGCACACACTTTTCTAGCTGGCTTTATTGTTTATTTGCTGAATTTCGGGAAAAAATTCTTTTCAACTTGGGGATGATGTGACACCCCGCATTTTCAGGTTCCTACTTTAACTGAACTTTAGTTAACTTGCATGTTCGTATGTGGCTAAACACCCAGCTAGGGTTAGTTAAACAGGTCCTTCAGGATGTTATGTAACAATAACATATGTTAGGTGACATTAACGTATGTTATGGTTAGGAAAACCCTTGTCTTGACACACACGCGAGTCCTGTATCCCGAACGTTGGTGATTTATTAGGCATGCATAATTTTATGGACAAGTGAGTATTGATGAATGTGACTCATGTATGTAAATTACATGTTTATGTGAACTACTGTGCATTAGTTAACTGGTACGTAATCTCTGCAGGATATATGTATGTATGTATATATTTATGTTAGACGTAATAATGAATTTATAGAATAGTAGTTTTATAAAATTGTTATGATTAATATTGACGGGACTAGTCTTGGGAATTAAATATTATTAACGGGCTCCCTTATTAGATAAAAATCCCTAGAACCCAAAACCTTGGCCCATAACTAAACCCTTGGTGCATTATTTATAAAAAAAATAAAATAAAACACAAACCCTGCATAGGGGTTTGCGCCGTGGCCTAGTACCCACAAAACCATCACAAACACTTTCAATCCTTCATCCAATTCCATCCCTAATTCAAGTTATTTCGGGTGCAATCTTGAGGTTCTAAGGATTCTAGCAATTGCAAGGTATATGTTTTATGTGCTTTATGATAAATAATAATACTAGAAAAGTTTAAAAACCCTAAAAACTATCCATATAGAAATCGCAAATCATGAATAATAAGATGTTTTTGATGTTTGTTATGAGTGTTGATGAATATTGATGATAGTAATCATATCTAGGGTATGTGATAAGTAAATACAAGGATTTAAACATGATAATATGGATTTGATGGTGTTAATATGAGTTTATTACATGATTATAGATTATTGAGAATGATTAGGGTTCATGAGTATCATGTTATGAAAGTTCTGATTTCTGACAGATTCGTTAGGGTGTTTTGTAGGGTCTATGTCGTGATGTTAAATTGATTGTTTTGATGATTTCTTTGCTTGATTATTTTTTTACATGGTCTTAGGTTTTCATAATGGGCAAAACCATCAGATTTGGACATCTTTTGAGTGATGTTTGGAATTTTGTTTGATTAAGGGTCATATCAGATTTTCGGAATTATAAATTGGGTCAACTTTAAACGGTCATAACTCGATATTTACAAAGGGTTAAGTTATGAAATTGGGACAGTAGCTCGACATTGGAAAACCTTGGCTTTTCCAATTGGATTCACCTCTTTTGGGTGAATACACAATTTTTGGGAATTTTTCTACTAAAATGACCTGCTGTGGAAATTTTCTGGACATAGCTGTGTTGTACGAATTTTAATAATTTTTGTATTTGGTTGTGAGACAAAACAAAAATATGGGTTATCAAATGAATCCCAATGAATATTCAGTAAAATGTTAGGAGTTTAATTCATTCGTTAAGTATTTTAAATAATTCGTTTTTCACAGCGTACAATCTGTCCTGAAAACGCAGATTGTGTAAGGGATGTTTACGTGACTATTTGGAGTCTTATATGGTATGTATTTGACATGAACTTGCATGAATACTTATATGAGATGTGTATGAAGTATAAAACTGATAATAATCAATATGATCACCAACGGGATACGTAGGACTTACTTGTGCATGTAGAGTCATTAGGTGTCACTACACGGTTTGAACTTTAAAAGTCTTGGACAAACGAGTTGTATGGTGTGTTGGTTATGCACATATACTCACCTGGTGACATTTGTAATAGGGAGTCGGTAGCTCATTTCTGTTTGAGGAATTTAAATTATTCACGTGCAACCTAAGGTGAGTTTCACTACTCTTTTCTCAAAAGCATGCGTATCGGGTTGAGACAACGTACTTAACTTTTTCTAGTCCGGGTTGGGACTACTATTTTCTAGTCCGGGTTGGGACTACTATTTTCTAGTCCGGGTTGGGACTACTACTTTCTAGTCCGGTTTGGGCGCGTTGTTTTGCGCATGGTTTCTAAAAGGTTTAAATTTGGTTTATGCTTCCGCAGCTTAACTAAACTTGATTTTTGAAAACGAACTAAATGGTTTGGGCATTTAGAGTTCGTTCATATGACTTATGGCTATGGGATCCTGGTATGTCATGCGCCTCGCGGTATAAACCCCGCAGCGGAAATTTGAGGGTGTGACATTAAATCTGAAACTAATGAAGTCCTAGCTAGACAATGGGATAGATGCAACTCGGTTGTTTTAACCTGGATTCTTAATTCTGTTAGTGAAGAGTTATATATGGGTCAGGTTTATTCTAAATTTGCTAGTGATGTCTGGGCTGAATTAAAAGAAACATATGATAAAGTTGATGGGTTTGTTGTGTTTGATTTGTATTAGAAAATTAACACATTTATTCAGAATGGTCTAACTGTTTCTGAATACTATCATAGATTAAATATAATGTGGAAACAGTTGGATCAGATTTTACAGCTTCCTTCATGTACTTGTAATGCTGCTGCACAGTTCAATAGTTTTAATCATATGATAAAACTAATGCAATTTCTAATGGGTCTGGACAGTACTTATCAAGTGGTTAGGTCTAATTTGTTAATGAGAGATGAACTTCCTAGTGTTAAGGAAGCATTTGCTATAGTTTCTAGGGAAGAATCCCATAGAAACTCTAGTGGTGCTTCCAAGAAAGGACAAGCTATGGGTTTTTTTCTCAAAATCCAGTCAACCTTTTGATTCAAATAAAAAGTCTAATAAAACTTTAAATCAAAGTTTAAAGTGCACTCATTGTAATAAAAATGGTCATACCGTTGATAAATGTTTTGAATTTGTTGGCTACCCCTCTTGGATGAAACCACCAAGAGGGTCACGATGAAAAAAGGTTGCTGTAAATGCTAGTTGTAGTAATGATAAACCTGATGCTTATGTTGGTAACCTAAATAGTTAACAGTGGGCAAAATTGTTGAGTCTGATAGGAGAAAATACTAGTGAAACACATCAAAGTTAAAATGAGTCAGGTAGCTCATCTGTTCCTTTCCGTGCTAATGTATATGCTATGTCTATTTACTGTTTCCATGTTGGGAATGAGAGGATAAGGTTTGGGTGGATTTGTGATTCAGGGGCAAACCAACACGTGGTAAATGATGAAAAGTTGTTAACTAGTTATATTGATGTATCAGACTTAAACATACAAGTTAAACACCAAAATGGGACTAGTGCCCTTGTTACTAAAATTGGAAATGTTAACATTGGAAATGGGGTTGTTCTCTATGATGTGTTTCTTGTCCCTGGATATTCTGTTAACTTGATTTATGTTCACAAGTTATCTAAGGATAACAAACTGTATGTTGGGTTTGATGAGCATAGATGTTATATACAGGACTTACACACCAAGAAAGTCCTGGTGACTGGTAACCAATCTGAAGGATTGTATTTTTGTGGTCAAACTGCTGTTAGTAATCAGGTGTGTGGTAACACTAGGAAAGTTATTGATTTATGGCATGCTAGGTTTGGTCACCCTTCGGACATGGTTCTTAAAAAATTAGAACATGTCATTGGTCACACAGTTGTTGCTAGTGATGATCCTTGTGATGTGTGTCACAAGGCCAAGCAACATAGGGAGCCTTTTCCCTTAAGTGATCATAAGACTTCAAGTGTTGGTGATCTTGTTCACCTTGACATTTAGGGTCCCTATAGAGTTCAGAGTAAGGAAGGGTTTAAGTACTTCCTTACCATTGTTGATGATTACTCTAGGGCTGTATGGGTATGCTTAATGAAACAAAAAAAATGAAGTCTTTGATAATATTGTTGAATTTTCTAGTGTTCTGAAAACCAGTTTAGTAAAACCATTAAATAATTTAGAAGTGACAATGGTCTTGAATTTGTAAATAATCAAATGACTAACTTTTGTAAAACAAATGGTATTTTTCAACAAACTTCTTGTGCATATACTCCACAGCAAAATGGAGTAGTTGAAAGAAAACATAGGCATCTATTGAATGTGACTAGGTCTTTGTTATTTCAAAGTAATTTACCTGTTTGTTATTGGACTGAGTGTGTATTAACTATTGCTTATTTGATCAATAGGACCCCTTCCTCTGTTCTGAATGGTAGAACTCCTTATGAAGTAATGTTTGGTTTTGAACCCTTCCTTGATCATTTGAAAATGTTTTGGGTGTCTTTGCTTTGCAACTGTTTTAAATGAGTCAAATAAACTAAATAGTAGGGCTGAAAAAGGAGTTTTCATTGGATATTCAAATGAGAAAAAAGGTTATAAGATTCTGAGTCTAGAAAATAAAACCATATTTTTCTCTAGAGATGTAAAGTTCTATGAAACAATATTTCCTTTTAAAGAAAAAACTGTTTTTAAAAACTATAATGAAAACTCTTTAGAACAAATTAACTCTTTGAATTTCTTTGACTTGTATGAGACATCCAAACATAGTGAAGAGCCCTATGATCATGGAAGGGATCTAGGTAAGACTGAGTCAGAAATATATGGGTCACAGCAATCTCAACAATCTAGAAAGGTTGATGATCAGCAGCCTAATAGTGAGAATGTTGAGGATAGGGTTGTGAATATGATATATGACAATGAAAACAACTCTAAATCTGAGGGCAATGACTCAGTCACTATAAATGATATTCAGAATGAACCAAACACTATTTAGGAGGTCTTCTAGGAGTTCTACTTTACCTAGAAAACTTAGTAGATATGTTCTTGATAACTAAATTAGGTATGGTATTGATAAAGTAGTTAACTACTCTAAACTGTCTTACAATAACAAGGTGTTTGCTGCTATGTTAAATAAAAGTCATGAACCTAGAACCTATAAAGAAGCTATGTATGATCCTAATTGGATTAAGGCCATGAATGATGAAATAGAAGCCTTAAATAGAAACAACACCTAGGACATTGTAGATCTACCTAAAGGTAGAAGTATTGTAGGGTGTAAATGGATCTATAAGGTTAAATATAAATCAAATGGTGAGATAGAAAGGTTTAAGGCTAGGCTTGTTGCAAAAGGATATAGCCAAAAGGAGGGTATAGACTTTGATGAGACATTCTCACCAGTAGTCAAATTTGTTACTGTAAAATGTATTATGTCCTTGGCTGTAAAAAATAACTGGAAACTTTATCAACTAGATATAAATAATGCTTTCTTATATGGTTATCTCAATAAGGAAGTCTATATGAGATTACCTGAAGGCTATGGGTCAAATAATGAGGGTAAAGTTTGTAAACTAAAAAAGTCACTCTATGGGCTTAAACAAGCCCCTAGAATGTGGAATGAAAAGTTGGTAAGTGTCTTAAAAGGATTAGGGTTTAAACAAAGTAAATGTGATTATTCTTTGTTTATTAAATAATATGATTCTAAAATCCTTGTTCTACTTGTGTATGTGGATGATATTGTGTTGGCTGGAACTGATGTAGCTAATATAGAACTTGTTAAAAGGAAGTTACAAACAACTTTTACGATAAAAGACTTAGGTGAGTTACAATATTTTTTAGGCATAGAAGTCATATTAAATAATAATGGTCTATGTCTATCACAAAGAAAATATTGTATGGATTTACTTACTGAGTATGGCATGTTAGGATCCAAACCAGTGAGTAATCCTCTTGAACCTAATCATGTGTTAACTGCTTTTTGTGTAAAGATCATGCTACTGTTTTAGAAAACATAACTGGATACCAAAAACTGGTAGGGAAATTGATATATCTTTCTCATACTAGGCCTGATATAGCCTATGCAGTACATTACTTGAGTCAGTATATGCATAGGCCTATGGAAGGGTATCTTAAGATTGCCATTAGACTTTTAAGATATCTTAAAAGTGCTCCTGGAAAGGGTATACAGTTTAATAAAACAGAATGCTTTGATCTTGAAGCCTTTTCAGACTCTGATTGGGCTAAGTGCATTAAAATAAGGAAATTTGTATCTGGTTATTTTGTTTTCTTAGGAGAATCATTGGTTTCTTGGAAAAGCAAGAAACAATCTACTGTGTCAAGGTCATCTGTTGAGGCAGAGTACAGATCTATGTGCTCTGTTGCATGTGAAGTTTTATGGATAATCAATCTTTTTTTTCTAAATTAGGTCTTAGTGTTAAGATACCTGTCATATTCATTGTGATAGTAGTGCAGCATTAGCTATTGCTGCAAATCCAGTGTTTTTTTGACAAAACTAAACATTTTGAACTTGATATTTTCTTTTTAAGAGACTTAATCTCGAAAGGGTTGATTAAAACTTGTAATATCAAGTCCACAAATCAAGTGGATGATATTTTTACAAAAGGTTTAAATCATGGACAACAGAGTGAGTTATGCAAATTACTAAAAATCGTTGACCCATTTAATCTTAATGGTAACTCTAGTGGAAACTCGAACGGGGATAACAACAACAATGATGTAACCAAAGGGAACAAGTGCACCTTCAAGCACTTTAATTCTTGCCACCCCACTAAGTTCAATGGCACGGAAGGAGCTACCGGTTTACTTGAATGGGTTGAGAATATGGAGAATACTTTCATAAATAGTGACAGTCCCGACAACTTACGTGATCGCCATGCCTCTGGTGTTCTTCAAAAGAGAGCACTTACCTAGTGGAATGGTGAAAAGCACAACCGTGGGACAGAAGCTGCTCTGGCAATGTCTTGGGTTGATTTTAAGACCATTATGACCACTGAATTTTGCCCTCGAAGTGAGATGAAAAAGTTGGAAGATGAGTTTTACCATCTCAAGCAGGATAGTGGAAATAATGTTCCTTACAACAATCGTTACCATGAGTTAAGTCTGTTGATTCCTCGTATGGTAACCCGAGTGATTTTAGCTATTGAGAAGTATATCGAGGGACTGCCACCACAGATTCATGACACAGTGATGGGGAGTAAACCCGCTACTGTTGAAGAAGCTATCCGTCTCGCCGCATGTCTTACTGATAAGCATGTCAAAGATGATACCCTAACTTGTAAAGGTACTAAACGACCCGCTGAAACCTTTGCAATCCCTGCTGCCACTGAACCTACTAAAGTAACCTCTGCCACTATCTAACAAGAAACGGAAAGGTAGAAACCAAAACTACGTCGTAGTTGCACCCATTAACCAAGTTCCTGTTGCAAATTCACCTGCTGCCCCTCAAGCCCCCAAACCTTATATTGGGATGCACCCTAAATGTGCTACTTGTCACTTCCATCACCCAACTATTACACCCTGCTGTCGTAGCACCAATAAGCCAGTGAATAACCCACAAAGTACCACCGAAAACCAAAGAATCGGTCCGGCCCGAGCTTGTTATGCTTGTGGTGATCCTAACCACATGCAAAATAGATGTCCTCATCTTACGGCTTTTATTTAGGCTCACCAGCAAGCTCCAATAGCTCCAGCAATCTAAGCAGCTCCAGCCCGTGGCCGTGCATTCAACATCAATGCAAACCAGGCTCAAGCTGATAATGATGTGGTTAACGGTACTTTTCTCCTTAATGGTTTATATGCTTCGATTTTGTTTGATACTGGTGCGGATAAACGTTTTGTTTCTTTAGAGTTTGAACCGTTGCTTGCCCGTACTCATACTCGTCTCGCTTGTTCCTTTATAGTTGAAGTTGCTGATGGTAAGTCCATTACGATTGAGTCTGTCATCCACAATTGCACCTTGAACCTTAACAGTCACGACTTCCCTATTGATCTCATACCTATGAAATTGGGTAGCTTTCATGTCATTGTAGGGATGGATTGGCTTTCTAAACATCGTGCTGAAGTTGTTTGATTTGAGAAATACATCCGGATTCCACTTTCATCTGGTGACTTTTTACTGTATACGGCGAAAAGCCATCGAGTGGTTTGAAACTCATGTCTTGTACTCAAGCCCGCAAATACTTACGCAAGAATTATGTATCCTTCTTAGCTCACGTGGTGGAAAAGAAGGACAAGGGCAAGAGTATTCAAGATGTCTCCATTGTTTGTGATTTTCCAGAGGTATTTCCAGATGATCTCCCTGGGCTTCCACCCGTTTGTCTTGTTGAATTTTGGATTGATCTTATTCCTGGTGCTACACCTGTTGCTAAATCTCCTTACCGTCTTGCACCTTCTGAAATGCAAGAACTTGCGAGTCAACTCCAAGAACTGGCAGAAAAGGGATTCATTCGTCCTAGCTCATCTCCCTGGGGAGCTCCAGTCTTGTTTGTAAAGAAGAAAGATGGGTCTTTTCGCATGTGCATCGATTATCGTGAGCTTAACAAGCTTACGGTTAAGAATCATTATCCTTTACCTCGCATCGATAATCTTTTCGATCAATTACAAAGTGCAACTTGCTTTTCTAAGATCGACCTTCGTTTTGGATATCACCAGCTTCGAGTTCATGAGGATGATATTCCTAAAACTGCTTTTCGCACTCGATATGGCCACTACGAGTTTATGGTTATGCCTTTCGGTTTAACCAACGCTCCCGTTGTTTTCATGGATCTTATGAATCGGGTTTGTAAACTATTCTTGGATAAATTTGTCATTGTTTTCATTGATGACATCCTCATATATTCTAAGTCTAAAGCCGCCTACAAACAACACCTTCGTCAAATATTGAGTCTTTTACAGGATGAGCAACTGCATGCCAAATTCTCCAAATGTGAATTTTGGCTCAAGGAAGTTCAATTCCTAGGGCATGTTATCAACGACAAAGGAATACACGTGGATCCAGCCAAGATCGAAGCTATTAAAAATTGGATTACGCCAAAGTCTCCTACTGAAGTACATTCTTTTCTTGGCCTAGCGGGTTATTACCATCGTTTCATCTCAAACTTCTCCAAGATTGCTTTACCCCTCACATCATTAACCCATAAAGGTAAACCTTATGTATGGGGACCTAGTCAAGAAGAAGCCTTCCAAACCTTGAAGCACAAACTTTGTGATGCTCCCATTCTTTCCCTACGTGATGGAAACGACGACTTCGTAGTTTATTGCGATGCCTCTAACCAAGGTCTTGGTTGTGTTCTTATGCAACGAGGAAAGGTTATAGCCTACGCATCGTGACAGTTAAAGATCCACCAGAAGAATTACACCACCCATGATCTTGAACTTGGAGCAGTCGTTTTCGCACTTAAGATATGGAGGCACCATTTATATGGTACAAAATGTGTGGCTTTCACTGACCACAAAAGTCTCCAACACATCTTTAATCAGAAAGATCTTAATATGCGTCAATGACGATGGGTCGGGTTGTTGAATGACTAGGACTGTGAGATTCGCTACCACTCAGGCAAAGCAAATGTTGTAGCCGATGCTCTCAGTCGTAAGGATCATGCCCATCTTTGTTGTGCCCAAATTCAATCTGATATTAAACTCCGCATTTTTGAAGCCCAACACGTCTCAGTCACTGGAGGAAACATGTACGAGGAAATGTCATGTGGTGCTGAAAATCAATTGGAAACCAAACACGGTTTACTATATTTGGATTCCTAATCGGGACAACCTGCGTACTTTTCTCATGGACGAGTCTCATAATTCTCGTTATTCCATTCACCCTGGTGCAGATAAAATGTATCAAGATCTGTGTAACTTGTATTGGTGGCCCGACATGAAAAAGGACATAGCCCTTTATGTGGCTAAATGTCTCACTTGCTCGAAAGTCAAAGCCGAGCACCAACGTCCATCTGGCCTGCTTATACAACAAGAAATTCCAATGTGGAAGTGGGAGAGCGTTGCTGTGGACTTCATCACAAAACTTCCACACACCTCTCATGGTCATGACAGTATTTGGGTCATTGTTGATCGGTTGACTAAATCCGCTAATTTCCTACCCATTCGTGAAACCTACCCAGTTGAAAAACTGGCTAGAATCTATATTGATGAGATTATCAGTCGTCATGGTATTCCTCTGGACATCATTTCTGATCGTGATAGTCGGTTCACTTCTCGCCTTTGGTTGAGTTCTCATATAATAACAGTTACCATGCCAGTATTAATATGGCACCATTCGAGGCACTCTATGGTAGCAAATGTCGTTCACCCGTTTGTTGGAACGAGGTCGGCGAAACACAGATCACCGGTCCTGAGCTATTACAGGAGACGACAAACAAAATTCTTCTGATTCGTGACAATTTACAGGTTGCTCGGAGCAGACAAAAGAGATATGCAGATCGAAGACGCAAACCTCTAGAATTTCAAGTCGCAGATATGGTACTTCTCAAGGTTTCACCTTGGAAGGGTATGTTTCTATTTGGGAAGAAGGGGAAACTTGCGCCAAGATATGTAGGACCTTTTAAGGTTCTTGAGCGAGTTGGGAAGGTAGCTTACAAGCTTTATCTACCCCCGGAACTCAGCAATGTCAACTCGATGATTCATGTTTCCAATCTCAAAAAGTGTTTGGCAGACAAGAACCTCCATGTCCCTTTAGAGGATATCCAGATTGATGAATCGATGCGCTTCATAGAGAAACCTGTAGAGATTATGGATCGAGAAGTCAAAACACTCAAGCGCAGTGGTATTCAAATAGTCAAAGTTCGTTGGGAGTCTAAACGTGGCCCAGAGTTTACTTGGGAGCGTGAAGATCAAATGAAGTCAAAATACCCTCACCTATTTGCAGAGGATTCCACTTGAAGCAATTTCAGGACGAAATTCGCAAAAGTAGGGGATGTTATGACATCCGTCACCTTTTACTTTCACCTTTGTACAATTTCGGTCCTTCATGTTTGCTTGTTTGTTATTTCTAGTCCTTGTAATCTTGGAATTTTTTTATCAAATAATAAAAGCCCATTATTCCTTTTCATTTAATTATTACATCGCACAATTATATATATATATATATATATATATCTATTTATGTAGTTTGTTATGTTTCTAGCGTTTAAAAAATATATATTTACGTCTTTTATACATTGAATTGGTTTGATATTAAAGAATTATTGAACTCAAGGACGCATTTAAAACTTAAAAAAAAAGAGTTGCTGTTAACCAGGTTCGAACCTGGGTAAACAGCAAGTCAAAGCCTTAACACACATAACCAACACCACTCCACCATTCTGGATTTTGTTGATGTTATTCGACACAATGAAACTTATAATGATCCTCGCTGCACACCAACTTTCAAATCCGTTTCTAACGCGCCTGATTTTCAAATTCAATCACAAGATTTCAAGCGTCCCAATCATATCTACCTTCCATACTTACGAATTCCTTGATTGATACGCGTTTGAGCTGTCAATTTGATTAATTACGAGCCATTTATAACCTTCCTAATCGACATATATCGAACCACTATAAATACCCGGTCTTGTTTCGATTAAACTCGCCCACAAGATTAGAATCAAGCGACTAGAAGAACCCCTCCTTAACCTTTCATTTTCATGCCCTCAATCTCTCTGAATCGAAACTTATTCAGTCGAAACTTGGTGCTTATGGTTCACCATCATTCGGTACACTATAACCTTTGATTTTATATGCTTTTGATTCGGTTTTTAATAAGGAATAAAAGACCTATAATATCGATGGGTAACTACAACGAATTAAGGTTCAATTGAGCCGATTGTGGATTAGGGTTCTAATGGTTTAATGGGGATTTTTGGTTCTGCAGATTTTAAAATAAAACAATTCAAAACTATCATAAGCAACAAACACACACCCAGACCAGTTGGTCTAAGCGTGACCATGCACAGATCTGGTCTGGAGTTTGAATCTCAGACTGGCTGGTTTTGTGCTCCTTTTTTCAGCTTTTCTTTTTTCCCCTTTTCTTTATATATATATATATATATATATATATATATATATATATATATGCAATTAATTATTAAAAATAGCAAATCTGGTCCAAAAATTTCATAATAGTTATACTAGCTTCACAAAACTCTAAAGTTTATGTTTGTAATTTTATTATTTTCGAAAAATATTATTTATTATTTTTAATGTATTATTTTGTTTCAATCATAATTAGTTCATAAAAAATCATTTTTAATCATTTTACTACCAAAATTTTTGTGAAGTTATTCCTAACCATATAAAACCTTATACTAATTTTATTTTCTGTAAAATATAATTTTTACCCATTTTTACAATTTATGTAGATTTAATTGATTAATTCAATTAAATTCTGTTTTAATTAAAAATAAGATGGAAAATAATTTATAAAATTATTTCTCACTTATAACACATCTAAACCACTGTTCAAAAATGAAAATAATGTTTTTGCATTTTATTTGTAATTATTTCCTAATTATTTAATTATTAATAATAATAAATCAATATAAATTACTCGAATATCAAAATATTGAGTTTAAAAATTCTGGAATATATTATATATATATATATATCAGAATAAACTTGACTTAGAATTTTTATATTTGTTTGGTTTATTATTTTTTCCACTATTATTCGTATTTATTTAATTAAAACAAATTAGGGTTTAATTCAAAAACCCTAAAATCCCCAAATTTTAATTTATAAACCCAAAGTACCCAATACTCGATACCTTAGATTTTAAGATTCACTCTCTTATAAATTATTATTCTTTTAGGTTAAATCGTTTGGGATCTTTATTATTTAAACACTTATCGTTCGGTAGGATCAAATCCCTACGCACAATGTGAGTATATCTAACACCCTTTTTACTGTTTTACTCTTTTGGGGTAAATCATGTACCATTCTTATTAAGCTTATGTATTTCTTTATAACGGGATGTGCTTTATGAAATGCTTATATGAATTGTATGAACGCTTGTCAAAATCATTAACCATTGTGCGCCGAACATAACAATGAGTAGTACTACCATTTATATCCCTTGATTGACTTATGTGAACGTATTGAGTCCTTGGTCATTGTAATGTTTTTTATCGATACTTGAACGTTTGTGGAACGCTGTTAGGCTTGATTTTGACCTTCTTACATATTGCAAATATCATAGAACATAAATTGAGAAATACTTTTTGAATGAAATAGATATGCTCACCAATACATTATATGTGTTGACAAAATTATTTTGTACAAGTTTCAGGTGAAGTTTGATCATTGCTTGCTACTCACGCTTAGGTTTTGGACCTAGTGCTTAAAATAAAATTCGAACAATTTATGTTTTGATCGTTTTGAGACTATTGGATTTGGTTTGAATAAATGGTGAATGTTGGTTATTTATATTTACACTTTAGGCCATGAACTAATGAAAAATCGTCATTACGTGATACCTCGATGATTCCGCCATCGGTTGGGGTGTTACAAGGAGGGGCCTCATTAGCGGCTGAACCAAATGAGGGATATCGGATTTTATAGCTAGGGTTTCTAGGTGGGTGTCTGTCACACCCCAACCGATGGCGGAATACATCGAGGCGTGACTTGTGATAGATTGTTCAAAGACTTCATGACACTAGAATTTGTGACGATATAATTTAAAGAGGATTTCATTTCATAACATTCAAAAGGTCTAAAAGAAATACAAATTGTTCAAGATAGGAAATACAACATTCAAAATAACAAAATTTAAATGGTGCGGTTCTAAGTCCATTCTTATCAAGTTTTCTTAAGTCATCTCATCAATTATTTCCTGCAA
Source organism: Ambrosia trifida (assembly GCA_028751855.1). Lineage (NCBI taxonomy): Eukaryota > Viridiplantae > Streptophyta > Magnoliopsida > Asterales > Asteraceae > Ambrosia > Ambrosia trifida. The sequence continues at coordinate 64,840,341 of CM054130.1, read as the reverse complement.
CATGTATAAAATATCCGTCAACACATAAAGTATTGGTGAGCATACTAGTTTTTGGATACACACAGACTAATAATATGTTTTACTCAAATCATCATGCAATAGTTTTGCACATACAGAATCATACAAAAGGTATAATCAACACTCGTGTGCACTGCTTGACCTAACACCGAAGTGGTAGGCCGGTAAAAATTATCATGACCTAGTAAGGGGGCTGTGTGCTACTCCTATAGCGCTATACATGTAAGGTGGGTTGTATGCTAAGCGACATTTGTATGAATAGTTTGAATCCTAGCATGGCATAGTATGTAAGCATGTTTAATATATTGCGCATGTGAGTATGAATGTGTTTTGTGTATGTTTTCATAGGATACATGTTGAGCCCCAAAAGTGTTAAAGAGTAAAAAGGGGACAATTATGAACTCAACCTTAGGGTGCATTTGTTAAGTTCCCGAAACAGGTCTTGAGGAGGAAGAACTTTAGCTCCGATTAACTAGAGTTGGAAAGGAATGAGTTTTAGATTCAAGAGTTGTTTTAATAAGTTCAAGAGTGTAATGTATGCCTTTTAGGCGAACCAAAACACAAATCGTCTTTAGGGCCATTCGGATGGTATGAGTCAGAGTTAGGAATGTGAAACCATTTTAAGAGTGTTTTATGTCGTGACCACTTTGTTTATAGATGAAACATGGGTCTTGGACAAGGGATTTTCCCATTCTTGTATGGAACTAGTCCGAGTTACAAGATGGGTCAAGAGATTGATAAGTTAGGGATGTATTCACAAACCTTCCAAGTTAATAGATTAGTAAAGTTTTGAAAGTATATGTTTTAGTGTTTACATAATATAACTAGAAGATTAAAGTAGCGTATGGTGACTTAGTTTGGAAGAGCCTTGGGTTTCCTTTGTCAACTATTAATTATAACACAAGTCCATCCAACATTAAGTTGTTGGTGAACTCGGTTGGTATCACTACAACTAACATCCTAGTGCATAAAAAAATATATATAAAAAAACAATAGAAGATAACCACCTTTGAGGCCTCAAATTGGTGTCCCACTCATTTTTATTTGCCTTAGCAAACAAGAGCAAGGTCCTATAGGTTTCCCCAAGGGGTTAGAAGAAGAGGAGAAATGAAGAAAGTTGGAGTTTAAAATGAGAAAACTCACTTAGAAGTGTGCTTCAAACGCTTGGGATTTCTTGAAGAATTTGGAGGTTTAGAGAGGATTTTGGGTAAAGAAAGTGTTTAGGAGGTGGGGAGAAGGGGTATTTATAGTTGGGGTAAAGTAGTTGGGTAATTATGAGATTTAAGAGGTTGTTGGGAGTGAATTAGATGGTAGATGGTGTTACACCCGTTTTTTTTATTAGTTTTTTTTTTAGAAAACTCATGGCTTAAGCCTATTTTGACAAGTTTTGGTTTGGACTTGATTTCCAACTTGTATGGGTTCATTTATGCTTCGGTTTAGTGTTAGAATTCGATTTTTAAGTGTAAAAGCAACATGTTTGATATTAAATAGAATATTTAAAATTGATTACGAATAAATGTATTTGACTAAAAGTTTTCCATTGATCATAAGCTCGAGATAACAAGGGGGAAATTACAAGAGTTCTAGGACTAAAATTTAAAATTACCAAAAGCACGAATGTTACAGTCTCCCCTACTTTAGAAAATTTTGTCCTGAAATTTAATTAAGTGGCTTGTCCCGGAAGAGATGTGGGTACTTTTTCTTCATTTTCTCTTCGTGTTCCCAAGTGAATTCGGGTCTGTTCTTTGATTCCCAATGAACTTTGACTAATGGGATACGTTTTCGCTTGAGTTGTTTGACTTCTCGGTCCATAATTTCCATAGGTTTGTTGACGAAGTGCATGGTTTCGTCGATTCGCACGTCATCAAGGGGGATATGTATGTTTCCTTCGGCTAAGCATTTCTTCAAGTTTGAAACATGGAAGGTGGGATGAACGTTGTTGAGTTCTTGGGGTAACTCGAGCTTGTAAGCTACTTTCCCAATTCGTTCAATGATTTTAAATGCACCAACATAGCGTGGAGCTAACTTTCCTTTCTTTCCATACCTTGAGGAGTACTTGATCACCAACATTGAATTCGAGGGGCTTTCGTCGCTTGTCAGCATAGCTTTTCTGACGGCTTCGAGCAGCTAAGAGGTTGTCACGGATTTAGATGATTTTGTCGGTCATCTTTTGAATGATTTCGGGACCAGTGATTTGTGCTTCACCAATATCGTGCCAACATATGGGAGACCGACACTTTCGACCATTAAGAGCTTCGAATGGGTGCCATTTTGATGCTGGAATGGTAACTATTGTTGTACGAGAACCCGATCAACGGTAGGTGTACATCCCAATTTCTACTGAAGTCAATTACACTAGATCGAAGCATATCCTCAAGAGTTTGGATCGTACGTTCAGTTTGACTGTCTGATTGGGGATGGAAAGCTGTACTGAGGTTAAGTTGAGTACCCATGGCTGTCTGAAATGTTTGCCAAAGAAGGGAAGTAAAGCGACCATCTCGGTCCGAGATGATGTTAAGGGGAACACCATGATGACAAATGACTTCCTCCTTATAGATGCGAGCCAATTTCTCAACTTGGTAATTCTCACGAATAGGGAGGGAGTGAGCCGACTTGGTGAGTCGATCAACGATTACCCAAAAGCTATCGTGTCCGGATGATGTTCGTGGGAGTATGGCGATGAAGTCCATAGCAATTCTTTCCCATTTCCACACCGAAATATCAGGTTGTTAGAACAAACCGATGGTCGTTGGTGTTCGACTTTTACTTTGAAACAAGTGAGGCATTTGGACACGAAGAGGGCAATGTCCTTTTTCATACCGGGCCACTAATAATTTTGACAGTGATCTTGATACATTTTATCCGCACCGGGATGAATGGAGTATCGGGATTTATGTGCTTCGTTTCTTACAAGGCTACAGAGGTCATCACAATCGGGGATCCAAATACGATCAAGGTAGTAGAGTATCCCATTTTCCTTGGCCGCACTACAAGAAACTGAAGCTAATGCAACCCTAGCAAAATGTTGCTTTAGACCTTGAAAAGGTTGCATTAGGCAAAGTTGCATTAGACCTAATGCAACCTTTTTGTTAGATAATGCAACTTTTTTTTTAAAATGTTGCATTTACTATACAAATGCAACCTTTTTATGATGCAACTTTTTTTTTTTATGCTAATGCAACCTTTTTATACATCAAATGCAACATTTTTTTCAAGATTTTAGTGATGGCAAATGCGACCTTTTATAGTCAAATGCAACTTCATAAAATAATTGTTTGAAGCACTGAAATTTCCACAAATATGCAATGGTATCTCAATTACACCAACATTATAATGTTAATAGATAATTTTATATCATAATTTGGCGTATGTCTAAACTCAAATAAAAATGTAATCAAAACAAATTATCAATTACAATAACAAAAAATAACGAAAACCTTCTACTCATCTCTAAGATCCTAAAGTAGTCCAACAGGTATTTGTTAGTTCGGCTACCTAGCTTCTAGTTCATAGAAATTTCAACTTCCAGCCTTGCTTTGGATGACTTTATAAGCCCACCTAGAATCATGTATGATTCCACAAGTCTACCCGAAAGCATGTATGGTTCCTCACCCCATCCTTTTTTTTCATATTTGTTTTAGTAAAACCTATGTCATAAAGTCAGTCGAAGATAGCCATCATACTCCTTGTTCATTATAACCGTAAAAGGATTGACCAAAGCACTTCCATCTTCATGAGATTCATAGTTCTTTATTTGTTCCTTCATAAGAGAATAGACTATATTTAAAAAAAACTAAAAAACAAGCAATAGAAGTTGCTTAGTGAAAAACATTTAGGTAACAATACAGGTTAATTCTTGGAAACGACAACCACTAAACCCAGCACTTATAAAACCTGAAACTCTAAACCAATTACTAGACTGACCCATATCTAGTTCCAGCCTGACTCAACCCAAAGCCGAAAGACATCTATGAAGATAAAATGTCCCATACCTTAAAAAGCATATGATTCAATCAGGCTTCTATATAATCCAGCCCCCTTTTAGAAGAAATTCCACATAAACTACTAATATAATAACCCATTATTAATCTAAGCAACTTCAATTTAGTATTTGGTAACTGTAATGCAAAACTGAAATAAATAAATAATAAATTCCATATTTCAATTGCCATCATAACTGTTTTTTTTTTTTTTTTTTTTTTTTTTGAAAATAGGAATTCCATATGAGTTTACAACATCCACACAGTCCCAACTTGCATATGTATCTAAACAGCTAATGAATCAAGTGAATTTGTATAACTATGATTATGTGTATGCAACATATAGAAAATGAACAAAGGATTAGTGATTTACATTTTGTGTATACAACTTTTTAAAATTTTCACTAATAGTTCTGAACAAGGGAATGGTTATTACAATATATTATTTATCTTGATTTACCACTCAGATTCATCATTCCATATTGTAACTAATTATTTGTTACCTTTTGAGCTCCTAAGAGACTTAAGCACGAACATTTATGAATCAATAACACACAAATAACATTAATTAAATTAATCACATGGAACCAACATGGTGCTAATTTTGTGTGAAATTGAAACTTATAAAAAAACCATAACTTGTAATAACATAAAAAAAGCAAGACACTGAACAACAGTCAACAGAGATGAACTAAAAATCAAATGTATGATTAGGACTTCTCATTTTTCTATTAATAATTGAAAATGTTTCAAGTCTATGATCAAATGAATAGACAATAACTAAATAAAACATATATCAGTTTTTTATATGGCATAAACATAGTACACATGTAATGCATATAAGACCAGTAACCTAGTATTGTGCATCAAAACCTGGTAAACCAAAACAAAAATGTACTAAGCAAGTTACTTTCACAAATTCAGATACAAGGAAAATGACCCATGTGGGCACGATTGAAAAAGTTTGCAGTCGCGGCCTCATGGGGAAGTGACGCTCAACAATGACATGTGTACAACCGGATTAAGACGACCTGTGTGAATCGTTTGCCAATGTAACCCACGTGAAAACAAAGTTTTCCCACTCTAACACGCTTTGCATTTATTATATTTTTAAAATCGTCCCATCCTTGACCCGCTAAGAATATTATTTAACCCACAACAGCCCATGGGATTTTATTTAAGGTTCAATTTATCTAAAAGATTAACAATCATTCAAGATTGACATGTAGAATTACATGTAGAAAAATAGATGGCAAAATAATAAGTTTACAGTATACAATGGCCCAATCAAATCAGGATCCATGTACATCTGCCATTAATGTTATACCTATAGACAGTGTCAGATCTAGGATTTTTTCCAGTGGGTTTGCTATTTTTAGATGCTCTAATTTCATATAAGTGGACATAAATAAATTCGGGTCGGTTCGACTCTTCGGGTCGGGTAAGGTTGTCAAAACCGGGCACCTGGGTTGGAGTAACCTAACAGATTTATTTTAGATAAAGTGATAAAGCCCCAATCTATAACTTGGAAGCTGGAACTAAGAACTCAAGATAAAACATATCAACTTAAACAAGTACCCGTTTTGTTTATTATTTGGATGGAAAAAGCAAGAGGGTTCTAGGTGACCTGTCATAGGTGGTCCTCTGTCCTTCACTCGATGTTTTCTCATGTCCATTTGTTAGGGACTCTAATAGATATAGAAGAAAAGCCATTGTTTTGCCCTGTACATTAGGGGTGTTCAAAAAAATCCGAATCCGAATTCGAATCCGAAAAATCCGATAATCCGAATTTGAATTATCCGAAATTTTGGATAATCCGATTTTCGGATATCCAAAAATCGGATAATCCGAAATTTCGGATTTGGATTCGGATCCTGATTTTGAAAATTTTCGGATCATCGGATTATCTGAATCTGAATATTAAAAAAAATATATAAATGTATAATATTATATACGCTATATAACACAATACACAATCCTAAATCCCTAATCCTCCTAACCCTAAGTCCATACTACTCCAATCTATAGCAGTCGCTCCTTCTTCTCTCCTCTATAGAACCCCGTCCACCTCGTCTCCGACCTCCATAGCCCCCGTCCACGAACGGTAAGTTTCTTTTACAGTTTTTTGTTCCAATATAATTTATCTAACTTTGATTTTTATTTTTTTAACAGGTTCACATTTTAGACATAAAGGAGAACATTTTTTTATTATTTTTAATTTATTTTTTTATTTTTTTTAAGTTTTGGATTATCTGTTGGATGATCCAAATCCGAAATTCGGATATCGAAATTTCGGATCCGGATTCGGATCCCAATATTGACTATCCGAAATTTTGGATTATCAGAATTTGAACACCCCTACTGTACATTTAGAATAGAAGCCCTTAGACCTTAGTAACAACTTAATTTGAATATGAAAGCCCTCCATTTGATATATCAATCACGTAGTTTAATTTGAATATGAAACCATTCTACTTGATATTTTTTCACTACCGAGGTAAATGCAAAGACTTTGAATGTGATTTAACATACTTGACTCAATCCAATACCATCCTACATCTATATAGTGAATCGTTTAAGATACAATTAACTTTCCCGATTAGGGATTATTCTTATTTTGAAAGTGTTTTCCACTTTTCAAGTACCTACCTAAATCCAATATTGTCATGATATGTAATGCAACATGTTGTAGGCAAATAAGAAATCAATATGTAATGTAGCATAAACAAGTTATTAAAGAATATAACTTACTGTAACATATTCATTCATGTTAAGATTGATAAAAATCTTATCAAGTTATAGCAAGAACATCACAAAAAAAAGAAGGCAAGATTGTAAGAATCAATCATCCTTAGAAGCATATTTGCAATAGAATTTAACCACCATTCACACATTCAAAGAAGATTCAGACCAAAATTCATAGCAAACCAACCTTTACTGAATGTCAAAAATAAAACATAACACATTTAATAATCTACCTCCCAACAAATGAAGAAATTGGAGATTTAGAGTGGGGCAACAAAATCAGAAACCGGAGGCCGGGCACGTGCCGACTTCAACTAAAATGAAGAACCATATTAAGTTTAAGCTTAAAAAAAAACTTCAGAAAAAACTCTCAAAGTCAGGGCTCGAACTCGCGAGCAGCACGTTAACATTCCATCACTTAACCAGTAGACCATTATTCATTTTAGTTATGGGTTCACTACACATTTTATTAATGGGTTCACTTCAAATTTTTACAATGCCGTTCTACTAAAATTTCGAAACTCAGTGGGTTCATATGAACCTGGATCTATATACATAGATCTGCCCCTACCTATAGATAACATGTGTATTTTCTGGTATTTCATAAGGCATGAAATCCGGTTCCCATAATGTCGTTTTACCAAAGTCAGCAAACTTTAGAACCTCAAACTAATTAATCTCAAGTCATTATAGGATGAAACTCAATTGTGATGAAAACTTAAATCACATTAACATAAGCACTATTAGCTAAAGATGTCTATGTCCATGCAGGAGTTCCAACAATCAGCTAAAATTTATAGATTTAGATGTCTATGCACATAAGCACTATCAACTGAATGTACACACTTAGATGCTTATTAAAACAACAATCATATTCAATTAAATATAATTGCATCAAAAAGTAGCCACAGCCTTATGAACAACTTTTACATTTGTTTCTCACGTTGCATCCAGTAATCAGGTAACATTTAACAATTATACCATATGATCATATAGCACAATAAAGAAAGCATGACAATTGATATAAATAAAAATTAACTGTGAACTTCTTAAACAACATATCAATACAGATGACCAATAATATATACCGATAAAATTACACCTAATAATCATCATGTGATGCTCAGATGCCGATAAAAAAAGTTATGATCAAATGTGTGTACAAGTAGTATAGTCATTGTCAATATTAGACCAACTAATCAGTACCAACCATCAATTCCAGGTATCAAAACAGTGAGAGCCGACAGATTGACAACAATCAAGCCAATGAATAAAGAGTTTGTTATCACAATGATAGATGTTGACTCCAAAACTAACACAAACGGATACATGATCTTTCTTGTGTAAGACTATAAAAAAAGAAAAACAACGTTAAATATAATGAAACCAAACTATTGGCATATCATCGAACACGTTATAGACGTGCCCGGAACAATCAAAAGACACACATCATTAAACTCATGAAAAACCCAAACAATCAGAAAACACGAATCGTTCAACTCAAGAACACATGCAACAATCAATACGTAAGGAAAAACATTGAAACAGAACACAAAAAGTGTTATACCTTAAGCTTCAGAGGCTATAGACTACCTAAGAGTAAAGAAACATGTAAAGACCGGTAACCAAACTTGAAATGAAACAAGAACTAAGTTCACAACAACTAAGTTAGGGCAAGAAAACATGAACATCAACCAAGCTTCAATTATCAAAGAAAATAATCGTCAAAACCAGAAGAAAGGATTATGAAAGAGAAAAGCTTATTGTTCAGATCGATTTCGACTCCCTACCGATCGCATTACCTAGCAAAATTAACACACGAAGGTTCAATTGAATATGGGAAAAAAAATAGAAGCACATCTTTGTATAGTAGCACATAAACAAATCAATGGCACATTATTAATCAATTGAAGATAATCGTTTACTTTTTGTTTACTGACCTAGGATTGAGGGTGGGTTTTTGCACCGATTGAATGACTCTTAACCAACGATTGAACCTGATCAACTTCTGGATATGAACCGTACTAGTGATTTAACCACATACGATCACTGAAAATTAACTCTGATATATTGTTTGGAGGAGAATTGGTTATAGGGTTTCAGAGTGATAAGAGGGAAAATAAAATTTTGAAAGTCCCTACTGCTGCTAATCTCAAATAAATTGGTTTGAGGGTGAATGGATGGAGGGAAACTATAATTTTCATAATGTGATTTCCGCTAATTAACTTTTGGAACTAAACGGGACGATGAATTGAACGCCTTACTGGTTCACTAGTTAGACAGGTCTGATAGGATTTGAGAACCGGACGATGTAAAAAATAATCTAATAAGTAAAATATAGATAATATGAGAATATACTACAATCACAAAGCGATCCATGTAAGGTTTACACACGCGATTCATTAAGTCCATAAACACTACGGGTGCATTGGTTAAACTAGAAGGCATCACCATGAACTCGTAGTGACCATATCTTGTGCGAAAGGCAGTCTTTGGAATATCTTCATCGTGGATTCGGAGTTGATGGTATCTCGAACGAAAATCGATTTTTGAGAAACAAGTAGCTACTTGGAGCTGGTCAAAGAGGTCATCGATACGAGGAAGAGGGTATCGGTTCTTGACAGTGAGTTTGTTAAGCTCACGATAGTCGATACACATACGAAAAGATATGTCCTTCTTTTTAACGAACAAAACAGGAGCACCCCATGGAGAAGTACTCGGGCGTATGAAGCCTTTTTCGAGTAATTCCTGGAGTTGGCTAGTGAGCTCTTGCATTTTAGAAGGTGCAAGGCGATATGGTGATTTTGCAATAGGTGTAGCACCGGGTATGAGATCAATGCGAAATTCAACAAAACGAGCGGGTGGAAGACCGGGTAAATCTTTGGGAAAGTCACAAACGACAGGAATGTCTTTTATGCCTTTTTCCTTGTCCTTGGTTGTTACAACGTGAGCTAAAAAGGCCATGTATTCCTTGCGAAGATGCTTTCTAGCTTTAATACAAGACATGAGTTTGAGTCCCTTTGAGGGTTTCTCACCATAGATTTGCAAGGTGTCACCATTAGGAAGTGGTATACGGATAAAATTTTCAAAACAAACAACTTCGGCATGATGTTTTGCAAGCCAATCCATGCCTACAATGATGTCAAAGCTTCCCAATTGCATATGATTGAGGTCTATGGGGAAAACATGCTCATTAAGATTCAAGGTGCAATCTTTGACAATGAAGTTGAGAGAGACGGGTTCACCATTTACGACTTCGACAGTGAAGGGTTTTGATAATTTAGATCGTGCACAAGCAAGCAGAGGTTCAAATTCCAAGGAGACAAAACTTTTATCCGCACCAGTATCAAGGAGTACAGAAGCAAAGATCCATTAACAAGGAACGTACCGTTCACCACATCATTTTTGTTTTAAGCTTGGGCCGCATTGGGGTTGAAAGTGCAACCCCTTGGTGCTTGAGCTTGGGCTGGAACTGTGTTGTTGCGGTTACATTGTGGGGCGAATTGGTTAGGATCACCACACTTAAAGCAAGCACGTCCATGGGTGATGGGTAGAGGAGGTTGATTAACAACTTGTGGCAGGTTGTTTTGGGGTATAGGGCCAATCTTGCAAGCCATGGTGAGGTGTCCATAACGGTTACAGTTTGTGAAGAGACGACACGCAGAGGTCTTTGGGTGTTGATAATGGCATGTGGTACACTTTGGGTGAGGCCCGGTGTAAGGTTTTTTGACAGGCACTTGGTTAAGTGGGGCTGGAGCTTGAGCTTTGGTTGATGGGGTAGTAACGACATAGTTGTGGTTTCGGAATTTGTGTTTTCTACCGTTGCCATTTGCCAGTGGGGTTTTGGTGTCTTTTGGTTTCTCGGGTGGAACAGTGGTGGTTTGGTTGTCACCAAAGTGAGGGTTTCACACCTATTTTGATTAGTTCCTTTCGTTTGTGAAATAAGAGTGTCTTCAAGTGTAGCATAATCCACTATAAGGAAGGTAAATTTTGTAGTCCAAAAGAATAGAGTAGAAGCAAATTAGGAAGAAACAAGTATATTTAGCATGATAAAGGAATGATCAATAAGAGGTTCCTAACTATAGTCTAGGCCAATCATGGCAATTTTCCTAATTCCCTATAGTTATGGCTCTGATACCAATTGTTAGGACAAAAAGGATTGGTGAAACCACTTTTGCAAACCTTAGTCTAATTCACTTCTGTCAAAATATTCTAAGTATAGAACTGCTGAAGAAGGAAGATCAAACTACTGAAGAAGAGATTCCACAAGTACTGAAGAAGAAAAGTCATCAGAAGTTCTGATGTTCAAACCAGACACTTCTACTAAAGAACTACTGAAGACAAACTACTCATCAGTAGTTTGTCATTCATCAGTACTTATGAGAAGATCTTTTCCACCGCCTTTTTGTATCAGTAGTTTATTAGTTTAGTATTACTTTTACTTTATGTACAAGTTCCAATGCTGCAACTTGTTGCAACTTGTTTCTGAACTTGCTTTTTGGCAAGGTTCATGTATTTGTAAAGTCTATAAATAGAAGGGTTCATCCCTCTGTTTCAGATATTGATTTTAATACAGAAATCCTTCAACACATATTATTGTTATTTACATTTCATATTTATTGAGAATCTGTTTAAGTGTTTCATTCTCATTCTGTTGGATCAGTTTGCTCTTGTTTGCTAAGTAAGAACTTGCTATCTTGACACTTAAGTGTTTAGCAAGTCCTTGTAAATCAGATTATAAGCACAGCGGAATGTTATAAGTTAAAGCAACACTTTTTATACAAAGGCAGAGTTATAACTCCCCCTTGATGTTTGAAACTAATAAATGACAAAGTATTTATTATGAATCTAAGTTATAAATGAGAATTAGATACTTAGAGAGATTCACAATAAATACAGAAATGGAATATAACAATGAGAGTGTTTGAAGGATTTTTCTGTTGAAAATCAATGTCTAAAATAGAAGGTTGAAGCCTTCTATTTATAGACGATTACATGCATGTATCTTGCCTAAAAAGCAAGCACAGAAAGTCCAGTGACAAGTTGCACAAGTTGCAACATTGAAAGAAACAAATACAGCTAAAAGTAATATTAAACAACAAACTACTGATGCAAAAAGGCGGTGGGAAATATCTTCTGCTAAGTGCTGATGAAGGACAACTACTGAAGAGTAGTTTTGTCTTCAGTACTTCTGAAGTGAACTTGTCTGGTTTGGACTTCAGAACTTCTGCAACTTCAGCACTTCTTCATATCTTCTAATCAGCAGTTTCTTGTCTTCTATTCAGTACTTCTATACTTAGCCAAAAATGACAGAAGTGAATTAGACTAAGGTTTACAAAAGTGGTTTCACCAATCCTCTTTGTCCTAACAATCTCCCCCTGGATTGATGAAGCCAAAACCTTACTAATTCCTTATGTGTTTCTTCTGTCTTGAACAATCTTCCATATTTCTTTGTACATGGTGTTCTTGAGCTGGTTGTACTGATCATCAGATAGAGATCCTCTCTGTGGTTCTAGATGTTGAATTGTGAGCAGGTCTTGTGTTGACAGTTTCTTCAGATCACTGATCTTCTTGTAAGCCCTGCTTGAGAAGTCTCTTCTTGTCAACAGTACTGAGTTGTTATCAGTAAGTGACCATCTGATGATAGGGATCTTTGACTTGTTAAAGTCAGAAGAATAGGGAACCAGACTTGTCCCTTGGGTTGATGGTCCTGAGTGCTGGATGTCTTCAGTTTCAGATAGCCTCAGGTGGGATTCTCTTCCTTGTTGATGTTGTTGCATACCAGGCATCTGAACAGTTGGGAGATGGTGTTCAGTCACTACTTTGGTATGCAGCTTTTCTTTGATTGTCTTTTGTATTTGATAAGCAAAAGTGGAAGGATCCCTGAACTGTGTTAACAGAGGTTTCTCCTCAATGTCAAAATCTGAATGGACTATTGAGCTTCCCTCAAGTAGTACCATTTTGAAATCAGTTTTGACATTGTCCTCTGTCTTCTTCTGAGCAGCAGATCTTCTAGATACACCAGAAGTTCTAACTACTGATCTTGAAGGATCAGCAGTTTGAAACTTCTCAGGATTTGCAGCCTTGGCAGCCAAGTATTTTCTATATGTATCCATTAGTCTTTCTTCTTTCCATCTGGATACAGAGGCTTTTGAACCATATCCTTCTGCTACTAGCTCTTCTATTATCTGGGCTCTCTTGGCCTTTCCATCTTTGCTTGTGGCCATTTTGTCTGCAAGCAGTTGTGCTCTTCTAGTCAGCTCTTGCATAGAGAGTCCTTTGAGTGTAAAGGCTTTAGTCTTGCTGTTCTTGGTAATATAAGACACCAGTTGTTGTCTTTTATCCTGTTCAGCAATCTCATCAAGGCTAGCCTGCCTTTGTAGTTCAGCTGCATAAGCCTGAAGTTTTTCTTCATGGCTTAAGTCCAAATCATCCCTTTCTTCCAGAGATTTCCAAATCTGATCTTCTCTGGCCTTCTTGTTGGCTGCAATTAAACTCTTCTCTAATAGTTCAGCTGATTGAGAGATGGGAGAAGGGTTTAATACAGTCATTGTTGTAACAGATGTAGGCCTGATGGGATCAGATGTTGGTTGAATGGGAGCAGTGGTTCTGGAAGGTTCAGTTGTTTGAGGTTGGGAAGTGTTAACTTCTGATGTGCTGACAACTGCTGATGGTTTGTCAGCTACTGAAGGATTGTCTTCAGTACATTCTGATTCTTCATCAGAAGTTTGGTCATCAGAAGTTTCTTCATTACACCTTAGGGAATCTTCAGAACTTTGGGTCTCATCTTCTTTCTCAGCAGCTTCAATTTCTTCAATTGAGACACCAAACTGTTTGGCCAATTTTTCTTTCCTGGCCTGATCTTTCAGATCTCTTTCCAGGAGTGCCACTCTTGCCTTTACTCTGGCTTGGAATGACTCCTGAGGTTCCCTGATCTTCTCCCCCTTTTTGGATTCATCAATTATAACCCTTGAAGCAGAGGGTTGGGAGAAGTGTCCTTGAAGATGAGCAATCTGTTGGCTGTTGAAGTCTATTTTGTTTGACAGATCGTTCATCTTGGTCTTAATCACTCCAAATTGGTTCTTGATTGACAGCTCCAAGTCAGCTGTATATGTTTGGAAGTGATTTCTGATGAGTGTATTCATCATGTGGTACAGGGGACCCTCTGGGCTGCATAGCTGGTTCAGGTCTATGCTTGTTTGCCCAGGGAATTGGGTAGGCATTTGCTGTGAAGGGTGTTTTTGGGAGATCCTCTTGTTGTACAGAGGATGCCACTCTAGGGGTTTTAGGGATTGAGTGGGCTTTAACCTGTGCAGAGGTGACTGGCTTCTTGAGCCTGGATACCTTTGCAACAGGACCTTCAGAAAGTGCCGTCAATTCAGTAGTTTTAAATTGTGAAACATCATCCAAACTAATGGAATCATCTGAATCCCTGATGTTGCCCTCAGTGAGGACTGTCTCAGTTAAATCATGAGCTGAGCCCAACTCAGTTCTCTCATGAACCTCTGTTTCTTGGTACTGAGGATTTCCTACTTCAGGCATTAAGCCTTCATCAGTAGTTGCCACATCTGAGGTCTTAGCTATGTTACTTCTGTCCTCAGATCCACCACTGGGTGGTAACTGAGTAGTAGCAGCCTCAGATGCCCCAAGAGTCTCTAAAATTGGGCTTAAAGACTCTGGTCCACCCTCATCTCTTGGGATAGGGCTAGTGATGTCCACATCCATGTCTGATGTAGTAGTTATGTCCCCTGTTTGTTGTGGTTGATGGGGACTGACATGATCAGATGGGACATTCTCTTTTAGCCCAGAGAGAAGTTTGGCAATTTCTATTGCCTCTTGTTCAGAAATTTGTGGGGATGGTTCAGTAGTTTGGGCAATAGGTTGTTGTTCAGCAGTTTCAAAAGAAGAGTGTGTTTGATATGTTTTTCTAAGTCTTTTTCTTTTGAATTGAACAGATATGGGTGCTCTTGGTGGGGTTTGAGATGGATGAGACTGAGAGGGTGTTTCAGTCTCAACAATTTGAAGAGCAGAATGCTCAAGAGCATGTTCAGGCATCTCAACCTCCTGAACAGCTTTTCTTTTGGGTTGGTGGGTTGCAGTTTTTGTTGGCTTGGGCTTTTTGGCTTTTGGTGGTGTAGGGTGGAAGATGTGGGCTTCAGGGGGACTTGTTGTTGTTCTCCCTGATCATCTTCTGGCCAGGCAGCCGGTTTGTTAAGTCTTGAGTATGCTTGGGATGTTAAAGGGTTTAAAGTTGAAATTTTTCCCACAAGCACCTCATTACCCAGTTCCCCTATTATGCATTGCATAATGAACCTTGGGTACAACAAAAACTTTTTCTTGGTATTATTGTGATGTAACACCAACTCATGGAAAAACAGTTTTGATGCCCTGAATTTAGTTTCATTCACAATGGAGTGAAATATTGGTTGAAAAGTGGAGGGCATCTGGTCATATGACCCTGTTTTTGGACTCAAACACATAATTATATAATGAAACAAAAGTTTGTATTTTGGTTCAAAATATTTTTTGAATATTGTAGCATGGGAGAGAGTACCTTGATAACCACACTCAGTCATGGTTAGATGAATATCTTTGTTAGCAACATGGTCAGGGGCAGCTACATCATCCAGACCCAGTCTTGTTGCTAGTGTGGCCGGTGTGATGGTCAGTTGTTTCCCTTTTATCTTTGAGTTGAGGGAAATGACCTCACCACCCATTGTAACCGTCTCAGCATTTGCCCAGAACTCATTCAGAGTTTCAGTGTGAATTGGTGGGTTTATTGTGAGAGCAGTAAAGTATTGGGATTTGACGACAAGATCAATGATCTCATCGTATTGGGACCAGCCTTCTTGTTTTTCAAGAAAGGCTCTTTGATTGTGTCCCTGCTTTAGAACTAGATCCATTGTGGTTTGGGTGTTTGATCGAACAGTGGATTTGTAGGTGTAGTTTTTGAGAGAGTTTTGAGAGAGAAGGAGGGATATTTTTGAGTTTAAAAGGATAAGTGTGTAGAAAAGGTATTTATTAGAAGTTTTAACCGCTTGAATCTTCTTTATTAGAAGTTTTAAAACCGCCTTTGGTTAAAAATCTCTTTATCAGAGGTTTTAAACTGATTAGGTCAAACCTCTGATGATGGGAAAAGTCAGATTTGCCCTTTTGACTTAAACTGCTGATGAAGGATTACTTCATCAGTAGTTCCCATTTTCTCTTCAGCAGTTTTAACATCCGATGAGAAATGTTTTTATAAATACTTTATTCATAACTTCTGAAGTTTATTTTATCAGAAGTTACACACTTTTTCAGAAAGTTATCCCCATACTGATGATTTTTGTTCATCAGTAGTTTCTCTCAAACTGTTTTTGTTTTTCAGAAGTTTTGTTTCAGACTTTTGACATTTGTAAGTGAAAACCAGAAAAAAGATGGAAAAGGTTAACTTGAAATCCACCAAGGTAAACAGGATGGAATCAAGGGTGGAAAAAGGAAAAAGAAAATTTTTCATTTTGATTCCACCATGGTAAACAGGGTGGAATCAAGGGTGGAAAAAGGAAAAAGAAAATTTTTCATTTTGATTCATAACAGTAGTGATTGATGTAGAAGTTTGATGTAGAGTTGGGTAGAATCAAGTGTTAACTTGGATTCTAACTGATATGCAAAAAAAAAAAAAAATAAACACTTACAAATTTAGCATTCCAAGCATGGAAACTAACTTCTGAAATGTTGATGTGTCAAGGGGCTTAGTGAAGATGTCAGCTATCTGATTAGCTGTTGCTACATGCTTCACCTCAATCTTGCCTTTTTCATAGCAATCTCTTATGAAATGGTACCTGATCTTAATATGTTTAGTTTTTGAGAACTGTACCGGATTTTGAATGATGCTAATGGCAGATTTGCTGTCTACAAACAAAGGTGTCTTGGTCTCTTTGATTCCATAATCAAGAAGTTGATATTGGAGCCATTGTATCTGTGATGTACAACTTGCAGCTGCAATGTATTCAGCTTCAGCAGTTGAAGTTGCAACAGATGTTTGCTTCTTTGATTGCCATGACACTAGACAGTTACCCAGGAATTGACAACCACCAGATGTTGACTTTCTAGTCATCTTACACCCTGCATAGTCACTATCTGAAAATGCTGATAACTTGGTATTGCTTGAAGCAGGATACCAAATTCCCAGTGTTGGAGTTCCTTTCAGATATCTAAAAATTCTTTTGACTGCAATAAGGTGTGATTCCCTTGGTGCTGATTGATATCTAGCACAGACACATGTTGAAAACATAATATCTGGTCTAGAAGCAGTTAAGTATAAAAGGGAACCTATCATGCATCTGTACATGGTTTGATCAACCTGTTTTCCTTGATCATCAGGTTCAACTTGTGTGATAGGTGTCATGGGAGTGGAACATGATTTACAGTCATTTAAAGAAAATTTGTTCAATAATTCTTTAACATATTTTGATTGATGTATAAAAGTTCCATTTGTTTGTTGTTTGATCTGCAGTCCTAGAAAGTACTGCAGTTCTCCCATGGTACTCATCTCAAATTTTGATTGCATGAGTTTCTTAAAATCATCACACAATTTTGTGTTTGTTGAACCAAAGATGATATCATCAACATAAATTTGAACAAGTAAGACATGATTTCCAACATGTTTAATGAAAAGTGTTTTATCAATGGCACCTCTTGTAAAGTTATTTTTGAGTAAAAAGGTGGAGAGTGTATCATACCAGGCTCTTGGAGCCTGTTTGAGCCCATAAAGAGCTTTGTCCAGTCTGTACACCCACTCAGGATGAGAAGGATCCTCAAACCCAGGTGGCTGACAGACATACACCTCCTCCTTGATTTTTCCATACAAAAATGAACTTTTCACATCCATTTGATAAACTTTAATTTTGTTGGAAATGGCATAGGCCAGAAATAACCTGATGGCCTCAAGCCTTGCAACTGGAGCAAAGGTTTCATCATAGTCAATTCCCTCTTCTTGAGAGTACCCTTGAACTACCAGTCTTGCCTTGTTCTTGATTATCATACCAGCTTCATCTTGTTTGTTCCTGAAAACCCATCTTGTACCAATTGGTTGCTTGTTTTGAGGTAAGGGACAGATTTCCCAGACCTGTTGCTTGTTGAACTGTAGTAGTTCATCTTGCATAGCCTGCACCAAATTATTGTCTTTGAGGGCTTCCTGGTACTTCTTTGGTTCCAACTGTGAAATAAAGGCTGAGAATAGGCAAAAGTTGGAGAGCTGGTTTCTGGTCAGAACACCTGTAGCTATATCACCCATGATTTGATCAAGTGGATGATCTCTGTGTTCAATCAGTTGTTGTAAACCACTGACAGGTGTAGGTGGCTCTTGTTCTTCAAACAAACTACTGAGGTCTATGATATCTGGTTCAGCAGTTGCAGCTTCTTCAGTAGTTGCAGGTGCTGAAGCAGATGTTTGAGTTTGGCCTTCAGTATTTGTTTGATCAGAAGTTTTTCAAACTTCTGATGGTGTTGTAGTTGACTTAATGACTGTTTGAGGAGTCCATGGTGCAGGATCCTCATCTTCAAACCTCTGATCACCATAATAAGTAGGTTTGGAAGAAGTAACAGCCTTTTCAGGTCCAAAGTGAAAGTTGTCAAGGTCAAAGAGTTCAGCAGGATGTGCTGGAATAAGAGTGTGTTTTGACTCATTGAACTTGACATTCAATGTTTCTTCTACTATCCTGGTGTGAGAATTAAAAACCTTGTAGGCTTTTCTAGTTGAAGAGTAACCAAGAAAGTAACCTGAGTCAACTTTGGCAGCAAACTTTGAGATAGATTCCTTGATGTTCAAGATGAAACATTGACACCCAAAAGCCCTGAAAAAGGAGATAAGGGGCTTCATGCCATGAAGAACTTCATAGGCAGTCTTGGAATGTCTCTTGACCACAAGAACTCTATTCTGAACATAACATGCTGTGTTAACTGCTTCTACCCAAAAGTACAATGGCAGTCCAGAATCAGCTAACATTGTTCTTGCTCCTTCTATCAATGTTCTGTTCTTCCTTTCTACTACACCATTTTGTTCAGGAGTTCTGGGAACACTGTATTGTCTAATAATCCCTTTAGACAAACAGAATTCATCCAGAGTTTTGTTCCTGAACTCTGTCCCATTGTCACTTCTAATGGTTTTGACAGATAGAGAATATTGTTTCTCTACTTGTAGAACGAAGAACTTGATGATTTCAGCAGCCTCATCCTTGAAAAATAAGAAGAATACCCATGTGAATCTTGAGTAGTCATCAATGATGACTAAGCAGTACTTCTTTTTACCAAGGCTCATAATCTTGACAGGTCCAAATAAGTCCATATGGAGTAGTTGAAGACATGCAGTTGTTTTTGATTCTTCAATAGACTTATAGGAGGACTTATGCTGTTTTCCCTTTAAACAGGATACACAGTGTTCTTGACACTGGTATACTTTCAAAGGTAGACCTCTGACCAAGCCCATTTTTGTGACTTTATTTATGGTTTTAAAGTTCACATGGCCAAGTCTCCTGTGCCAAAGATCTGTTTCTGAAGTTGATGCCCTTGAGAAGAAACAGGCAGTGTTGTTCAATACTTTGTCTTTCTCAATGTCCACTGCATAGACATTGCCACATCTTTTGGCAATCAGCAAAGTATGATCTTCTATAATCTTCTCAATCAACTTCTGGCCTTCTGGTGAGATGATCTTGCAAGCTGTCTTTGTGAAAAAGGAAGAATATCCTTTATCACACATTTGTGACACGCTCAGCAAGTTGTATTCAAGATTTTCCACCAGATTGACCTTGTCAAACTGTATTTTGCCAGAGGAGACATTGCCATGTCCTAGCACATATCCCTTAGCATTGTTCCCAAAGGACACAGATCCTTCTCTTTGGCTGATAAAATTGTTTATCAGGTATCTACATCCAGTCATGTGCATAGAGCCTCCACTATCAACATACCATATGCTGTTTAAGCCCCTGGAAACTCTCTGCACATAAAAGCAAATTAGTTAGATTTGGAAACCCAAGCCTGTTTGGCTTTGGGTTTGCTCTTGAGAACAGTTACAGTTTGTTCTTGACCAGGTTGAGAAATCCATGTCTTTTTGGCAATGGATTTTTCATGAAGAACCATGGTGGTATTCTTTTTAGGACCACCATCAACCTTGGTCATCAGTAGTTCTACCATGTTCTTTAGATTTTGAATCTCAGCAGTTTGTGAAACTGCTGAAGATTCTGGTCTAACTACTGACAAGGAATTTTGAGAAAAAGATCTTGGTTGAGATTTTATCTTTTTCTGAGAAAAGGTATTTTCAGGTTGTTGTTTCTTGGGTTTAAAGACTTTTTCATAATCATTTCTGATTTGATTTCCCACAACCTGTTGTTTAAATTTTTGATTGAACTGAATTCCTTTTCTGTATCTACAAAATTCAGTTTTGTGGTTGAACAGGCCACAAATTTCACATTCTTTTGCCTTAAGTTTTTGATCAGAAGGCAAATTTCTGACAGTTGTGAAAAGATTTTGCTCATCAGTAGTTTTCAGGGTCTCAACTCCTGAAGTAGATGAAACTACTGATGGCTTGTTGTCAGTTTTTGTAAATACTTCTGAAGTACTTTCTTTAAAAATGCCAGGATTTCTGTTTAGAAAGTTTTCATGGAAAGATGTGCATTCTTTCCCTTCAGAAGTTTCATTTGAAACAATTCTTCTCCCATCTTCAGTAGTTTTGGGAGAAAAATCTGTTGGTGTTTCAACATGATGGTATCCTATGCCAAACTTAACATTTGAAGCACTTTGTTTGTTTAGCAGTAGTTGATACCCCCTACAAGATTCAACCCATTTTTCACAAGTGATCCTGGTGTCAGCAAGCTCTTGTCTGACATCTCCCAGGTCATTTAGCATCATTTTGATTTGTGCTTGGGTTTCAATAGCAGAGTCAGTTAATTTAGAAACCTCTTTTGTTTTAGCACACAGTTTTCTTTCTAAATCACATTTTATCTGTGTGTATTTTCTTTCTAAATCATTGGCTTTGCCTTGTAGGTGCACGTTTGTCTCTCTTATGAGAGCAAAAGTTTCTTTGCAAGAGTTTGAACAAAGTTTTGTCAAAGATTCTTTTGATACCTGAGACAATGCAGATTTTGAGGTACAGCCATTGTCTGGTTCTCCCCAGTTGATGTCAAACACTTTGTTGTCTGCATCAGGATTACACTCTGTGGTGTCATAAGGGAGACTGCTCCAGTCAACATACCCCGAGGTAAAGAGACTTTGTTGAGGGGGTTGTTGAGGCTGTGGAGGAAGTTGAGCAGCTGGAAAGGGAGGGATTGATTGTTGGCTCTGCATCTGTTGAGCAGGCACTTGAACATATTGTACTTGAGGCATATATTGCTGTTGAGGAGCTTGTGCCTGTACAAAATGAGCACTCCCTTGAGTTCCATTGTTCCTATTATAATTGGGGTTATAGTTATTTCCAGATTGTGATTGGTTAAAGCTAGAGCTTCTACACTCTCTAGCAAAGTGTCCCAACTTCTGACACTTGTGACATCTCAGTTTAGATTTGTCAAAACCAATTTTTGTATTACTGGTCAATCCTGGAAACTTCCTTCCTGACCTTTTATAAAACTTGTTAGTTTTAATGCTTAGCATGGCCAGTTGGTGTAGTATGTCCATTTCTTCCAAGTCATCACTGCTAAAATTTTTCAAATCATCCATGATAAAACATAGATTATCAGCAGTTTGACTTTGGTCATCATTGTCATAACCTGGGAAAGATCTTTCTGATGAGATCCCAGTGGTTATGTCAATATTGTCATAAGATCCATAGGAACAAGTTGGTGAATCTTGTCCCAAAAGTGCTGTACTACCTGGTAGGTAGTCATCAGCAGTTTTACCAGAAGTTTGTAATTTCTTCTTTTGATCGATTTCTCTCTCAAAAGTGAGTAATCTCCCATGGAGTTTTGTAAGAGTGAGGGAGCTAAAATCTGGTGAGGATCTTAAGACAATGGAGTAAGTTTCCCATTTGTCAGGTAGAGACCTTAAAAATCTATGTAACATAGATACTGTTGTATAGGTCTGACCATTTAACTTTAGCTCAGAGATTAATGAGGAGAATCTTTCAAATTGTTGTGTCAAAGTTTCCCCATTAATATAAGCAAATGTTTCATATTGTTGAGCCAAAATTTCTCTGGTGTTGGCAATCACCTCTTCAGTTCCTCCAAACTGTTCTTTAAGACAGTCCCAAAGTTCTTTGGCACTTTCACAATGTAAAAGGCCAGAGTATATTTCATTTGGGAGAGCCATTGCCAACATAGAGAATGCCTTAGCATCTAGCTCAAGTTTTAGGAAATCCTCATCTGTATAGTCTTTGGGATCCTTAGGAATCCCTTCTTTAGTTTCAAGATTTATGTTTACTGGTTTGTGTGGACCATATATCACAGATCTCCAACAACCTGTGTTGGTTTGTGACAAGGTATGTGCCATTCTTTTCTGCCATATATTGTACTCATTTCTCACAAGCATGGCAGGTTTGGTGGCAGAACCAGTATTATGTGGATCCATTTTTAAAGAGTATAGATTTGTCTGATGACTCTTTTAAGTGATGGATATTGATAAAAAGTGAACTTTTGATCTTTTTATTGAATATCAATAAGAGCTTTGTGTCTGATTCTCAATTTGTTAGATTGATATGTGATCAGATAAACCAATGCTCTGATACCAATTGTTGGATCAGTTTGCTCTTGTTTGCTAAGTAAGAACTTGCTATCTTGACACTTAAGTGTTTAGCAAGTCCTTGTAAATCAGATTATAAGCACAGCGGAATGTTATAAGTTAAAGCAACACTTTTTATACAAAGGCAGAGTTATAACTCCCCCTTGATGTTTGAAACTAATAAATGACAAAGTATTTATTATGAATCTAAGTTGTAAATGAGAATTAGATACTTAGAGAGATTCACAATAAATACAGAAATGGAATATAACAATGAGAGTGTTTGAAGGATTTTTCTGTTGAAAATCAATGTCTAAAATAGAAGGTTGAAGCCTTCTATTTATAGACGATTACATGCATGTATCTTGCCTAAAAAGCAAGCACAGAAAGTCCAGTGACAAGTTGCACAAGTTGCAACATTGAAAGAAACAAATACAGCTAAAAGTAATATTAAACAACAAACTACTGATGCAAAAAGGCGGTGGGAAATATCTTCTGCTAAGTGCTGATGAAGGACAACTACTGAAGAGTAGTTTTGTCTTCAGTACTTCTGAAGTGAACTTGTCTGGTTTGGACTTCAGAACTTCTGCAACTTCAGCACTTCTTCATATCTTCTAATCAGCAGTTTCTTGTCTTCTATTCAGTACTTCTATACTTAGCCAAAAATGACAGAAGTGAATTAGACTAAGGTTTACAAAAGTGGTTTCACCAATCCTCTTTGTCCTAACACATTCAATACTTAGATTCTCAATAAATACTTATCATTTATTAGTTTTTCAATCCAGGGGGAGTTATAACTCCTATTGATAAGTGTAGCTTTATACTCATAACATTCCGCTGTGCTATCACTGATCAAGAACTTGCTAAACACCTAAGTGTTCACTAGCAAGTTCATACAAAAGAGCAATACTGATCCAACAATTGGTATCAGGGCTTCTGGTTTATCTGATCACATATCAATCTAACACATTGAGAATCAGACACAGGCTCTTATTGATATTCAATAAAGGATTATGAGCTCACTTTTATCAACATCCATCACTTTAAGAGATATTTGACAAATCAATACTCTTTAAAATGGATCCTCATAATACTGGTTCTACCAATAAACCTGCTATGCTAGTAAGAAATGAATATAACATCTGGCAAAGGAGAATGGCACATACATTATCACAGACCAACACAGGTTGCTAGAAATCTGTGATATATGGTCCTCATAAATCAGTAAACATTAATCTTGAAACTAAAGAAGAGATTCCAAAAGACCCAAAAGACTATACAGATGATGATTTCCTAAAACTTGAGCTTGATGCTAAAGCTTTCTCTATGTTGGCAATGGCACTCCCAAATGAAATCTACTCTGGCCTATTACATTGTGATAGTGCCAAAGAGCTTTGGGACTACCTCAAAGAACAGTTTGGAGGAACTGAAGAGGTGATTGCCAACACCAAAGAAATCCTGGCTCAACAATATGAAACTTTTGCTCACATTAATGGGGAAACTTTAACACAACAATTTGAAAGATTCTCCTCATTAATATCTGAGCTAAAACTAAATGGTCAGACCTACACAACTGTATCTATGCTTCATAGATTTTTAAGGTCTTTACCTGAAAAATGGGAAACATACTCTATAGTCTTAAGATCCTCACCAGACTTTAGCTCCCTCACTCTTACAAAACTTCATGGGAGATTACTTACTTTTGAAAGAGAAATTGATCAAAAGAAAAAGTTACAAAGTTCTGGCAAAACTGCTGATGACTATCTACCAGGTAGTACAGCACTATTGGGACAAGACTCACCAACTTGTTCAAATAGTTTTGGATCTTTTGACCATATTGACATAACTGCTGGGATGTCATCTGAAAGATCATTCCCAGGTTATGACAATAATGATTTTGGTCAAACTGCTGATAACATGTGTTTTATCATGGATGATTTAAATAATTTCAGCAGTGATGACTTAGAAGAAATGGATATTTTGCACCAACTGGCCATGTTAAGTTTAAAAACAAATAAATTTTACAAAAGGTCAGGAAGGAAGTTTCCGGGACTTAACAGTTCAACAAAAATTGGTTTTGAGAAATTTAAACATAGATGTCACAAGTGTCAAAAGTTGGGACACTTTGTTAGAGAGTGTAGAAGCTCTGGCTTTAACCAATCTCAGTCTGGAAACAATTTTAACCCCAATTATAACAGGAATAATGGAACACAAGGGAGTGCACATTTTGTACAGGCACAAGCTCCACAACACCAATATGTGCCACAAGTACAATATGTACAGATGCCTGCTCAACAGATGCAGAGCCAACAATCAATCCCTCCCTTTCCAGCTGCTCAACAACCTCCACAGCCTCAGCAACCCTCTCAATAAAGTTTATTTACTTCAGGGTATGTTGACTGGAGTAGTCTTCCTTTTGACACCATAGAGTGTAATCCTGATGCAGACAACAAGATGTTTGACATCAACTGGGGAGAGCCTGACAATGGCAGAAAGAACTTTGCCTTAATGGCATTTGAAGGATGCACCTCAAAATCTGCCTTGTCACAGGTATCAAAAGAATCTTTGACAAAACTGTGTTCAAATTCTTGCAAAGAATCTTTTGCTCTCATAAGAGAGACTAATGTGCACTTACAAGGAAAAGCAAATGACTCTAAGAGAAAATTCACTCAGATGAAATGTGATTTAAAAAGAAAACTTTCTGCAAAAATAAAAGAAGTTTCTAAATTAACTAACACTGCTATTGAAACCCAAGCACAAATTAAAATCATGATAAATGACCTAGGAAATGTCAGACAAGAGCTTGTTGACACCAAGGTCACATGTGAAAAATGGGTTGAATCTTGTAAGGGGTACCAATTATTGCTAAACAAACAAAGTGCTTCAAATGTTAGGTTTGGCATAGGGTACAATCACACTGAAACACCAACAGATTTTTCCCCCAAAACTACTGAAGATGGGAGAAAAATTGTTTCAGGTGAAACTTCTGAAGAGGAAGAATGCACATCTTTCCATGAGAACTTTCTAAAAACTCACAAAGAAAGTTCTTCAGAAGTACTGATTAATTCTGACTTTAAGCCATCAGTAGTTTCAACTACATCAGGAGTTGAGAACCTGAAAACTACTGATGACCTAAAACCAATCAACACAGTCAGAAACTTGTCTTTGAAAGAAAAGACAAAAGAATGTGAAATCTGTGGTCTGTTCAACCACAAAACAGAATTTTGCAGATATAGAAAAGGTATTCAGTTCAACAAGAAAAATCAACAACTGGTTGTGGGAAAACAAATCAAAAATGATTTTGTAAAAGCTTTTTCTCCCAAGAAACAACAACCAGTAAACACCTTTTCTCAGAAAAAGACAAAATCTCAACAAAGATCTTTTTCTCAAAATTCTCTTTCAGTAGTTAGACCTGAATCATCAGTAGTTTCACAAACTGCTGAGATTAAAGATCTCATAAACTTGGTACAACTACTGATGACCAAAGATGATGGTGGTCCTCAAAAGGATACCACCATTGTTCTTAATGAAAAATCCATTGCCAAAAAGACATGGATTTCTCAACTTGGTCAAGAACAAACTGTAAATGTTCTCAAGAGCAAACCCAAAGCCAAACTGGCTTGGTTCCTAAATCTAACTGATTTGCTATCTTGTGCAGAGAGTTTCCAGAGGTTTAAATAGCATTTGGTATGTAGACAGTGGAGGCTCAATGCACATGACAGGATGCAGATACCTGATAAACAATTTTGTCAGTCAAAGAGATGGATTTGTATCCTCTGGGAACAATGCTAAGGGATATGTGCTAGGACATGGAAATGTCTCCTCTGGCAAAATACAGTTTGACAAGGTCAATCTGGTTGAAAACCTTGAGTACAACTTGCTGAGTGTGTCACAAATGTGTGATAAAGGATATTCTTCCTTTTTCACAAAGACAGCATGCAAGATCATATCACCAGAAGGCCAGAAGTTGATAGAGAAGATCATTGAAGATCACACTTTGTTAATAGCCAAAAGATGTGGCAATGTCTATGCAGTGGACATTGAAAAAGACAAAGTACTGAACAACACTGCCTGTTTCTTCTCAAAGGCATCAACTTCAGAGACTGATCTCTGGCGCAGGAGACTTGGCCATGTGAACTTTAAAACCATAAATAAAGTCACAAAAATGGGCTTGGTCAGAGGTCTACCCTTAAAAGTATACCAGTGTGAAGAACACTGTGTATCCTGTTTAAAGGGAAAACAGCATAAGTCCTCCTATAAGTCTATTGAAGAATCAAAAACAACTGCATGTCTTCAACTACTCCATATGGACTTATTTGGGCCTGTAAAAATCATGAGCCTTGGTGAGAAGAAGTACTGCTTAGTCATCATTGATGACTACTCAAGATTTACATGAGTATTCTTCTTATTTTCCAAGGATGAGGCTGCTGAAATCATCAAGTTCTTCATTCTACAAGTAGAGAAGCAATACTCTCTACCTGTCAAAACCATTAGAAGTGATAATGGGACAGAGTTCAAGAACAAAAGTCTGGATGAATTCTGTTTGTCTAAAGGGATTATTAGACAATTCAGTGTTCCTAGAACTCCTGAACAAAATGGTGTGGTAGAAAGGAAGAACAGAACTTTAATAGAAGGAGCAAGAACAATGTTAGCTGATTCTGGCCTACCATTATACTTTTGGGCAGAAGCAGCTAACACATCATGTTATGTTCAAAATAGAGTCCTTATTGTCAAGAGACATTCAAAGACTGCCTATGAAATTCTTCATGGCATGAAGCCCCTTATCTCCTTTTTCAGGGCTTTTGGGTGTCAATGTTTCATCTTGAACATTAAGGAATCTATTTCAAAGTTTGCTGCCAAAGTTGATTCAGGTTACTTTCTTGGTTATTCTTCAACTAGAAAAGCCTACAAGGTTTTTAACTCAAGAACCAGGATAGTAGAAGAAACAATGAATGTCAAGTTCAATGAGTCAAAACACACTCTCATTCCAGCACATCCTGCTGAACTTTTTGACCTTTACAGCTTCCATTTTGGACCTGAAAAGACTGTCACTTCATCCAAACCTACTTATTATGGTGATCAAAGGTTTGATGATGAGGATCCAGCACCATGGACTCCTCAAACAGTCATTAAGTCAACTTTAAAGCCATCAGAAGTTTCACAAACTTCTGATTCAACAAATACTAAGGAACGAACTCAAACATCTGCTTCAGCACCGGCAACTACTGAAGACACTGAAACTGCTGAACCAGATATAATAGACCCCTCAGTAGTTTGTTTGAAGAACATGAGCCACCAACACCTGTAAGTGGTTTACAACAACTGATCGAACACAAAGACCATCCACTTGATCAAATCATGGGTGATATTGCATCAGGCGTTCTTACAAGAAACCAGCTTTCCAACTTTTGTCTCTTCTCAGCATTTATTTCACTGTTGGAACCAAAGAAGTACCAGGAAGCTCTCAAAGACAACAATTGGGTGCAAGCAATGCAAGATGAATTACTTCAATTCAACAAGCAACAGGTTTGGGAAATCTGTCCCTTACCACCAAACAAGCAACCAATTGGCACAAGATGGGTTTTCAGGAACAAACAAGATGAAGCTGGTATTATAATAAAGAACAAGGCAAGACTGGTAGTACAAGGTTACTCTCAAGAAGAAGGAATTGACTATGATGAAACCTTTGCTCCAGTTGCAAGGCTTGAAGCCATCAGGTTATTTCTGGCCAATGCCATTTCCAACAAAATAAAAGTTTATCAAATGGATGTTAAGAGTGCACTTTTGTATGGAAAGATAAAAGAGGAAGTGTATGTTTGTCAGCCACCTGGGTTTGAGGATCCTTCTCATCCTGAGTGGGTGTACAAACTAGACAAAGCTCTTCATGGGCTCAAACAGGCTCCAAGAGCCTGGTATGACACACTTTCAACCTTTTTACTCAAAAATAACTTCACAAGAGGTGCCATTGATAAAACTCTTTTCATAAAACATGTTGGAAATCATGTATTACTTGTTCAAATATATGTTGATGATATCATTTTTGGTTCAACAAACACAAAATTGTGTGATGAATTTAAGAAACTCATGCAATCAAAATTTGAGATGAGTATAATGGGAGAACTGCAGTACTTTCTGGGACCGCAGATTAAACAACAATCAAATGGAACTTTTATACATCAATCAAAATATGTTAAAGAATTATTAAACAAATTTTCTTTACAAGACTGTAAATCATGTTCCACTCCCATGACACCAGATGATCAAGGAAAACAGGTTGATCAAACCATGTATAGATGTATGATAGGTTCCCTTTTATATCTAACTGCTTCTAGACCAGATATTATGTTTTCAACATGTGTCTGTGCTAGATATCAATCAGCTCCTAGGGAATCACACCTCATTGCAGTCAAAAGAATCTTCAGATATCTGAAAGGAACTCTAACTTTTGGAATTTGGTATCCTGCTTCAAGCAATACCAAGTTATCAGGTTTTTCAGATAGTGACTATGCAGGGTGTTAAATGTCAAGAAAATCAACATCTGGTGGTTGTCAATTCTTGGGAAACTGTCTAGTGTCCTGGCAATCAAAGAAACAAACATCTGTTGCAACTTCAACTGCTGAAGCTGAATACATTGCAGCTGCAAGTTGTACATCATAGATACAATGGCTCCAATATCAACTTCTTGATTATGGAATCAAAGAGACCAAGACACCATTGCTTGTATACAGCAAATCTGCCATTAGCATCATTCAAAATCATGTTTAGTTTTCAAAGACTAAACACATTGAAATCAGGTATCATTTCATAAGAGATTGCTATGAAAAGGGCAAGATTGAAGTGAAACATGTAGCAACAGCTAATCAAATAGCTGACATATTCACTAAACCCCTTGACACATCAACATTTCAGAAGTTAGTATCCATGCTAGGGATGCTAAATTTGTAAGTGTTTCTCTTTACTTTTCTGCACAATTTTTTTATTTTTCACTTACATCTGTTTTCAAAAATTGAAAAACTTCTGAAAAACAAACAAGAGAGAAACTACTGATAAACAAAACATCAGTATGAGGATATTTTCTGAAAAGTGATTAACTTCTGATAAAACAACCTTCAGAAGTTATGAATAAAGTATTTATAAAGTATTTCTCATCAGTTGTTCAAAACTACTAAAGAGAAAGTGGGAACTACTGATAGAAATAATTCTTCATCAGCAGTTTAGTCAAAAAGGGCAAATCAGACTTTTCCCACATCAGAAGTTTGACCTAGGCGGTTTAAAACTTCTGATAAATACCTTTTTCAACACTTATCCATTCAAAAACAAAAATTCCCTCCTTCTCTCTCAAGAAAGCTCTCAAACCCTGAACCTGCAAAAACACTGTTCGATTCATACACACACAAACCACATGGATTTAGTTCTTAAACAGGGACACAATCTTAGAGCCTACTAAGAAAAACAAGAAGGCTGGTACCAATACGATGAGATCATTAATCTTGTCGTCAAATCCCAATATTTCACCGCTCTCACAATAGACCCACCAATACATCCTGAAACTCTCAATGAGTTCTGGGCTAACGCTGAGACAGTGATGGTGGACGATGAGGTTATCTCTCTCAACTCAACAATTAAAGGGAGACAAATGGCCATCACACCGGCTACACTTGCAAACAGACTGGGGTTGAATGATGTGAATGCCCTTGAAAAGTTTGACAACTCTGCAATCCACCTAACCATGACTGAATGTGCTTATCAAGGTACTCTCTCACAAGCTACCATTTTTAAAAAGTATTTTGAACCAAAATACAAACTTTTGTTTCATTATATAATTATGTGTTTGAGTCCTAAAACAGGGTCTTATGACCAGATGCCCTCAACCTTTCAACCAATTTTTCATTCAATAGTGAATGAAACAAATTTCAGGGCATCAAAACTTTTCTTTAATGAGTTGGTGTTACATCATAATAACACTAAAAAGAAGTTTTTGTTATACCCAAGGTTCATTATGCAATGCATAATCAAAGAACTGGGTGATGAGGTGCTTGTGGGTAAAACTGAAATTTTGAAACCCTTAACCTCACAAGCATACTCTAGGCACAACAAACAGGCTGCCTGGCCAGAAGATGACCAAGGGGAACCAGAACCAGTCCCCATGGAACCCTCATCTTCCAAACCTACACCTCCAAAGGCCAAGAAACCCAAGGTACAAATACAAAAACCCACCAAGCCAAAAAGAAAAGCTGTTCAGGAGGTTGAGATGCCTGAACAACCTATCGTGCAATCTGCACTTCTTAAAGATGTGACTGAAACATCCTCTCAATCTCATCCATCTCAAACCCCACCAAGAGCACCAATCACAATTCTTTTCAAAAGAAAAAGACTTAAGAAAACCATTCCTATTGATTCCTCTTTTGAAACTGCTGAACCCATTGGCCAAACTACTGAACCAGCACCTCAACTTTCTGAACCTGATTTTGAAATAGCCAAACTTCTCTCTGGGCTAAAAGAGAAAGTGCCATCTACATATGTCAGTCCCCAACAACCACATCAAACAGGGGACATAGCCTCAGAATTTGACATGGATGAGGACACTCAAAGCCCTAACCAAAGAGATGAGGATGAACCAGGGTCTCTAAGCCCAAACTTAGAAACTCTTGGTACTTTTGAGGCTGCTACTACTCATTTACCACCCAGTGGTGGATCTGAGGAAAGAAGCAACATAGCTAAGACCTCAACTGTGGCAACTACTGATGAAGGCTTAATGCCTGAGGTAGGAAATCCTCTGAACCAAGAAAAAGAGGTACATGAGACAACTGAGTTGGGCTCAGCTCATGATGTAACTGATACAGTCCTCATCGAGGATGTAATCAGGGATTCAGATGATTCCATTGACTTGGATGATGTTTCAAAACACCAAACTAGTCACACCAGATCAGGTTAAAGCCCACTTAATCCCTGATTCCCCTAGAGTGGCATCTTCTGTACAACAAGAAGATCAACCAAAAACACACCCCTCACTACAAATGCCTACCCAATTCCCTGGGCAAACAAGCATAGACATGAACCAGCTATGCAGCCCAGATGGTCCCTTATACCATATGATGAACACCCTCATCAAGAATCACTTCCAAACATACACAGCTAACTTGGAGCTGTCCATAAAGAACCAATTTGGGGTGATACAGACAAAGATGAATGATCTGTCCAACAAGATTGACTTCAACAGCAAACAGATTGCTAATCTTACAGGTCAGTTCTCCCAACCTTCAACATCAAAGTCTGATGAAGCCAAAAAGGGGGAGAAAATTAAGGAACCTATGGAGTCACTTGAAGCCAGGAGAAAGGCAAGAGTGGCTATCCTAGAAAGAGATCAAAGAAATCAAGCCAGAAAAGAAAAACTGGCCCAACAATTTGGTGTCTCTATTCAAGAAGTAGAAGATGCTGAAAAGTCTGATGAATCCCAAGGGCACAATGAAGAAACCTCTGATGGACAAACTTCTGATGAAGAATCAGAAAGTACTGAAGACAATCCTTCAGTAGTTGACAAACCTTCAGTTGTTGTCAACCCATCAGATGTTAACACTTCCAACACTCAAACTGCTGAACAAGAGCCTTCTAGATCAACTGAACCTATTCAACCAACTCCTGTTCCTCCTAGGCCTATTACAACAGTTACCACAATGACTGTACTAAACCCCTCTCCAATCTCTCAATCAGCAGAACTTCTTGAGAAGAGTTTAGTGGCAGCTCAGAAGAAAGCCAAGGAAGACCAGATTTGGAAAACTCTGGAAGAAAGGGATGACTTGGACTTAAGCCTGGATGAAAAACTATAGGCTTATGAAGCTGAACTTCAAAGGCAGGCTAGCCTAGACAGAATTGCTGAGGAAGATAAAAGACATCAACTGATGTCTTATATTACTAAGAACAGCAAGATCAAAGCCCACACATTAAAGAGACTCTCCATGGAAGAGCTGAAAAGAAGAGCTCAACTTATTGCAGACAAACTTGCAACAAGTAAAGATACAAAAGCCAAGAGAGCTCAGATGATAGAAGAACTAGTAGCTAATGGTTATGGTTCAAAAGCCTCTGTGTCCAAATGGAAAGAAGAAAGATTGATGGACACTTATAGAAAATATAAGGCTTCAAGGGCTGCAAATCCAGAGAAATTTCAAACTGCTGAAGTACCAACTTCAGTAGTTAGAACTTCTGGTGTTCAAAGAAGACCAACTACTCAAAAGAAGAAATCAGAGGAGAGTGTGAAGACTGATTTCAGAATGGTACTACTAGAAGGAAGTACAGTATTCCATTCTGACTTTGACATAGAAGAAAAACCTCTGATCACACAATTCAGGGATCCTTCCACCTTTGCCTACCAAATTCAGAAAACCATCAAAGACAAACTGCACACTAAGGTAGTTACTGAACATCATTTACCAACCTTTCAACTACCTAATGTGATGCAACAACAACAAGGAAGTGAATCCCACCTGAGAGTCACTGAAGTTGAAAACATCCAACACTCATGAGAAACCCAGGGTACCACCATGGTTCCCTACACTTTAGACTTTGACAAGTCTAAAGTACCTATCATCAGATGGTCCTTTACTGATAACAACTCAGTACTTGTGACAACAAGAGATTAGACAAGCAGAGCCTATAAGTCGATGAATGATCTGAAGAAGCTATCAACTCAAGACCTGCTTACAATCCAACATCTAGAACCACAGAAAGGGTCTCTCACTGATGAACAGCTGAACCAGCTGAAGAATTCCATGTTCAAAGGAATATGGAAAATTGTGAAGGACAGAAGAGAACAATAAGGAATTAGTAAGGTTTTGGCTTCATCAATCCAGGGGGAGATTGTTAGGACAAAAAGGATTGGTAAAACCACTTTTGCAAACCTTAGTCTAATTCACTTCTGTCAAAATATTCTAAGTATAGAACTGCTGAAGAAGGAAGATCAAACTGCTGAAGAAGAGATTCCACAAGTACTGAAGAAGAAAAGTCATCAGAAGTTCTGATGTTCAAACCAGACACTTCTACTGAAGAACTACTGAAGACAAACTACTCATCAGTAGTTTGTCATTCATCAGTACTTATGAGAAGATCTTTTCCACCGCCTTTTTGTATCAGTAGTTTATTAGTTTAGTATTACTTTTACTTTATGTACAAGTTCCAATGCTGCAACTTGTTGCAACTTGTTTCTGAACTTGCTTTTTGGCAAGGTTCATGTATTTGTAAAGTCTATAAATAGAAGGGTTCATCCCTCTGTTTTAGATATTGATTTTAATACAAAAATCCTTCAACACATATTATCGTTATTTCCATTTCATATTTATTGAGAATCTGTTAAAGTGTTTCATTCTCATTCAATACTTAGATTCTCAATAAATACTTATCATTTATTAGTTTTTCAATCCAGGGGAGTTATAACTACTGTTGATAAGTGTAGCTTTAAACTCATAACATTCCGCTGTGCTATCACAGATCAAGAACTTGCTAAACACCTAAGTGTTCACTAGCAAGTTCATACAAAAGAGCAATACTGATCCAACACCAATCTGTCACACCCCAACCGATGGCGAAATACATCGAGGCGCGACTTGTGTTAGATTGTTCAAAGACTTCATGACACTAGAATTTGTGACGATATAATTTAAAGAGGATTTCATTTCATAACATTCAAAAGATCTAAAAGAAATACAAATTGTTCCAGATAGGAAATACAAAATTTAAAATAACAAAATTTAAATGGTGTGTTTCTAAGTCCATTCCTATCAAGTTTTCTTGAGTCATCTCATCAATTATTTCCTGCAACATGTATAAAATATCCGTCTACACATAAAGTATTGGTGAGCATACTAGTTTTTGGATACATACATAGTAATAATATGTTTTACTTAAATCATTATGCTATCGTTTTGCACATAAAGAATCATACAAAAGGCATAATCAACACTCGTGTGCACTGCTTGACCTAACACCAAAGTGGTAGGCCGGTTAAACTTATCATGACCCAGTAAGGGGGGCAGTGTGCTACTCCTATAGCGCTATACATGTAAGGTGGGTTGTATGCTAAGCGGTATTTGTATGGATAGTTTGAATTCTAGCATGGCATAGTATGTAAGCATGTTTAGTAGATTGAGCATGTGTGTATGGAAGTGTTTTGTGTATGTTTGCATAAGATACATGTTGAGCCCCGAAAGTGTTAAAGAGTAAAAACGGGACAAGTATGAACTCACCTTAGGGTGAGTTTGTTAAGTTCCCGAAACAGGTCTTGAGGAGGAAGAACTTTAGCTCCAATTAACTAGAGTTGGAAAGGAATGAGTTTTAGATTCAATGGTTGTTTTAAGAAGTTCAAGAGTGTCATGCATGACTTTAGGCGAACCAAAACACAAATCATCTTTAGGGCGATTCGGATGGTCAAGAGCTAAAGTTAATAACCAAGCACAAAATCACCAAGTAGGCGATTAAGATGGTATGAGTTAGAGTTAGGAATGTGAATCCATTTTAAGAGTGTTTCATGTCGTGACCACTTAGTTTATAGATGAAACATGGGTCTTGGACAAGGGATTTTCCCATTCTTGTATGGAACTAGTCTGAGTTACAAGATGGGTCAAGAGATTGGTAAGTTAGGGATGTGTCCACAAACTTTCCAAGTTAATAGATTAGTAGAGTTTTGAAAGTATATGTTTTAGTATTTACATAATATAACTAGAAGATTAAAGTAGTGTATGGTGACTTAGTTTGGAAGAGCCTTGGCTTTCCTTTGTCAACTATTAACCATAGCACAAGTTCATCCAACATTAAGTTGTTGGTGAACTCAGTTGGTATCACTACAACTAACATTCTAGTGCATAAATATATATATAAAAAAACAATAGAAGATAACCACCTTTGAGGCCTCAAATTGGTGTCCCACTCATATTTATTTCCTTAGCAAACATGAGCAAGGTCCTATAGGTTTCCCCAAGGGGTTAGAAGAAGAGGAGAAATGAAGAAAGAAGAAGAAAGTTGGAGTTTAAAATGAGAAAACTCACTTAGAAGTGATTTTCAAACACTTGGGATTTCTTGAAGAACTTGGAGGTTTGAGAGGATTTTGGGTAAGGAAAGTGTTTAGGAGGTGGGGAAAAGGGGTAGTTATAGTTAGGGTAAAGTAGTTGGGTAATTATGAGAGTTAAGAGGTGGTTGGGAGTGAATTAGGTGGGAGATGGTGTTACACCCATTTTTTTATTAATTTTTTTTATAGAAAACTCATGGCCTACGCCTATTTTAACAAGTTTTGGTTTGGACTTGATTTCCAAGTTGTATGAGTTCGTTTATGCTTCGGTTTAGTGTTAGAATTCGATTTTTAAGTGTAAAAGCAACATGTTTGATATTAAATAGAATATGTACAATTGATTATGAATAAATGTATTTGACTAAAAGTTTTCCATTGATCATAAGCTCGAGATTACAAGGTGGGAAATGGGAAAATTACAAGAGTTCAAGGACTAAAATTGAAAATTACCAAAAGCACGAATGTTATAGTGTCTATCGTGCTCACCAATATTTTGAAACCTGGACCGGTCGAACCGGCAATCGGAGGCTTAGGAGGTCCGGTTTAGGGTGTTGGACCTCTCTGACATGTGACCGGGGTACTAAACCGGAGATCGGTGGCTGACCAGAAACTCGGTTAACAACGGTGGTCAAGCCGGATCTATCGTTTACAAGCACTCTCAAGCCGAAACATAGAAGATAAAGAAGTGATTTAGAGAAAAACGGATATATTTGACTGGTTGTGGGTTTGAGCTGGTCGGAGCTCAACAAACTCGTTGGATTCTACAAGAAGCTACAGAGGAATAGTTGTAGACTTTTGAACCTGAATCTAAAGTTAAGGCCATCCATAGTGGGGGTGATGGGGGCTCCATGGGGCCGCGATGGCCACCCATAGCGTTGGGAACACCGCCCCCGTCGGCGCTATGGGGGCGATGAAGATGAACGTGATGGCTATCACGAGGGTGAAGCACATTGGTTTCTGGAATTTGAACATTGGTATTCGAGATGGCTTTATGCAATCCAAACAGTCACACTCAATTAAAAAATAAAATAAAATAACCCTGAAAATGTCGGGATGAGAAGCAATGTAGGATCTGTGGTGATGAAGGTGGGACAGTGGTGATGAAGATGGTGGTGGTGATGGTGTGATTGATTGTGTGACGGTGGTTCGACTGTGGAGGAACACGGTGGTGATGAAAGTGGTGGTGGTGGGACGATGGAGGAATACGGTGGTGATGAAGGTAGTGGTGGTGGTGGTTGTAAAAAGGGGATCTGGGTAATGTGCATAAACTTGGTTTAAATGGAATAGGTAAGTTGTTGTTGTTGTTGTTATTATTATTATTATTATTATTATTATTATTATTATTAATATTATTATTATTATTTTATTTAAATTTGTATATTTAAATAAAAAATAATAATTAAGCAATGATTTTCAAGTCCCCATCAAGCCTCCTACTACACACGCTCTAATGAGACTATCAGGTGTGGGGGTCAGCTTCGGGTCGGCCTCGCCATCTAGGACCGTCCTGCAGCGCCCCCAACGGCCTAATTGCGTCCAAACCGTCCAAATCCAAACGTTCAAGACAGTGATGATGATTGGTTATTTTGTTAAGATGGACCCCCTCTCCAATCCCCCATTTTTTCCCTCCCAATTGAAAAATAAAATCTAGCTAGAACTTGAACATCTTCAGAATGCAAACTCATCAGATCTCTAGCGTCAGATACCCTAAACTCATCTGTATTACATACAATCACTGCAGATGCAGAAGTAGGATCATAGACCCAGAATCTCATATCTTTCAAGCAACCTCTATCCATTGGCTTGGTCAAGGGAATGGTCTTCAATTTTTTAGTAGGTGGCCACTGAACCGTCATGAAAGGCTTTCCATCAGCACCTCGCACACCCTTATATTCCACCAACATTGAGCTAGCAGTCTTCATATCCCTGAAATTCACTTTCGCCTGCTCCTGAATCTTCTTATGAAACATGAGGCCAATCTTATTTCTTAGATTCCTTGTCTGGTTTATGAAAGGAGCTCTGGCAAGTTCTGTCAAATCAATCTTTGCCCACGAGTTGAAAGCCGAAGTAGAAGCATAGTACTCAACTGTTCCATTTCCTCTATGAACCACGAACACTCCCTTATCATCATTATACCTCCAACACTCTAGCCCAGTTCGATTACCATAAGTGTCATACCTATCACCGGTAATCGTCACATTTCTTTCTGGATGCTCCTCCATTGGGTTAATAGATGGCTCAGCTAAATTCTTGAGAACGTAGGCTCTTCCAGGTCGACGATCTCTAACTCTGGGAATCTGATCTTTGAAATACTTCTTCATGTGTTCTTCATGTTCTTTCTCTGATCTTTCGCGTTCAGCCGGAGTCAATACCTTGTCAACAAAGGATGATGTCTTTGAAAACTCCTTTCCAAACTTGTTCTCGAGTTTCTGAGTCCAGTTGAATAATCTGGCTGAAACATCGCCCAATCCCGTCTCCAATTCAGTAATCTTTTTCTCCTTTTCAGTAACTATCTCCATCAAGCTCTGCACCTGAGCTGTTAGCCATACATTCTCAGTCTCTAATTTTAGCACTCTAGCTTGTAACATGTGAACGTCTGCTTCTGCAAAAACATCTTCATCACTTTCAATCTCTTCTTGATTTGCCTCTTTCTCTTCTGTCGTCAGGAATTCCACATCCACACGTTTTCCCTACTCTTAATCCGCGAGAAAGGCCATTTGAGCTCTCTGAAATGCTTCTTCATCAAACAAAACTTTGCCGAAACCAAAAGCACCAGAGGATCCAGCTTCCTCATTTAGTCTCCCAGTGATAGGTGCCTTGCTCATGAATTAATAGAAGGCTTCGGTTGCAATCACAAGTGAAGTAGCAGAGCTAATAGTACCAACAGGAATTTCAGGTGAAACACCAGCATCAGTCATGACGGTGTCAGCAGCAGCAGCAGCAGAAATAGTCTCATCAATAGAGACATCAGCAGTAACATTCAGCCCTGGGTCTCTTTTGCTTCTCTTCCTTGGCCTCAAATCAGAACTTGTATCTTCAGCATCTTCAGTATCAACCACTGTCTCAACTACAACATCGGATGGAGGAATCCTTTGTTCAGCCTCTCGAACAGTATCTAGTATGCTTGAAAGCACTTCTGCTTGAGGAATAACGGTCTCAGAGGCAGTAGTGTCATCAGCTTGAGTCACGATCTCTTCTCCAGTTAACTCTTTCTCAGCTTCAGTCACCGACTTTAATTCTGCATTTTTAAGAATAAAGTCATCTATCTCATCATCATTTAAATCATCAAACTCAAAGTTCTCAAAGTGATCATCGTCATTTCCTGTAGTCTGCTCATCATCTTTCAATTCTTCTGTATCCTCGCTTTCCACCTCTTCTTCACTTTCCACCTCAGTCAAATCTACGTTTTCAGGAGGAGAGCGTTGTTCTGTAGGTGGTGGGTCGACAATCTGAACATCATGCTCTTCAGCTACCTGAGCAGATGGAGGAATTTGTGCTTCTTCAACAATCTCAGCAAAATTTCCGAATTTCTCCAATGAAACTTTCCTTCAAACATTTGCTTAGCATCCTTACGATTCTGATTTATGAGTCCAAAAGCCTGAGGAGCCATACACTTCTGATCATATGTCTCAATGGTTCTCTCCAGATTTGGATATTTGTGCTCCAGTATCATTTGTACAAATCGTGGAAACTTATAGAAATACTTCTTGTTCAGTGTCTTCACATTCATTATCATGTCTTCAAAAATACACCTCGAAAAATTAAAGTCCCATCCTTCAATCAACGCTACCACTCCCGAAGTGTACTTCAAATTCATCTGATCTAAACCACTCTTGTTTCCTCCCAAACTTGCTAGAAACATATGAATCAGCATTCTCCAGTAGCTGGGAAAAAGTTTCTTGATATATGGAGAAGCATGCAAATCACCCTCATAACCCATCCTTCTTAATGTTGGAATAACCTGCTCTCTTGTAAAACTAACTGGGTCTTCATGAGAATCACCAAAAAGCAGCACCTCTCGAATATCCTGTTCTGAAATGGTCACTTCAGTTCCCCGAATCTTGGATCGAATAAGAGTATCTGTCTTTCGTGCCGTTGCATTGTTCCAGAAAATCAGATATCCAGTCAGCAAGCACCACAGGATTTTCTCTTAACGCGTGAGCAATTCGGCAGGTATTGAGTCCTACTATCAGCAACTTGAACTCTTGCATATGGTCTTCAGGAGGGTCAGACAAAGAACAGACTATGTTGTGATCCCTCTCAAACTTTGGTACATGAGCGGCCATTTCTACACAAAAACGAACTGTATCAGTCAACAACATCTAAAAATTTTTCAAAATATTTAAACAGATTAATGGGCCCCCTTTTTGTCGTCTTGATTATGTTCGGGCCCGTATCTGATAGCCTAATGGGCCTCAGGTCACACAACAACACACTGAAGTTGTGTCCGAGTGGGTGGGTTGTGTCCGAGGGCAAAATGGGAAATAACCAGGAGTGTCCAAGTCAAAATTGGTGTGTCCGAGTGGGTTATGGTGTGTCCAAGTGGGTGGGTTATGTCCGAGGGCAAAATGGGAAACTTTCAGGAGTGTCCGAGCTCAAGTTGAGTGTCTGAGTGACGTGTTAACCAAAGTGTTTAAGTGCAGAGCTGTGTCCGAGTAGCCAACGTATGTCCGAGGGTAGTTTGGTCAATCTCCATGAGTGTTCAAGTGATCAGGAATGTTCAAAGGCAAATCTGTCAAATCCCATGGGTGTCCGAGGGCATACTTGTAATTCCCCCTCATCTGAGGTCAAACTCCCAACGCGTAGAGGTCACGCACCTCTTCGAACTCGAGTTCCTAGGCGCGTGAGACTTACGCGCCGCCGTCTGAGACGATCAGGCTTCACTATTTCGTCGCCGATGATCATTCCAACGCCCAAATCAAACGTTTTCACACCTGCAAATTACTTAACGACCAACACAATCATAACAACAATTATAAGATAAAGATTTACCTTCTTTTCTTTTCTTTTCTTCTCGAGTATGGTGATAAACGTGAATCAGCGATGAGTATGTGTGTGTGTGGGAGAATGTGAGAGTTCAACTTTTAGATTTTTATGATTTTGAAAACAAGTACCCTCTCCGCCCCCTTTTGTCAGACTGAGATTTGTGTGGCCTACCAAACGTGTGGTGGGCCCATCTCGTATCCCAATGCCCATTTGTAAACAATTTAGGTGTGTTTTGTAAGCGGGTCCAAGTCAGATCATGAACTGGCCTAACGTAAACTTAACTAAATATATCTAAATAAAATACTTAAAAAAAATAATTTTGTCAACGAGATCAAATCACTTTGTTTCAGGCCGAGCTACACTTATCAACTATAATCTACTCCAGTTGGTCTTAGCAATTGCCAGTATATTTGTCCGCTTAAACTTATTTCCTTAGGCCTTCTCGTACGGTGATCTGTGACATTATTTATCATGTTTTGGTGTATTTAGTACGAACACTCAAGCAAGTCACAATCAAATCCTAGAATATCAAGTGGTACACTCTATCATGCAAGCAGTTTCCCTACCGCATATTTTTCACAATATCTGTTCTAGAATTCTGAAACCTTGATTGGGACTGGATTGAGAGAAGAAAAGAATAGATCAATAAGAGATTTAGAGTAAAGTACAAGTCAGATGATTTCTCAAATAACAAAGGCTTTGGGTTTTGGACTCTAGAGGGTCTCTTTTATGATATCCTGACTGTGTCCAGGTTAGCATATATCTGGATGCAGCAGAGGAGCAGTCAGGACATCTTTGGACACTGAGGTCTCTTTTAGGTGAAGGATGATCTATAGCACGACAACGAAAAACTAGGTCAGCATATATCTGGATGCAGCAGAAGCTTTCGTTGCCTAGAATCTCCAGGTCTTTGCTTACACAAAACAGAGGAGACACACGAGTTTTTCAGAAAAGGTTTCAGACCTAGACCACAGTGTTATGCTTCGGAACATCACACAAGCATTCAAATAGAGATTGTACCTGATTCCAAGTGATGTTCCTTACTGAGGTCGTGTCTTTATCTTTAAGTGCTTCACAAGAACATTAACATTTCAGCCTTCAGGACCAAGCCTACCAACATATCACACTAGAGCCAAACTGTTTCGATACACGTCTTACGTGAGTCAGCCTTAATCCAACTTGTGAAAGTTCATTTCATCTCTCGTTTTGAGACAAAAAATGTTTTGATCTTTTCTTAGGACACATCCCCTTAAATTTATGCTTAAAATAGAAATTTAAAGAACAAATTTACAAACCTAAGACTAAGAAAAACCAAAAAGACCTTTTTTATGACCAGTTCAGTCCTCGAAATGGACCATTTTAAGCAGTGTAGAGAGAGCTTCAAAATGAGCTCGATTAACTGGTTTTGTAAAAAGGTCTGCGACACTGTCGTCAGTGTGAATGTGTGTAGGCACAATCAAACCTTGGTTAAAAGAGTCTCAGATGAAATGTTCTTTTATGGTAATGTGTTTTACTTTTTAAAATTGAACTGGATTTTTCACAATTTGGATAGTAGCATCATTATCACAGTAAATAATGAATGTGTGTAGGCACAATCAAACCTTGGTTAAAAGAGTCTCGGATGAAATGTTCTTTTATGGCAATGTGTTTTACTTTTGAAAATTGAACTGGATTTTTCACAATTTGGATAGCAGCATCATTATCACAGTAAATAGGAGTAAGAGAGAAATCCAAACCGTAATCTACCAACTAATGTTGAATCCAGATAACCTAAGAACAGCATGCGGAGGCAGCCACATATTCAGCTTTCGCTGTAGAAATGGATACTGTTTGTTGTTTCTTACATTGCCATGCAATAAGCCGATCGCCTAAGAATTGACACCCCACAGAAGTAGATTTCCTGTCAATGTCACAACCTCCAAAATCGCTGTCAGAAAAAGCATGTAAATCAAAAGGAGAATCCTTAGGATACCAAATACCGAATCTGGGTTTCCCCTTAAGGTATCTAAAGATTCTCTTGACAGCATGTAAATGAGAAGTTTTAGGATTAGCCTGATAACGTGCGCATTGACACACTGCGAACATGATATCTGGTCTGCTAGCAGTCAGATACATTAGCGAACCAATCATTGAACGATAAAGTGTTTCTTCTACGGCTTCCCCTTCCAGATCTTTGGTGAGACCTGGTCTCTCAGACATTAGTGTGTCGGCTGGCTTTACATCATTGAAGCTGAATTTTGCAAGAATGTCATCCAGGTATTTTCCTTGATGAATTAGGATACCCTTAGAGTTTTGACGAACTTGCAGACCTAAGAAAAAGCTCATTTCACCAAGAGCACTCATCTCAAACTGCTTCTTCATCACCTCTTCAAAATCTTTGCACAGAGCATCATTGGTGGAACCAAAGATGATATCGTCCACATAAATTTGCACCAGAATACGATCATCATTTACTGTCTTAACGAATAGAGTCTGATCAATAACACCACGAGTGTATCCAATAGCAAGCAGGTGTTCAGTCAAGGTAGCATACCAAGCACGAGGTGCCTGATGTAACCCATACAACGCTTTGTTGAGTTTGTACACATGCTCTGGATACTTTGGGTTTGTGAAACCCGGTGGTTGACCAACATAGATTTCTTCTTTCACGGTTCCATACAAAAACGTAGTTTTGACATCCATCTGATAGACAGTAAATCCCTTAAACGATGCGTATGCAAGGAAAATTCTGATTGCTTCCAATCTCGCAACCGGTGCATATACCTCATCATAATCGAGTCCCTCAATCTGTCTGAATCCTTGCACAACCAACCTAGCTTTGTTTCTTACAATGACCCCGCTATCATCTCTTTTGTTTCGGTAGACCCACCTTGTGCCAAGTGGTCGTTTTCCTGGAGGCAATTCAACTAACTTCCAAGCCTTCAGTTTCTCAAACTGGTTTAGTTCATCTTGCATTGCATCAACCCAACTTGGTTCTCGCATGGCCATAGCGGTAGACTTTGGCTCAATTTGAGAAATGAAACACGAGTACAAACATCTGTTGATGTCACCAGTTTGACTCCTTGTGAGAACACCTGCGTCTACCGGACCAATGATGTTTTCCAGTGGGTGATCTCGTTGAATGCTAGTGGGAATGACTATGTCTGGAACTGAAGAGGCTCCAGGTAGGAGTGTAACACTGCCTGTTGCAGTCTCTTCCATAGTATCATGATCAACTTTGACTGCGTCACTATGCTCCACCATGCTGTCAGTAGGAATGGGATCATGGAATGTAGGAATTGAAGTATCATCAGACACATTTTCTTCATCGGCTTGTGGCACAAGATCCGTGGAGGGAATGAATGGTTCGGTAGGAACTGAGAGTGGCTGTGGTAATTGAGATGTGGGTGCAACATCCCCCTCATCCGTTGCATTATCAGTCACGGAGGATGAGGATCCAGCAGTGGAAGTTGAGGAATCTGCAAAACCTGTATTCACACCACTAGAAACATCGTCAAAAATATGAAAAGATCGAAAGAGAGTTTCATAGTCAAATAACCAATCTGGGCCCACTCTAGCATCTGTTGCATTTTCTTCAAGCCAACGCACGTCAAACAACTCTACGATTTGCCTAGTTTGTTTGTTGTAGACCCTATATGCAGTCTTGCCAGCATAACCGACAAAATAACAGCCGTCAGCTTTCGCATCAAACTTTGGTGTAGCGTCCAGATGTAATAGTGTACACGGACAACCAAAAGCATGAAAATGCTTGACGAAGGGTTTAGTACCAAACAGCACTTCGTAGGGTGTTTTCATTCGAGCTTTGTTGACCTGGACTCGGTTCTGCACATAGCAGGCTGTGTTAACAGTCTCTGCCCAAAAGAAAGTCGGAAGTTGTGAGTCATACAACATTGTGCGGGCAGCTTCAATTAAGGTGCGATTTCTTCTTTCAGCGACTCCATTCTGCTGTGGCATCCTTGCTGAGCTGAATTGACGTGCAATCCCTTTCTGAGCACATTAGTAGTTTAATTCGGCATTCTTGAATTCAGTTCCTTTGTCACACCGAATGCCCTTTACCTTCAAGTTGGTCTGATTCTCCATCAATATGATAAACTGTTTGACTATTTCTGTAGTCTCACTCTTGTTAGCCAAAAAGAAAACCCAGGTAAAA
This sequence comes from Ambrosia trifida, assembly GCA_028751855.1. Taxonomy (NCBI): domain Eukaryota; kingdom Viridiplantae; phylum Streptophyta; class Magnoliopsida; order Asterales; family Asteraceae; genus Ambrosia; species Ambrosia trifida. The sequence continues at coordinate 64,795,724 of CM054130.1, read as the reverse complement.
CGTGAGTAATCATTAGTTATTACTAAGCAGTATGCTTTACGAGAAATACTGAGTACATTCACTGGGCCAAATAGGTCCATATGAAGTAGCTGCAGCAAAGAATCAATAGTGTTTACCAACTTGGAATAATGTGGTTTTCTATGATGCTTTCCTCTCGCACAAGCAACACATTTTTCAATTGTTATAAAATCACGTACTGGCAAATCCCTTACCAATCCCAGTTTAGCCACCCGGTTCAGATTCTTAGCATTTGCATGTCCAAGACGACGATGCCAAAGAAGCAGTATTTTGAGAAACTTTTGAGAAAAGACACGTGACGTTGTCAGAGGGAGGTTTGTTCATGTCAATGACATAAGCGTCACCTCAACGATCCGACTTCAGTAATACCCATTCATCTGGAATGACTACTCCAGGTTTCAATATCAAACAACCTTTGTCAGTGAAATAAGTTGAGTAGCCATTGTCACAGATTTGTGACACACTTAGCAAACTGTGCTTTAATTCAGGAACGTAATTTACCTTATTAAACTGAAGAGCACCATTTCTTACCGTTCCTCTTTGTGTTATCTGACCCTTCTCACCTCCTGCGAAGGAGACAAATCCACCATTGAAAAATTCAACATCTGTGAGTTGGGATAAGTCTCCTGTCATGTGCCTTGAACAGCCACTATCAATGTACCAAAGACGAATGATAGTCCCCCAAAGCCGTTCCTGCACATGATCCAGGATTAGTTAATCATAGATACCCAGGCCATAGTTGTTTTGGGTACACCGTTGGTATCTGTATATTGAACTTTTATCCATTGCATGTCAACAATTGAAACATTAGCACAGTAATTAGATTTATTATTCACAAAGCATGAAGAACCTACAGACGGGGAAGAGATTGGAATAGAGCATTTTGGCTTCCAGTAAGATTTGATGTTAGAAAACAATCTTTTGTTCGAACTAGATGCTGCCATGCTGGGCAGAATCTGAGAATTGGATCTTTTATTAGATTGTTTGAACATTTTATTTGTATTCCAATCTGTAACGACCCTGGCTGAGGCCGGGTCGTCGGGTCGGGTGATCGGAGCTACGCAGCGGAATTCGGATAATAACAGTCTTTAGTCTTTCAGGATCCACGTCATCATTTCTGTTGGGTTACCTAAACACATGCCAAAAATAGTTTCTGTCAACATAAAGTTGGTGAGGTCGTGTATTTTATAAAGTGAATGGCCAGTTCGTTTATTAATAATTCTTTTATATAAAACATTCTTTTATAAACATTCTTTTATAAACATGCTTTACAATTATAATTCTGAAGGGGAAAATATACTTCTATAAAACCAATTGTATTATATATCCATTCGATTATATCCCAATTCTATCATATCGATTATAGTTCGTGCCATTCCTTATCGATGGTACCACTCTGATTGTGATGAATACCCATTTCCGCCCTCTAGTTGGACCTTTTACGGGATTGGTCCTCTACTTGGACACTGGTTCCTGCCCTCTAGTCGGTGCAAGAAAGGAAATGGCGGATACCGTCCAGTACTGTCCTCGTTGTTTCTATGTCCCCGTTTATATTTCTTTTAATTCTATTGATAATCGTTTATTATGTAAAGCATTTCTAGTTTTAATAAATGACATGTATTCCCCCGAAAACACTTAATAAAACAGTAAAAGTGGGGAGTTCACGATACTCACCGATTTGCGTTATATCTTCAGCTAATCTTCTTATTACAATTACATGTCTTATATATATGGATACGTTTTACGCGTGGAACTTGTTAGATTGTAATACTTAGGATATATATCATATATACAATTTATATATATATATATAGAATCTGATATATATTAGATAGTCCTAAACTCGGGGTGTGGTCTTCCTAGGCAAAAAGAAATAAAGCTGGCCATTACAGCTTGGCACGCGAACCTAAAGAACTCTAGACACTTCTAAACCCGAGTCTAGTATATCGTTTTATATATCGAATCTTGTATATATAAACATATATATTTTATATATGTTTATTATTCTGTTATTATTATTATCAAGTCCGTACGTTATTCGTATTATATATATAATTCTTATAATTATAATAATCCTCGTCTAGTCCTTGGAACCGGGTTCTATTCCGGGTGTTGACCGAGTCACTGAGTCGACTCGGTAACGACTCTAATTCTCGATACGGTTAACGGTACCTCGCAATTACACATAATCCTTATATTAGTCAATGGATTATTAGATTATAACCAATCAACCATTAGATTATAATAATAACCGAACCTTACCGCTTTCATTATGGGACATGACCGGAGGTTGACCGGGACTCGTGTAAGACCGGTTATTGGACCCGTCTCCCGGATTTGATACCTAATCACCAAACATAACATAAGATGTGTTAATAATCAATCGACTATATAACTCAATAATCAAATGATACTAAACACTTCATACCCAAAACATACGCCTATGCATATGAATCGGACACTTAATCAGATCATGTTCAGATTACAAGTGAAGGCTCATGGTTTAATTTATACAATACAAAACGGAAACCACCCGAAGGTTATAACTGTCTGATGATACTCACCCGATGAACCGGTGGCTATCCGGTTAATCGAAACAGCACCGGTCACAGTTTAACCCGGAAACAGGGTACCAAAGCCTCACGACAGTCACCTAAACTCGGTGACTGTCCGGTTTAGATGATAAAGCCCCGGGTTTATCCAGGTCCGGTTATAAACAAAAGGTTACCGGTGACAGATCCGAACTGAAGGATGGTTCACGAGTTTAAGCCGGGAACAAGAGGGTTATATGGTCCGGTTCATATAGTCCTCGAAGACATATCAGAATAGAAGCATCGGGTAAAACCCGATGACAATATCCAACGGTTTACTACCGGGTTATCGAGGTTTATAATCACAAAGGGTTGGGTTTGGACAAGATGGTAGTGCCGGAAAGAGGATGACGGCAGGCGGCTCATGACACAGAGGTGATAACTGGTTAATAAAAAGCTTACCAGAGGAGAAAAGGGAAGGCGGCGTATGGCAGTGATGACCGGAAAGAAGTCAGCGGCAGAGGTGACCGGAAGCACGGAGGCAGCGGCGCTGCCATGGCTCTCAGGCACCTTGCGGCTATCGTGTGTGGTGTATGCTTTCCGGAGAAGAAGAGAGTGGCCGGTGGCCGGCGGCGGCGGCGCCGGGGTGGTGGCCGGTTGCTGCTGTTGTGGGTTGTCTTCACACACATATGTGTGTGTATATATTCAGTGTATAGAGAGAGAGACTAGTGAGAGATGAAAGGCAGAGAGTTAGAGAAGAGGGGTTTATATAGGGGAATTAAAATAGAGGGGTGTTTGGCCACGGGGATAATTACTGGAACTCGGGATGTTTGGCAATGAGTATAAAAGCTAATTAAAAACGTTTGGCGGCGTTATAATTAGCCGGTAACGAGCGTTTAACCGGGATAATAAATCTCCAATAATTATTATCTCTATATTCGATTGAACCGGTTTGACGTGAGATTCGAACTGTAATATTTTATTCCATAATCGGGTGGTTGGGTCCGACCCGACCCGTTTGAGAGACCCGTAACACGTCGGGGTGTTACACAATCACCATCAGAAGGCTTCACCTTGGATTTGTCATTCCGCATTGCCATAGGCTTCTCAATCTTCATTGGCTTGGTATGATTATGATTCCCGTTTGGAGTCTTCTGATGTTTCCAGCTTGCAAGATTTTGTTGATTAGTTTTACAATTTCTGGCAATATGTCCTGGGATTCCACATGCGTAACATGTCTGACGTTTGACATGTGGATCCCCCTGAGATATCTCTATACCTATGTGATGCAATTTTGGAATACTGTGTCTTTTGTTTTAAAAAATTCTGTTTTTCATATTTTGGTAAAACCTGTTTTGGTGGGACATATTTCTCTGTCCTGTCCTTACTGGATTGTTTAACCAAAAGATTTTTCATTTTATCACAAGCATGTGGCAAAATAACAGAATCTGAATGAACGAACAAAGAGTCAGATGAAAAGTCACAAGGTTTTATGCTCAAAACAAACGAGCCCACACAAATATTGTTGTCTTTATCAGAAATTGAGAAATTGTTTTTTTGATTTTTATTATTAAATGCAAGTGAATCAGTGTCATCAACTTCATCCCCATCATCTACCCAATCCTCAACAATCACATTTTCTGCACAAGAATCAACCAAATTAGTAATATTCACATTATCAGAAACATTCAAGCAATTCTCTGTGTAGAAGTTTTCATCCACAGAGGAAGTGGGAGATTCAGAAGATATTGAGCATGTTTGTTTTGAATCAAATGAGTTTGAAGTGGACACAGAAACATGTTCATTTTCTTTGGACATGTCTTCAGATGATTCTGTGGTTTCACATGACTGATACCTAGATGAGTCAGTCTTTCTTGAGTCTGGATCAGAGTCAGACTAAGGTTCAGTCACTGACGAATCATCTGAATGAGACTTAGAATCAGTAAGATGATTTTCACTGTCTGCTCTTTGCTTTAGACAAAGCTCCCTAATTTGCTTCATGAAATCAAACTCATAGTTCACACTTGAGTTTTGCTGGGTGGTCGAAGCAAGAATTTGTTCATTAACTTGTAAGTCTTTAGGTTTAGACTCTCTAAACATACCTAATGATTCATCTGATTCAGATGAGGAGGGAACCTCAACTTTGCTAACCTCAAAAACTCTATCAACCTCTTTATTTTTCTCATAATTTAATGTCTCAGTCTGCTTTGAAACATCTTGAGACTTAACAAAAGTTTTTGAGGGAGCCTGCTCTTGCTTAGATTGTTTTTGTTTAGGTTTAGAGATTCTAATTGGGATTAATGCAGGTTTAGTGATTTCAACTTGATCCCGTGATGGTCGACTGGTTGGCTCTTCTATGGCTGGACCATAACCTTTCAAAGGAAGAGCCAACAGTTCTTCATCCGACATAGGAATTGAAGAATAATTTTCATTGAAAGGTGGAGGAATTTCCACAAAGCCAATTCCCTTATTCCTCACTTCCTTTGGTCTGTACTTTAACTGGGTATTGATCATTTTTTCAACTTTAGGACTAGAACAATCAAATTTTTTAAAATGAAAATCTGCATTTTCAAATTTTGATTTTATGTCGATCAATTCCGTGGTCAAAGTGTCAGACAGTCGTTTGAAGTGCAAATATCGACATTTATGATCACTCACCTCCTGATGCAAACGCTTGATATCAAGTTTCTGTTTTTCGACCATTTCTTTATAGGAGTTAAATTTCTTTTTAATGTCCCAAGTGGCCATTTTTTCGTATTCAAGCTGTTTGTATGCGGAGAGAGTTTCTTCCCTAAAACCTTTAATTTTAAGTTTACACCTTTCAGTGCAACATGATTCAGCTAATGTTTCAAATTGTACCTCAGCCGCTGACGGAACATAGTCGTCATCCATCTGTGCCATAAGAGCCTTGTACACAGTATCTTCAACAATCTTCAGATCTTCCATCTGAGAAGACCAATCCCATCCACATACTGATTGAGCGACTATGGCTTTGTTGGAGTTAGAGAACTCAGATCCAGTGTGTGTGGTAGATGATTAACTTCCTGGAGTAGCATTGGGAGAAGCAGTTGCAGGAGTAGAGTTTTCTCCTTCTTTCTTTGGCTTGGTGCATTCACGAGCAAAATGTCCAAGTTCATCACAGTTGTAACAACGCATCTTCATCTTGTCCCAACCCAGTTTCTTTGTTGGGTTTTCCCACACATTTCTACAAGTCTTTTTCACAAACTTATTTGCTCTATGCACCACCATAGCTATCTGCCAGGTCAAGTCCATTTCTTCAATATCATCTTGATTAACGTCATTTAAGTCACATGCTCCAACATCTTTTGCAGTAAATTAACTTGTCAGAAACGCGTTATAGCAATTCATAAATCCAGCAAATAAACCTAAGTTACTTTCAAGCTCCTTTGGAATTTTGACTGCTGACAAAGGTGCAGCTGAAGAATGTGAAGCAGACGACGAAGGTCCAGCAGTGGTGGCTACAGAGGAAGCAGGCATAGCTGACCCTTTTGAAGCACTGGGTGCAAACATCGGTGGATACGAAGATCCACTTGCTGGATAAGAGTACAATTATGGACGTTGAGGTTCTTGCTGAGACATTAAAGCATTGCTGGGAGTTGCAATGATTGCATTGTTATAACTAGCAGTCTGAGTCATGTAACGTTGCCTGTCATCAAGGTCATAGGACTTGATCAAAGATATGGTCTCAGAAAGAGTGAGTCTTGCTAGATCTTTGGTACTCTTGATAAGGGTCACATTTGAGTCCCAACTCCTTGGAAGAGTATTAAGCAGCTTTTTGTTCATGACGGAGTTGTCTACCACCATATCATTTGACTTCATTTCACTCACTAAGGCCACAAATCGCTGGATCTGACTTTCAAGTGATTCTCCATGAATGTGATTGAAAGCATTAAACTTCTGACTCAGCATCTCCCTTCTGCTTTCTTTCATTTCTTCATTTCCCTCGTACAGATTTTCAAGAGCTTCCCAAAGTTCTTTGGCAGTGGCATTGTCACGAACTCCAATTGATACTTCAGGTAAAAGTCCTTGATAAAGATAAGCAATTGCCCTTTCATCAATATTAGTCTTCTCATGATCTTCATCAGTATACATACTCTTTGGTTTGATAGCAGTGGCTCCAGTTATTTCATTGACCACATAGGTGATCACACAGGGTCCATTCAAGATAGATCTTAGAGCCTTTGCATCTTTTATCTTCATGACTTGAATGAACCTGAACTTCCACTCAGAATAGGACATTCCAAGTTGAAGAACAAGTATTTTCTGATGAGTTCCAATGACGGATTCCATAGCTTTGTCCACTTGGGTAGCCACAAATAGCTGGTCAGTATTTAGTCCGTTCAAATTTGCCTGATTAACAATTTGATCCATTTCTGAAAAGAAGCTTAAATTTATTAGTTCGGTTTTAAATTGTTTAAAGCAGTCTTAGAAGGTCCAAATTCCAGTCCAAAGTCCGTTAAAGTCTAGTTCAGTTTAAGCAGTGCTGTATGTGACTCGTACACAGTTTTATGGTCCGACACAGATGTGTGGGTCGGACACAGTGTATTGGTCGGACAAAGGTTGTTGCTCGGACAAAGTTGTGGGTCGGACACAGTTGTGAGGTCGGACACAAATGTAGGTCGGACACAATGTGAGGGTCGGGCACAGATATTTAGGTCGGACACAGACTTAGGTCGGACACAGGCTGATAAGGTCGGACACAGGCTGATAAGGTCGGACACAAGTGATTAGGTCGGACACAGAGGTCGGACACCGGCTGAAGTCGGACACAGGTGATTAGGTCGGACACAGACTGAGGTCGGACACAGAGGTTGGACACAAGCTGAGGTCGGACACAATCCTAGAAGTCGGACACAGTTGTGAAGATCGGACACAATCTTGGAAGTCGGACACAAGCTTCAAATCTGATGCATCTTGATATGGTAACCTGCAAAGATTAGCAACAAACTTTCCAAGAATTGCGAAATTTTTGAAAAATTTAAAGAGATTTGTAATCAATAACAACCATTCCCTTTTTTTAAAAAAAAAATATCTCCTTAATTTTAGCAAACAGTTTGACCTTCAACCAAATCGGATCAAATAAGAAAATTTCTTCAAAAATTTAACGAAACAAAATTTATAATCAGTGTCAAAAGCATCGAAACAAGGCTGCATAGAACAAACTGATTATTGATAAAACATATAGCTATGAAATTAATATAGATCAAAACATCAAAATCAACCTTCTCGTAACAAGAGCTTCTCTGATCTTCTTCCTTTGATACCAAACCGAGCCTTCGTAAGACTACTTAGGCTCTGATACCAACTGTAAGTCCAAGATCTTCTCTACCGGGTATCAAACAACACACAATCAAAGGCGGAAACAATGATTGTGTGAAAAGAACAAAGAAGAAACTGAGAAGAGAATGATTTTATTGAACAAGTGCTCACGTCTTCAAAGAGACGTCTCGTACACTACGGCCAAAATAAGAGATAACTTAACAAAAGACTAGCCACCCTAAAATAACTAAGAAACCCCCTATTTATAAGTGCATAGGGCGGTCACAATACATGGGCCATTAAGGCCGAAACCCACAAACAATACTAACATAATTCAAGACAACGCAAACATTCTAAAGTATGGCCCAACAGCGTACAACCCAGTAAGGTAATGTTTTAATGTCATGGAATCTGTTGAAATACAGAATTCCGTTCTCCCATTTAACAACAACACACCTTAGCTGTCTCATGTATTTCCAACCGAGAGCTCTTCCTTTGAATAATTCGTTGTGAAATTTGTAGAAACCTCCCTAAATCTCAGTCTTTGGTCGGTTGTCTTCTTTTTCTTTCAATTTTCTCAACAAACTTTTCAGATCATCAGACTGTTCAACATTCAGTTTCTGACTTTCTGAATTCTTGAATACTTCATCAACGAATCTCTTACTCTTTTCTCGTGCAAGTTTCTCAGCTTGATTCAACACTTCTTCAGAAAATTCAGGAAAAGCATCATCCTGTTTGTCTTTAAAGTACTCTGGATATTCCTCACTAGTAATATCTTCAATCTCAACATCTTCAAATACTGGTGCATCTCTATCATTAGAGTGATTTCCTGCTTCTTTCTCAGGAATGTTAGGAATCTGATTTTCACTCATCAACTCTTCAAGAGATTTACCGACTTGTCTTGCCAAACCTTCAAGTATCTCTTTAGATATGGCTGCAGAAACTTCACCATCTTCAAGATCAAGATCATTAAACTCAAGCTCAAATCTCATATCGTCCGACTCAAATATTTCTGGAAACTTTCCTGTTAAGTCAATCGTCCAGACTTTCTTAGTCAACATCTGACGATATAACTTCTTGTCTTCATCTAATAAAGATCTAATCTTTTCATTCCATAAAATATTATCATCATCAGTGTTACCACTAGGAGCATTCGAGCTTGATTCTCCTGCATCTTTACTAGAATCTCTCTTTTCACACTTATACTTATCTGTATCATCATCGTCATCAACATCATCATCTGCAGAACTGTTATCTCCAGAATCATCTTTATCATCATCATCCTTCTTCTCAGGAGCATCACCGGCATCCTGTTCTAATTCCTCATCATCTTCTTCTTCTTCTGATTCAGACGGCTCAAAATCAACAAGTTCTTCTTCACCTTCTTTATCTTCCTCTCCTTCTTTCAACTGAGGAGCTTTTTCATAAATATCGTCAATAAGCTTCCTTAAACTCTTATTATCTTTCTTCACTTGTTTGTTCTCAAGTCCCAAAGCGATGTATCTTCTTGTATTTCTCTGTTCTTGAGTTAACAACTTCTAATTTTCTTCCTGAAGTTGTTTGATCATCGCTTCCAATTCTTCTTGACCCTCTTGTGAAGATTCAACAATATCCAACATCTTTTTATCGTTCTTTCTCAACTGTTCAATCTCTTGTTGTTGCTGGTTAATAATTTTCATCATTTCTGCGAGCTTCTGGTTAACTGTATTCATAACATCACTTGTTACAGTAACCTGTGGTGTTGAAGCCTCAGCAACAGGAGTCTTTTTCTTAAACTTATTTAAGACTCTTTCCATAGCATCATCAAAATCAGCAGAAGTATCAACATTCTTTTCAGCTACTGATTTTTTCATCTTTTTAGCAACTGGGGATGTCTTGGGTGTAGCAGATTTTGAACTTGAAACTTCAGGAACTTTCTTTCCTGCAATCAAGATCTTAGCGTATTTCGCTCGTCACTTTTTTGGATTCTTTTTATCATCTTTCTTAGACATGGTTTTGTATTTGGGCTTCTTCTGTTTTTCACCCACCATCGGAGATCCACTGAAATCTTGTTCACCAATTCCAAGACCCAGATCAATATCATCCATTATAATCGGACTCTTCAGTCTCTGCTCCTCTAAGGTTTTGTTGAGACTTTCAGACTCACCAGCCACAGTGGCCATGGGCTTGGTATGTTTTGCAGTCTCTTCACCCGAATCCCATCTTTCATCTTCTTGAGTCTCCTCAGAATCAGCAGACTCTTCATCAACCAACATAGTCCCCTTTCTTGCTACGCTTTTCTTTCTTCTTGATGTTTTCTTTGGAGGTTCAGCCTCATCCTCCTTTTCTTTACCTTTCCCTTTGCCACTCTTTGCACCAACATTCACCACTTGCCTCTTCCTCTTTGCTTCTGGATTGATATGAAACAAAGGATCATCATTATCTAATTCACTGTTAGCATTGCTAGCCTTATCCACACTCGGATTCTTATAGTCTAGATTGATCAAATGTCCAAGCAAATTCTTGTGAGGTGGTCTTTCGTTCTTAGGAACCCCTTTGTATCCTTTCATTCTGAACAAAGTATTCAGACTCATATGATCTTGAACTAGGATCTGTGTCGGATCTTTTCTCAGCTTCTTATACTTCTGATCAAAAATCATCTGTAGAAATCTAGGATATAACAAGAACTTCTTGTGCTTCAAACCCTTCAGAGGTTCAAGCATGTGATCCGAGATCATTCCAGACACATTGAACGGCTTGTTCAGTACTAGAGCAAGCATTAACGAACTGATGCTCTTCCTCATCACGTCATAACCACCACTAACAGATCCAAAAACGTGTAACATCACATGAGCTAGATATTTGAACCAAGGACACAGTTTTCCTTTATGTAAAGCTCCATCTGTGATAGGTCCGTTATACTTCATGCGGAGAAAGCATTTTCTCTGTTTAATCCAGGACAAACTTCTAGGATCTGTCGGCTCATCCTTTAGTCTCAAGGCTTTCCGAATATCACTCTCAGTAACTATTGCAAGCTATCCTTGAATGTTGCTTACAATAGCTGTCTGATTATCCCAATACTCCATCTTCGCATTCTTCCAGAAGTCCACTTGATGATCTTTACTGATAATAGCCGGTGTAGCTAATGCATCAACGACTCTGCTTCGCTTTAGAAACTCTATGATGCCAGAGAATTCTGTGTGTTTCTTGACCTCGCCAAGAAATGCACAACAGTTGTGGGCTTCTTCAAAAGGCAATTCTTCTTCTGGTTTCTTTCCAGTAGCTATTCCCGAAGATCCAGTTGGTATATCTGTGTTTTGTGGATCTACCATTTGAAATTCTGCAAAAACGAAACATGAAAATTCATTAAAAACGGACAAAATTTGCAAAATTGAAATTTGGTTTTTGAAAGTCCACATTCGACCCATCGGGGGTTCGAATGAAGAATTTACAAGGTTCGAATGTGAAAATAAGGATCGATTGTGAAAAATCTGTTTAAAAAAATGTATATTTGACCTTCAATCCACATTCGACCCTATGAACTAGTCACCTTCGGCCAGAAAAGCCACATTCGACCCTTTTTGAATGGTCGAACCTAACTGTACATATGACCAAATGTTCAAAATTCAAATCAGACCATCTTAACATTGGATTTTCTTTTGTTTATCATCTAACATGACCGACTAAGCCTATTCAATAATCAATTGAGTCAATTATTTAGTTTTAGATTATTTTTATTAAAATCTAGGGTTCTATTAGTTTTAAACATTCAATCAAGTAATCTGATATGTTTTAAGCCTAGATTTTGTTATACTCTCCCCCTAAAACAATCAACAACTAAATCCTAAGCATCAATTGTATCAATAACACCCTCTAAATGATCAAACAGTTCAGTCTAGGGTTCAGTCACAAAATTAATGAATCTGCCTTCGTTTGTTGATGAATACCTGTATATTTGGTATCAAAATGATCAGAATCAAGTAAGGATCAAAATGATAAGGTCTAGAAATCACGAGCAACAAGGGTTGGTTATCTCAGATTTTTGAAAAATTTTTGAATAGGAGGTTCGAATGTGCAGAAGGTATATATAGACTCCCACATTCGACCATTTTATAAGGGCGAAAATGAAACTATTTCTACATTCGACCCTACTGAAAGGCTCGAAAGTAGAAATAGGGTTCGAATGTACAAAATACACTGGAACACTCACATTCGACCAAATTAAAAAGCTCGAATGTAAGAAAAATTCGACATTCGACCCATCGAAGGGGCGAATGAAGATTGGAATTTTTGAACATTTTACCAAATCTCAAAATCGAATCCCGTTCAATCTTTTTCACACCTTTTATGCTTCAAACATTCATCATTTAACATTTAAAAGTTACAAAACTCAAATGGTTCATCAAGTTTCAGAAAATGACCATCAATCACCATCAGTTATCAAAAATAACTCAGAAATGTAAAATCTTTTTGGGTTTTCTGAAAGTTATGTTAAAACACACCTAAAATCCTTTTGAGTTTTTGTAAATATTGAACAAATGTAGAATGTAGAAATGTAAACATAAAGCAGTAAACATTTTGTGATTTCCGGTAAGAGGATCATATCAGTTTTTGAGAAATCTGACCACACCGTTGATCTTTAGTGTTTATTATCATTAAAGACAATGTGTGATCCAGCAATTGCTGATATTATTATCCACATAAACTCTCATGTAGACTTTTATGCAATGTTTTGTACAATTATCTGTAGTATAAACAAAATTTTCTGTGGTTCCCACGCACACGACATACTCCCGTATTATAGAATAATTGCACAAATACTCATTGTAACGCGTGATTAAGCTTTCGTTATCTGTAATTTACAAGGTATTAAGGCATAGAGGTGTACAGGTCAGCAAATCAATGCTACAAAGTAACGTATGCACTCTACCAGGTTGAGGGCTAATATCAATCATGATTTTCATCAATGATTGGATACGATGCATTAGATAATCTTTGATTATCGTCATACATGGAAAGTTCCTCAATTTGGTAACTTTAGGTTTTGGCCTTAAAGCTCTTTTAGAAAGATACCCTATCTGATCTAGGTACATAAAACCTTACGAAAAAAGATCAGAAAGCCTATCCCTAGATAACTAGTAACATAACGACCCGAAACCTCCGAATTTTGTACAAAAGCCCTATCAAACGAAATTACGGTACTAAGACCATATGCCAATGAGGAGTTCGTCCACATAACAATTCGTTTGATATGTATGTATCTAACATGCAGTAATAGGTCTACGAAGCCTACCAGCACATCACATAGACTCAACACACGGCATATATAACATTTCAAATCTTTAGCATGTGTCAGATTCCCACTGATGTACTATCATTTCCTCTTTTAATCCTGGAAAATCATTTTGATTTTTCTAATTTTTATGGTCTTTTGGATTTTTCAATGTTTTTGGTTTTTCTTGAAAATCTAATGACTCCCCCTAAAATGTAAAACATATTTTTTGGTTTTTGGATTTTTGAAAAGCAGTAAAACTAAAACTGAAAGTGATAAACAGAGGGGATGATCAGTCTTGTTTTCTTTTATACCGTTAGCTTTTAATAAAAATTCGAATCGAGATTTATCGAAAGCTTTGGTAAAAAGATCTGCACATTGATAATCAGTGTGGATTTTGACCATATCAATCAACTTCTTGGCATAACAATCTCGGATAAAGTGATACTTAATCTGGATATGTTTAGCTTTTGAGTGATTGACCGTGTCATTAGTTAATGCAATTGCGGCTTCGTTGTCACAGTGAATAGGGGTTTTCAGAAATCGCAAACCGTAATCAACTATCTGCTGCTAGATCCACAGAACCTGTGAGCAACAACTCGAGGCTGCCACATAATTTGCTTCGCATGTAGATAGAGCTACTGCTGTCTGCTTTCTGCTTCTTACACTGCCAGGTCATGAGCCTGCTCCCCAAAAATTGACATCCAACCGTTGTGGATTTGCTGTCTTTGTCACAACCGCCCCAATCCGCATCACTAAAAGCAACAAAGTCAAATTTATCAACATTAGGGTACCATAATCCTCTCGACGGACAACCCTTCAGATATCGTAGGATCCGTTTGACAGATGCAAGATGACTTGGTTTCGGCTTCGACTGAAATCGTGCGCAAAGACATGTAGCGAACATTATGTCTGGACTAGATGCGGTGAGATACATCAGAGATCCGACGATTGCTCTGTATGTAAAAGGATCAGTCAGCTCCCCCTTAGCGTCAACTCCAATCCCGTGATTAGGTTGTATTGGGGTATCCATCGGTTTCGAATCTTCCATCTGGAATCGGCTCAAGACTTCAGATACATATTTAGTTTGGTGAATAAAGATCCCCGTTGGTCTTTGTTCCACCTGCAAGCCGAGGAAAAACTACATTTCTCCCATTGCACTCATCTCGAACTTTTCCTACATCACTTTTTCAAATTCTTTGCACAAGAGTTCGTTAGTATATCCAAAAATAATATCGTCAACATAAATCTGGACGAGAAGCAAGTCATCCCCTGTTCTTTTGGTGAACAGATTACAGTCTACCAAACCGCGTTTGAATCCTTTGGACAGAAGGTACGAGCTCAGCTCCTCATACCATTGGCGTGGAGCTTGGTGCAACCCGTATAGTGCTTTGTTGAGAACGTAGAACTTATCCCAGTGGATAGGATCTTCAAAGCCTGGAGGTTGACCGACATATACCTCTTCCTTGACCACACCGTAATGAAATGCACTCTTGACATCCATTTGTTACACCTTGAATTTCTTATATGAGGCAAATGCTAGAAACATACGAATAGCTTCTAAACGTGCCACAGGTGCATAAATCTCATTGTAGTCAATTCCTTCCACTTGATGAAAACCTTGAATTACCAGTCGAGCTTTGTTTCTCACGATTACGCCTCTGTCATCCTTTTTACACTTAAAAACCCATTTAGTTCCAATTTTCTTTCTGCCTGGAGGTAAATCTGTTAATGTCCACACACCCAGTTCCTGAAACTGCAATAACTCTTTTTGCATCGCCTCAACCCAAACGTCATCCAATAGAGCGTCTTTGTATGTCCGTGGCTCCACCTGCGAAATATAACAAGCAAAAGACCAGTCATTTTGACAACCAGATTTTTGAGGTGAGTTTGCACTACGAAGTTGTCCTCTAGTCATAACAGTGCTTCCGGGATCACTAATTATTTGCTCGAGCGGGTGAATACGATGAATCCGAGATTCCGGATGATCAGGTACTTGAACTCCCGTTTGAGTAGTCAAATTCTCTGTTGAATCCAGATCATTACCCATATTAGAAGATGAAGCAACATCTGGATTTGGGTTCACTGATGGTGTCTCTGTTGCCTGTTCTAGAATAGCTACACTGTGACATCATCATCATCTTCCGATTCTGATGAATTAAGAGTAGTGGAAGCTTCCTGGAAAACTTCTTCTTCAGCTGCAGGAACATTGGTATCATTAGAAGCTGCTGGAGGAGTTACGGTGATCGGACGCACCAACGGTGAAGTCACTGCGTTTTCACACTCATAATATAGTCTTAAAACAGCCTTTTCAAACAAGTTATCTAGATTGAATGATTCAAAGAAGTCTTTGTAATCAAACATCCAATCTGGACCGCTACCCTGTACATTCTGAGTATATCGTTAAACTTCAACGTTAGCCCACTCCTCTACATGACGAGTTCGTTTGTTTAATACCCATTTGAGCGGGGTTGCATATCCAACAAAAAAATCCCTCTTCAGCTTTTGGTGAAAACTTCTCAGAGGGATTAAGCATAGTATACGGTGCTCCAAATGGTTCTAGATACTCCAAATTCGACTTTCATCTGTTCAACAATTCATAAGAAGTTTTGCCAAACTTCTTCACTGTTAACACACGATTCAATGTGTAACATGCTGCGTAAATGGCTTCATTCCAGAACATTACTAGAAGGTTAAAATCCGCAAGCATTGTTCTCGCCGTCTCTATTAGAGTCCTGTTTTTCCTTTCTGCGACACCGTTCTGTTGAGGGGTATACGGAGCACTGTATTCATGATGAATTCCTTTATCTTCACAAAGAGCATCCATCTGTGCATTTTTGAACTCCGTCCCATTGTCACTCCGAATTCTTTTGTTTTCAAACCATAGACATTCTCTTAACGAGTGAACAGAACTTTCAAGTTGTTAAACGTATCGCTTTTATTTTGCAGCACATTACCCACGAAAATCTAGAATAGTCGTCAGTAACCACAAGACAGTAAACCTCTCCGCAATGACTCTTACGCCTGACAGGTCCGAATAGGTCCTTGTGCAAACGCTCAAGTGGCATTTCAACAGAGTTCACTTTTTTTGGTTTGTGGGACTGTTTGTGTAACATCGCAAAATTTTCCCCAAAATTTTAATACATAAAAAGCCCTTATATATATATATATATTATTACACCTTTATCATTAATATTATATAAATGTGCCTAAGTCTTTATTTATCCTAACTCACAACTTATATACATACATAAATGTATATAAATAATAATAAAAATAATATGATTCTAAATTCTTTTTTTTTTCACATACAAGATTTTTTTTTAAATAAAGCCTTGAGTCAAATAGTCAAAGTCCTAGTCAAAGTCTTAGTCAAACAGTCAAAGTCTTAGTCAAATAGTCAATTCATCATAAAACCTTACTTTATGGTGTTGACCAAGTTTAATGGCTAATTGAATCCAAAACTAGTATAAAAACCCACCTATGACCCATTATACTTTGCACCTCTAAATCGATTGTTTCAATCCGATTAAACTTTCCCTCATACCTTTCTTCTATAGTCTATTACTTCTACAATTGAAGCTTTGATTATAAGCTCTTGTAATTGGCAACTTTGGGGCTACACATATTCTATTTCTCGAGACTTAATACTTTGCTAAGGTGAGTTTACGTAACCATGTTTATGCAATTCTTTATACTTGCAACATTATACTTAAGCAATTCTACATACATGTCTAGTTGTAAACTTTAATGCCTCATGGTTTAGACAACAACAACAGTTTCAACAAGTTTCAACAATACATAATCATTAGCTATGGCCAAGCCGGCGATACTCAATAATAGATCTATTGGATTGACAATCCCACCTAGATTCATTGACCATCTTTTATGGGGAGCGCGGGTGATTGTTATCGTTCCAACATATTATTAAGGTGAACCGTGGATGACGGGATGGACCTAAACTAGTCGGAGGTTTGATTATGTCGATTCAACATATCATGTTTATTCATGTAGACTTAAACTTATGATAGTGTTGATGCGTTTTGCGACTAAGGATTGGATATACTTGATTAACATATGTTAGTGATGGCCGAAGGTGAATATAGACTGGGCGAATGTAGTATAGACTGGGCGAAGGAAGATTATAAAGGGACGAAGGAAGAATGGATCTGAACAGAAGACACATTCGACCACCTGAAGTGGGCGAATGTGGAAATCTCTCACATTCGACCAGAAGAAACGGGCGAATGTGCAGTGCCTATATATAGTTTTTGTGTTTTTGATAATGTAAGAGAGTTGTCATTTGTGTCCAGGTTCAGATCAGGTTCAGAGGTGTTTTTGAGAGATTATATGTGTGTTCTAGATTAACATAAACAGATTGTAAATGCTTTTTGAATGAAGTTAATCTATGAAATGATATTGAAAATGATCTTGATTGTGTCGTGATTTGTGTTTTATCAATTTGTTCAGAACTAGGGTTTCCGCACCTGGTTTTGTGACCTGTATGATCGTATAATCCTGTTTTAGTTAAAATCCAACGCTCACAAAGTGGTATCAGAGCATAGAGGATCATACAACAACAAATTTGATAAGATCAGAGCTGATTTGGACATGTTTTTGACATAAAATCATCTGTTTTTACATAAATATTGTTTCTAAGAGTTTTTGATCGATTTAAAGGTGAATTTGTGGTCGAATTCAAGTTTTCCAAGACTTAAAGTTGTTCCAAATCAATTCCGAAACATAACCTGATTGAGATCATTCAAATCCATGAACTTTTGAAAATCTAAGATCAGAATAACCGTTTTTCAAACAATAACCGTTTTTCAAAAATGAGATCTGCTAGTTTTGGGCGAACCTGGAACCTGAACTGAGTGTTGTGGTCGAAAGTGATAAAAAGTGGGCGAACCTGAGGAGATAGTGGTCGAACCTGAAAATTTGTTTAGAATTTTTCACATTCGGGTATAAAAGTCCACCTTCGTCCGGTTCATTATTGGGCGAAAGTGAAAGAAGGATACTTTGTGTTTACATTCTGATCAAAGCTACCTTCGGGTGTTACTGTGTGGTCGAACGTAGAGTCAGTTTGGACGAGAGTGTGAAAATTTGGACGAATCTAGGATTGTTTGGACGAACTTAGGATTTTTCGGGCGAACCAAGGATTTTGTTGAAGAAAATTTTTCTAAGTGTTGAGATTTTCAGATTGTGATCATGTGGCGTTTTCAAACTACTCAGGGAACAGCAACAACACAACCACAACAGCAGACGATGGACCCATGGACAGTGGCAGCGCAAAAGACGAACACACAGTCTTCACAACCACTTAACTACATGACAACAACGAGCACGATGCCTCAAAGTGTAGCACATCCGGCACTACAATCTGATTACTGGGGAGTAGCTGCAGCGGCGGTAAATACTCAAACCACTAATGCTATTTCTACTTTGATTAAGGATTTGTCTACAGGTAGTGGAACTCGGCCACCGAAGCTCATGGATATGCAAGAGTATAACCAGTGGCACACCATGTTCAAGATCCATTTGGAAGGCATGGGAGTTGAAGGAGCAGAGGCATGGAGCATGATTGTTAAAGGATACACATCACCGATTCTGGAGAATACTGGTGAGTTGATTCCTTTGGAAAGCTTGACTGAGGACGAAAAGAAGAAATATGTGGTAGAGAAGAAGGCGTTCTCTCAACTGACACAGGCAATCACAAGTGACCTGTTGCATCAGTTTGGGACATGTACTACGTCAAAGCAGCTTTGGGATAAGCTGAAAAGGAAGCATGATGGTAATGAGAAGACCAGGAGTCTGAGAATGGAGGAATTGGTCAAAGAGTTTGAGAATTTTTCTTTTATTAATAATGAAACTTTGAAAGAACTAACTCCGAGATATATGCATTTGTTGTCTGAATTGTCTAGTTATGGTGTACAGATTCCAATGACTAAACAGGTGGATAAGTTTGCAGATGCTTTACCACCACAATGGGATCAGCATGTGGAGGTACTCAGAGAGAAGGATGCTTATCAATTCTGGACCATTTCAGAGTTTATCGAAAAGCTGGAGAACAAAGAGTTGGAGGATAGGAGGAAAGCTAGAAGGTCACAGATTCCTCAGAATCCCAGTTTGTATTTTGGAGGCACTTCAGTTCCAGCTGGAAACTCGAGCTCTGGAAGCGTTGCACCACATGTTGCATGTATTTCTAATGTCATGGAATCATCAAAACCAACCACCAACTACACACCACCACAATACAATTCCTACTCACAACCATCATACACACCACCACAATATAATTCCTACATTTCACCAATCTCTCCATTGCAACAAGCAAGTTTTTACACCGCTAACCAATCACAACAACCAGCAAACCAAGTTACTCAACATAAACAACAACCGGTGGTTTTGGATACATCTAACTTGGGAAATGTGACTGTGGAGGTTGCTCAGCAACACATTGCATTAGTCTCAGCAATGGTTTCATCCTACAATGGGTTGGTTGCTAGTCAGATTGGGAACAACAACTTAACCAACGAAGACTACGCACAGATAGACAAGGAAGAGATGGAACTCATTGACATTCAATGGGCTTTTGCGAGTATAATGAGAAGAGCAACAGAGTTCATCGAGAAGACTGGAAGGACTGATTTAGCAACTTCTCCCAACACAACCTATGGATTCAACAAGGAGAAGGTTACGTGTTTTAATTGTGGAGAAAAAGGACACTTCAAAATGGAATGCACCCAGCCACCTAAACAAGGTAATCGAAACCCTTTCAATGCAAATTATCAGAACCGTCAACAAAACCAAGTTTCTTACCAAAATAACAACAACTACCAAAACCGAAACTTTAACAACCAAAACAGACAACCAAACACTCAAAACCAGATTCAAAACCAATCTCCTAACCACACAAACCGAACAGTTGTACCTATCACTACACCTAATGAGACTCAACAGAATGCGAGTCAGAACCAAGCTTTGGTGACTCAACAGGATGAGAGGTTTGACTGGTCGGGTATGCAAATAGGAGTTGAGGAAGTGACTACTGGTGGGAATGTGGCATGTGTTGCTTATCAGGTTGATATGGAAGAGTCGGTGGCAGTTGATGAGAAGAAAGAAACTGAGGAGAGTGAAAGTGATGATTCTGAGACTGAGATGGAAGTGGAGAGTGAACCTGTTGAGGTTAAGGCTGAGGAAAAGAGTTCTGGAATGGTGATTGATTCAGTTTCTGATGTTCCCGAAGAGTGTAGATCGGTGTATTCAGATTCTGAGAGCGAATCAGACACAGAGGGAAGTGTTGATTCTTTAGATGATGATATTGATCAGTTGCTGGCAGAAGCTGACTTTTTGATGACGAGGAAGTCGTGTATAGCTGATGATGCTTTCACCAAGATCGACTACTCCAAGTTTTTCACTGGAAAGGAAGCTCATTTTGCGTTGATGGCCATGACTGAATCGCCAAAACCTGTAAGTTCTGAATCTAGCACTGATGTTATGAGTGATAAATATTGTGGAACATGTGATAGATTGACTGAGGAGAATAAACAACTCCGAATTTCACGAGATAGTGCTATCTTGAACTGTCAATCTACTCGCAAAGAGTTGAATGCTTTTAACAAAGTATTAGATGGCTATAAAAAGGACATTTCCGACTTGAAAAATACTTTGTCATTGAAACAATTGGCAATAAATAACTATATCAATGAAATTGAAAACACCAAGTTGGAAATGGCAGCCATAAAATGCTTTGCTGAAAAGGTGAACAAAAAGCTGGAAAGTTATAAGAATGTTGCTTATGTGGTAGATCATATCATTGATGATAACACCACCAATTACAAGTCTGTACCATCTCCGGTTCTTTTTGAAAACCATAACTATCACCAAGTTATACCGGAGAGTTCGGTAAAATCAGACTCATCATCGGAAAATGAATCTAATACCTCGAGTATTGGTGATCCATATTCCGATGTGAGACCGATTTTGGGCTTGAACAATGAGGGTGTTTATGCTGAGAGTGATAGTTCAGACTCAGAAAATGATGATACTGGTAGTGATCAATCTGTTAATGAATGTGAGATTCCAAAAGAAAATCACATCATTACTACTGAACCAGTGTCACCATCTGATCATGTTCATCCGATGGCAAATGCTAATCGTGATAAAAAGTCTGAAAAGATTGAGGTTAAGAAAAATAATGATGTTAAGAATGTGGTCAAAAAGAATGAGCTGAATGAACAAAGTGATAAACCGGTTAAAGTGTTTTATCGGATGGAAGGATCCGATAAAATCATTTCTGATGAGGAATTTCCGATAAAAAATGTTAACTATTCTAAACTTGATAAAATCTGGCAAGAAAGCACAATATGGTTTCCAAAACATGAGAGAACCAATGAAATTCCACCAGAAATCTTAAAGAAATTGTTTTCAGAAGTTCCTCAAGAACCAAAAATCCATGTCACCGAGTTCATTCAACCAAATGATAAAGCAAATGGTTTTCATGAACCCTCTTACTCGAAAGGACCACTTCCTGAGAGTTTGAGGAATCAACAATATAATGATCAATTTCCTGTTAAATCATTTGCTTCACCAAATGCTCATTATGTGTTTGAGGAATATAGAAAATGCTTTAAATGTGGAGAACGCGGGCATTTACTTGCTCAGTGTCCATATGTAAGGCACAAAAGACATGAGGTTGAGGTTAAGAATTCCATGAGAAAGCCGATTGATCATTATGTCCCACCACATAGACGGGCTGTTCCTCAACAACAACATTTTTATAATCAAAACAATTTTCAAATGAGGAACAACCGTCCATTTCAATATGATCGAAGGAATCGGATTGCAATGGAACAATCTTGGAGAAAACCTGTGGTGAACACAACAGCTGATAGACAAAAGGTTCCACAAAAACCAATTGTCAAGTCAAATGTTGGACCTAAGTCTGTTAATTCAGATAAGGTTGCTAAGAAAGTTACTTTTAGTAACAATGTTCAGAAACCAATTGAGAAACCAAAATCTCAAATTCGTATTCTCAAAAGGACTGAACAATCTTGGACACCTAATGGTACTTCAGGAGCTTCTACTTTGAAGGCAAGTGAGAAAAATGAAACTGTTTTGGGCAATCAGAAAAAGATTGATCCAAAACAGAAAGTTGTTGAAAAAGTCAATGAGAATGTTTCTTTGAAATCCAATGTTCAAAGGCCCAAGACTCAGGGTTGGGTCCCCCGAAAGAACTAAATGTTTTACTTTTTGTGTGCAGGGAGCTTCAGTTGGCCCTATTAGCAGTCTCTGGATTGTTGATAGTGGAGCTTCAGGCCACATGACGGGGGATTTGGCATTGCTGTTTGATGTGAAGAATATTAATGGAGGATATGTCGCGTTCGCGGGTAATAAAGGAGGATATATTACGATGGAAGGAAGCGTGAGTAATGGGATTGTGACTTTCGAGCGGATTTCTTATGTCAAGCAGATAGACTATAATCTGTTGAGCATCAGTCAAATATGCGATAAACAATTTTCTGTGCATTTTGATGACAAATCCTGCTATATTCTCAAACCGGGCTTCAAAATTCCAAAGGAGTGGGTTATGTTGATGGCACCTCGAGTCAACAATCTTTATATTCTTGATATGTCCAAGGCAATGACATCACAGGGATAGATAACATGCTTTCTATCCAAGGCGACCGAAAAAGAATCGATAATGTGGCACCGCAGAATGGGGCACATTCATCTGAGGAAAATGAATCAGTTAGTGAGAAATGGACTTGTCGATGGAGTAAACGTGAAACATTTCCATCTGAACGACAAGTGTGTGAGCTGTATGAAAGGCAAACAACACAAACAGTCCCATAAAAGTGAAGAAAGTTAACTCTGTTGAGATGCCGCTTGAGCGATTGCACATGGACCTTTTTGGACCTGTCAAGCGCAAAAGTCATCTTGGAGAGCTTTATTGTTTAGTTGTCACTGATGACTATTCACGATTCTCATGGGTGATGTGTTTGAAGAACAAAAGCGACACCTTTACCAATTTACAAGTTCTGTTCACTCGACTGGAGAATATCTACAATTTGAAGATAAAAAGGATCAGGAGTGACAACGGGACGGAGTTCAAAAATGCAAAGATGGATGAACTTTGTGAAAGCAAAGGGATTCATCATGAATATTCGGCTCCGTATACCCCGCAACAGAACGGTGTTGCTGAAAGAAAGAATAGGACTCTGATTGAGGCTGCTAGAACAATGCTCGCTGACTCAAATCTTCCAGTAATGTTCTGGAATGAGGCGATTTATGCAGCAAATTATACATTAAATCGGGTTCTAACAGTGAAGAAGTTTGAAAAAACATCTTATGAACTGTTACACCGACGAAAGCCCAATCTAGAGTATCTAGAACCATTTGGGGCGCCATGCACGATGTTGAATCCAAGCGAGAAGTTTAGTCCTAAAGCTGAGGAGGGATATTTTGTTGGATATGCAACCCCGCTCAAACGGGTATTCAACAAGCGAACTCGTCAAGTGGAGGATTGGGCTAATGTGGAAGTTCAACGATACACTCAAAATTTGCAAGGCACGGGCCCTGATTGGATGTTTGATTACAAAGATTTCTTTGAATCATTCAACCTAGATAGCTTGGTTGAAGAAGCTGTTATCAGATTACTTTACGAGTGTGAAAACGCGGCAACTTCACCGTTGATGCGACCAATCACCGTAAACCCCCCACCAGCTTCTAATGATACCAGTGCTCCTATACAAGAAGAAGAGATGTTTCAAGAGGCTTCAACTTCACTAGACACTTCAGAATCTGAAGATGAACAATTTGAAGAAGCCGTTCTTGAACATGCAGAAGATTTAGAAGAGCAAACTGTGAACCCAACTCCAAATCCAGATGTTGCTTCATCATCTAACACGGGTCATGATCAGGATGCTGTAGAGAACTTGACTGCTCAGACGGGAGTGATTGTACCTGTTAATCCGGAATCTCGGATTCATCGTATTCACCCGCTGGAGCAAGTTATCGGTGATCCTGGAAGTGGAGTGATGACCAGAGGCAGCTTAAAAGCGTTAATTCGCCAGAGAGTTTTGGTGCTTTAGCATTGTATGCCAAAATTCAGAAATCTGGTAGCCAAAATGATTGGTCGTTTGCATGTTATGTGTCGCAGGTAGAGCCAAGGACATATAAAGATGCTTTGAATGAAGATGCCTGGGTTGAGGCAATGCAGGAGGAGTTATTGCAATTCCAGAAATTGGGAGTCTGGACGCTCACAGATTTGCCGCCAGGAAGAAAGAAGATAGGCACTAAGTGGGTATTTAAGTGCAAAAAGGATGATCGTGGAGTTATTGTACGCAACAAAGCCAGATTGGTTGTGCAGGGTTTCCATCAAATCGAAGGAATTGATTACAACGAAATCTATGCACCAGTAGCAAGAATTGAAGCTATTCGGATGTTCCTTGCGTTTGCTTCATATAAGAAATTCAAAGTCTATCAAATGGACGTCAAGAGCGCATTTTTGTACGGTAAAGTCAAGGAGGAGGTTTATGTCGGGCAACCACCAGGCTTTGAGGACCCAATCCACCGGGACAAGGTCTACGTGCTGAACAAAGCTTTATATGGTTTGCACCAGGCTCCAAGACAGTGGTACGAGGAGCTAAGTACATACCTCATCTCCAAAGGATTCAAGCGCGGCCTCGTCGATTGTACCCTCTTTACGAAGAAGACGGGAGATGACTTGCTTCTAGTACAGATTTACGTTGATGATATTATATTTGGTTCAACTAACGAACTTTTGTGCAGGGAATTTGAAACTGTTATGCAGGAGAAGTTCGAAATGAGCGCTATGGGGGAAATGCAGTTTTTCCTCGGCTTACAGGTGGATCAAAGACCCGACGGGATCTTCATTCATCAGACAAAATACGTAGCCGACATCTTGAGCCGATTCCAGATGGAGGACTCTAAGCCGATGGATACCCCGATTCAACCCAATCACGGGATTGGAGTGGACGCTAAGGGGGAGCTGACAGACCCATTTACATACAGAGCAATCATCGGATCTCTGATGTATTTGACAACGTCTAGACCAGATATTATGTATGCAACGTGCCTCTGTGCTCGCTATCAATCGAAGCCGAAACAAAGTCATCTGACGGCGGTCAAGCGTATCCTTCGATATCTGAAGGGTTGTCCATCAAAAGGACTTTGGTACCCTAATGATGATGATTTTGATTTTATTGCTTTTAGTGATGCAGATTGGGGCGGCTGTGACAAAGACAGCAAATCAACAACAGCCGGTTGCCAGTTTTTAGGGAGCAGGTTAATTACCTGGCAATGCAAGAAACAGACTTCCGTAGCACTGTCTACATGTGAAGCCGAGTACATTTCAGCCTCGAGTTGCTGTTCGCAAGTGCTCTGGATCCAACAACAGATGGTCGATTACGGTTTGCAGTTTCTTAAAACCCCTATACACTGTGACAACGAAGCCGCAATTGCATTAACTAAAAATACTGAAAATCATTCTAAAGCTAAACATATCCGGATTAAATATCATTTTATCCGTGATTGTTATGCTAAAGAATTGATTGACATGGTCAAAATCCATACTGACTACCAACGTGCAGATTTGTTTACAAAAGCTTTTGACAGATCCCGCTTTGAATATCTTTTGAAAGTAAACAATATAAAGGAAAAACAGGACTAATCGGCTCCTCGGTTTATCATTTTTAATTTTTAGTTTTAGTTTTAAATTTTTGCTAATTGGGAATTTCTCTTTGCTAATTGGGAATTTCTCTTTACTAATCATAATCCTCAAAGAAGTTGATGCTTTCGAGGGGGTTGTTTAATCCTCAAAGAAGTTGATGCTTTCAAGTGGATTGTTTCTTTCAAATTTTTTGTTTTGTTTTTCAGGAAAATTAAAAACCCAAAAATATGTTCTTTATTTTAGGGGGAGTCATTTTATCAGAAAAACCAAAAACATTGAAAATTTTCAAAATACCTAAAAATTAGAAAAACCCAAAATGATTTCCTGGATAAAAAGAGGAAATGATAGTACATCAGTGGGGATCTGACACAGGCTAAAGAATTGCATAGTTTAATGAGACGTATGTTGATTACGTGTGATATGCTGATAGGCTTCGTAGACTAAATATTGCGTGCATTAGTGATACAAACATAACAAACTACGCGTTTGTGGATGAACACCTCATGGGCATATGGTCTTAGTACCGTAATTTCGTTTGATAGGGTGTTTGTACAAAACTCGGAGGTTTAGGGTCGTTATGTTATTAGTTGTCTGGGGATAGCCTATCTGATCTTCTGCTGTAAGTCATTACGGATCTAGATCAGAAAGGATGTCTTTATAAAAGAGCTTTATGCCAAAACCTAAAGTTACCGAATTGAGGAACTTTCCATGTTATATGATGATCAAAGATTATCTATAATATCGTATTGATCATTGATGCAAATCATGATTAATATCAGTCCTCAACCTGGTATAGTGCATATGTTGCTTTGCTGCATTAATTTGCTGACCTGTATACCTCTATGCATTATATCTTGTACAATTACAGACGACGAAAGCATAATCACGCTTTACAATGAGTCTTTGTGCAAATTACTTCTTGATACGGGAGTATGTCGTGTGTGTGGGAACCACAATGTGTTAGTCTAATACATCTAATTCGTATCATTTTAAAGCATTGCGTAATTGTCTGCATGTGAGCTTATGTGGACCACAATATCAGCAATTGCCGTGTCACATATTGTTTCTAATGATAATATTGAAACAGATCAACGCTGTGTTAAGATTTCTCAGAAAACTGATATGATCCTCTTACCGGAAATCACAAAATGTTTACTGCTTTCATTTACTTTGCTGCATTTTACTTTGTCGCATTTTACTTTTATTGTCAAAAAGATACAAAATCCAAAAAGATTTTAGGTGTGTTTTGATAAAAATTTCAGAAAATCCAAAAGATTTGCATTTCTGCTTTATTTTTGATATCCGGGGATGCTTGATGGTCAATTTCTGAGATTTGATAACACCATCTGGACTTTGTAACATTCAAAAAGTGAAAATTTGAGTTTTGGAAGTTTAACGGATTGAAAAATGTTGAACGGGATTCGAATTCGTGATTTGGCGAAATTTTCAGATTTTTCCATTTCACATTCGCCCCTTAAATGGGTCGAATGTGGAAAAATCATCTCCTTCGACCGTTTTGAAAATGGGCGAATGTGGATTTTTCACTTCCGGGTAAAAATTCCACTTCCGGGTACAAATTTCACCTTCGGGTCTTTAAATAGGGGCGAAGGTGGAGTAGTTTCACACTCGTGCCATTCACTTGGGGCGAATGTGGACTTAACCCACATTCGTCCACACTAAACGGGCGAACGTGGACTCTTATAAATATAGTCTTTCAGGTTCGAACCCCACATTCAAAATTTTTTTCAAAATTCCTTGTTAACCAGACCTTGTTGCTTGTGTTTTTATTGATTCACTGATTCATTCCCTATACATTCCTGATCTTTTTGAGACTCAATTTGCAGGTATTGGAGATGTTAACAGATCTGAATCATCGTTTTTATAAACAGGACCTAGGGTTTCAATTTTAGGGATTGTTGATGATTATTGATGCTTGTTTTTGATAGCCGATCAGTTCTCATAGGTTTTAGGGGGAGAATGTAGAAGGAATTAGGTTTTTAACACATTTAAATGTTAGTTTTGATCGATTAAACACAGTTGAACCCTAATTCCACTTTAAAACCAATGAAAACTGATTAATTGACAAAATTGGTAATGAACGAGTGTTAGTCGGACGTGTTAGCACACATTTGAATCATTTTTATGGTTTAAAAACTGATTTGGCAAAAATTTAAATTTTGGGGGAAAACCATTTCACATTCGGTTGTTATAAACGGGCGAAGGTGAAACTGGTTGGACGAATGTACATTCATAATGGACGAATGTGACTTTTAATCAGAAAATTTTCACATTCGACCATAATTTTTCTCATTCGACCAGATTTAATCACATTCGACTTGTTCAAAACGGGCGAATGTGCAGCTGATTTTGACCAAAATTTTATAATTTTGTCGTTTTTATATTTTGACGTGTTTCTTTGATTTTTATGTGCAGATGGCTGATCAACCCGAGAACATTGAAACACCAGCAGTCAATGTGGAAACTCCAGCTGAGATTACACCAGTGCCAGAAGCTGAAACGACTGTTCCGAGCAGTTGGCCGTTTGAAAGATCGCACAACTGTTGCGCTTATCTCGGAGATGTTGAGAAGAACACAGAGTTTACCGGGATTATAGAGTTTCTGAAAAGGAGCAGGATTGTTCATGCTTTAGCCACACCAACCATCATATACAAAGACATCATTGAAGATTTTTATCAGAATGCGAAGTATGACTACTGGGAGAATCAGACGATCATCAAGAGCAAGATTCAGGAGATGGATATGTTCTTGACTGAAGCTGATATTCGGGAAGCTTTACAGATTGGGCGATTAAGGCGATTCAGGGGTTTTCTTCTTGGTTTTCTTTTCCCGTTTTCTGCTTACCCTTTCTTCTCTTCTTTTTCATCGTGTTTCACTGTTCCATCACTTTTGTAAGTGTTGGAATCTTCACAGTGCACGTTTGATGGGTTCCTTTGTTAGGACTGTGAAGCCGGAGCCTCCCCCGGCGGTTCCTCCTGATTTATCTTCTGGATTGGGTATTAGGTTTGAGCTGAAAGATGCTGGTGATGGTCGGTTTATTTTGTCTAAATGGAAGGATGGTTTGTCTGAGATCTGCACGTTAACTGGTGAGGATCTGGAGTATCTGAAAGGGGTTTTCGGGGAATATTGGATGCAATTGGTTTCATCTGATAAAGCTGCTGATATGAGAGCTAGGGTTTCTGATTTGAAGACTGGGCTGGGATCTGCTGGTATAGGTATGTCTGATTCGTTTGTACTGTCTGATGCTCATGTTGTGTATTTGAGAAATTTATTGGGGGATAATTGGAGGGCTAGATTGTTGAATGAGGATTTGGATGATTTGTGTGAATTGTCGTTGAATTGTGATACTAAGGGTAATCCTCTTGTTAGTACTGGTAAATCTGATGCTGATTTTTCTAAAACTAAAATCCAGTATGAGGGGCAGAGTATGTCTGTTATTGAGGCTTTGGTGAAGTATGTTATTAAGAAAGGAGGTTTCTATATGGTTGATAAGTATCTGGTTGGTAATAGGGTGTGTTACCCTCAATTATCACCGGATTCTAATGCTTTTGATGTAATAAAAACTGATAAGTTTGAGGTTATGTGTAAGAGGAAGAAGCATTCTGTTAGGAATGAGGGTATGCAGGTGAAGTTTAGTAGAAGGATGGATGCTGATTCTAAGTATTGGGGACATGTTGTTAAGGGGGATGAGTTTGATGTCTTACCTGACAAGTGTTCTCCTGCTGATTACTTAATTGAAATGTCTAAGAAGTCTAGAAGGATGTTTCCTAAAAGAAGAACTGTTAAAATTGATGGGGTGGTTGAAGAGCAGAGTATTGAGGAGAATGTGGATATGAAAGATGTTGAAGACTGTGTGGAGGAGGGGCTGAAATTTATTAATGTGAAGAAGAGGGATCCTATTGGTAGAGTGGAGGGCACTAAGGAGCAGATTAAGTTTGACTATGTGAAGCCTATTGAGGAGATGGAGTTCAATCTTGGTTTTCATGTTTTGAAGAAAGATTCTGGTAAAAAGTTTTTGACAAATAATGCTGTGAAGGAAGTTGTGAATGTGAATAGAGAGGTGAATGCTGATGATTCTATGGAGATTACTAATGATGGTGGGGTGGATGCAAATGTTGTTGTGGCTGGGAATGGTAGGAAGTTTGCTGTCAGAAGAATGTCTATGAAGAAGTTAATTAAAGAGAAGAGTAGACAAGCTAGCCCTTATTGTATTACTCAGAAAGATGTTGAAATTATTAAAACTTTACCACCACCTCCTAAGAAATCAGTGTTGAGTTCTGTAATTCTGAAAGATAATGTGGTGTTTTCTGCTAAGAAGGAGGATACTAAGACTTCTGCCAGTTCTAATAAGGGGAAGTCTTATGCTGCTGCTACTAAGGGAGATGATAATGAAGTTCTTTCTGAGAAGGTTCAGTATTATCCTCCTAAGGTGTTGGAGAATGGGGAACTTGTTGCTGAGATTAGTCCTATTCAGATTGCCCAGGCTAAGGTGGCTTATAGCAAGTACTTGTATGGTTATTTTGTGGGTAAAGATCTTTCTGTGGGAATGGTCAGATTTCATCTAATGAGAATGTGGAAGAGATTTGGGTTGATGGAGATTTCTACAAATAATAATGGTGTATTCTTCTTCAAATTTAGAAGTGATGTTGGAATGTGGGGTGTGATGGAGAAGGGTCCTTGGTTGGTGAATGATATTCCTCTATGTCTTAAGAAATGGGAGATTGGTATGAGTTTGGAGAAGACTGAGCCAAGTGTGATTCCTATGTGGATTACTATTCCTAATTTACCAGCTGAGTTATGGAGTAATAAGAGTATTTGTAGTATGTTAAGTTGTATTGGTAATCCTGTGTTGTTTGATAGGATTACGGCTGAAAGGTGTAAAATGAAAGATGGTCCAGCAGGTTTTGCAAGAGTTCTTGTTGAAGTAAAAGCTGAAAAAGATCTGCCAGAATATGTTAATGCTTTTTATCCTCCTGATGAAGATAAGCCTGGATTTATTAGCAAGGTGAAGGTCACTTATCAGAATTTTATTAAAAAATGTACTGAATGCAAGGTGTATGGGCATGATTATGATTCCTGTACAGTTAGAATCTTAACTGTGAAGGAATTGGAAGAGAAATCTATGAGGCTTGTGGATGAGATTAAGAGTGCTGCTTCTAAGAAATTACCTGTTTCAGGTATTGATATTGATAGCTTTACTACTGTGGGTAAAAATAATAAGGGGGTGAGGAATAATGTTAATCAAGGTTCTGCTGGTGATTTTAATAAAGAGAATAGAAGAGGTGATCAGGGCAGAGGGGGTTTTGGCTATCAGAATGGTTTTAATGGTAGGGGTGGTTTTCAGGGAAGAGGTTATCAGGGATATAGGCCTGTGAGGGGTGGTTATCAGGCAGGGAATAGAGGAGGTTTGGCTAATAGGAGGAGATTTGAAAATAAGAATAGGTTTGATGTATTGGGTGAGGATAATGGGTTGGGAGAGGAGAATATTAATGTGAAGAATATTGTACAAGACCCTAAAGGAAAATCTGTTGATGAGAATGCTAATGATGTGAATGTTAGAAGGGAAGATGGCTATGGGGGCAGTATCAAGGGTGTGAAGTCTAGGGATGGGGGTATTCATATTGAGGAAAATAACAATGGTAGAGACAAAGTTGAGAATATTGGTGGTATTAAAAAGGAGAGTATGGTCAACAAGAAGGTGGATAGTATAGCTGCCTCATCTAATGTGAATTCTGATAAGGGATTTGATGCAAAAGTGAAGATTGATACTAAGATTAATACCAAATCTGGTTATTTTAAAATAACTGAGAAACAGTTTGATGAGGTTGCTCAGTTTATTACCAATAAGTCTTGTCCTCCTAATGATGTTTTGAGGAAATGGAGCATTGGGCAGGTTAAATTATTTTTTGAGCAGTGGGATAAAATTATGATGGATGATTTAGTTGTATTGGAAGATATGGGAACTAAAGTGGGACTTGACTGTGATAGTATGAAGTGTGATAATAGTGGAGAGGGAACTTCTGGTCTGAAGCCCTCTGAAAAGTATTCAGATATTATCTATGAAGGTTAATTTCATGGCTTGGAATGTTAGGGGCATGTGTAAGAGTATTAAACAAAGACAGATTAGTAGAATAATTGGTAGTAATAAGGTGAGTATTTGTGGGCTTGTGGAGACTAGGGTGAATCCTGTGGAGATTGATAAAGCTTGTATGGGGATTATGAATAGGTGGAGTTGGGTTAACAATGCTGAGTTCTGCTCTAGTTGGGTCAGAATTGTGGTGGGTTGGGATGAAAGCAAGGTGGATGTTATTGTATTGCATAAGTCTGAACAATGTATTCAGTGTATTGTTTGTCCTATTGAGGAAAAGGAGATATTTTTTTGCTCTTTTGTTTATGGGGTTACTAATGTAAATGGTAGAAGACTGTTGTGGACTGATCTGTGTAATATGGCTGGTAAAATTGGAGAAAATCCTTGGTTATTGGTTGGTGATTTTAATGCTATCTTGGACCCTAAAGAGAAAAGTACTGAGCTAGGGTACTCTATTTATGGTATGCAAGAGTTTAAGGAGTGTGTGTCTGTACTGAAGGTTGAAGATATTCCTTTTACTGGATTAGAATACACATGGAATCAGAAAGTGGGCAGCTCTGATGGTATATTGGAGAAGTTGGACAGGGCCATGGGTAATGAACATTTTCTTAAAGCATTTAATAATGTTACTGCCAAATTTCTGCCGTTTTATTTGTCGGATCATGCTCCTGCTATTGTTTCTTGTGCTACTTCTGTTAAAAGGGATCCTAAACCTTTTAAATTTTGGAATTATCTTGCTGAAAAACCTGATTTTTTGGATACTGTTAAGAATGTTTGGGGAAATGAAGTTAAGGGTTGCAAAATGTATAGTGTGGTTACAAAGCTGAAGAGTCTGAAGAAACCTTTTAGAAAAATGAATTTTCAAAATGGAAATTTGTCTAGTAAGGTTGATTTTTTAAGAGTGGAGGTTGAAAGAATTCAAGAAGAAGTGGTGAAAGATTCTAATAATAATTTTCTTAGAATGGAAGAAGAGATATATGTCAATGCCTATAATGAGGCTGTTTTGGATGAAGAGATGTTCTTGAAGCAAAAATCAAGAGTCCGTTGGCTTAAGGTGGGGGATAATAATAATAAGTATTTCTTTCACTCTGTTAAACAGAGGCAATCTAGAGGGAAAGTGACACAGATTGAAGATGTTAATGGTATGGTTTATGAGGATAATAGGGTGGGCAATGCTTTTGTTAATTACTTTATTAGTATGATGGGTTGTAGAGATAATGTTGAAGAAATTCTGGATCCTCAGTCATTGTTTTTGAAGAAGATTTCTTATGAGTCTGCTAATGATATGGTGAGAAGTGTCTCTAGGGAGGAGGTTAAAACAGCCATGTTTCAGATTGATGATAATAAAGCTCCTGGACCTGATGGGTACTCTGCAAGATTTTTTAAAGCTGCCTGGAGTATTGTGGGTGATGAGGTTACTGATGCTGTGCAAGAATTCTTTGAAAATGGCAAGTTGCTGAAACAGATTAATGCAACTGTTATATCTCTTATTCCAAAAGTTCAGGCTCCTTCAGTTGTGAATCAATTCAGACCAATTGCCTGCTGCAATGTCATTTATAAGTGTATTAGTAAGGTTATTTGTAATAGACTAATGAAAGTGTTGGACCAAGTTGTTGATCTGTCTCAAAGTGCTTTTGTTCCTGGTAGATTGATTAGTGATAATATTCTTCTCTCTCAAGAACTTGTGAAGGGGTATGATTGGAAGAGGGGATATCCTAGGGTGGCTTTGAAGGTGGATTTACAGAAAGCTTATGATTCTGTTGATCATAATTTCTTGGAAAAGTGTCTGTTTCATTTTGGATTTTGATAAAAAGTTTATTGGGTGGGTTATGACCTGTTTGAAGACTGTTTCTTATTCCATTAATCTGAATGGTCAGCTGTATGGTTATTTTAAAGGAGAGAAGGGGCTGAGGCAGGGTGATCCTGTATCTCCATATCTGTTTACATTGGTTATGGAGGTGTTAAATCTGTTAATGAAGAGGAGAATCAGAGCTGAAGAGAGGTTTGTATATCATTGGAAGTGTGATAATTTGCAGCTTACACACTTATGTTTTGCGGATGATCTTTTTATTTTTAGTGGTGCATGTAGAGAATCTATTATAGTTATTAAAGATGTTTTAGAGGAGTTTGGTGCTTATTCTGGGTTGAAGCCTAATATGAATAAAAGTGAAATCATCTTTGGTAATGTGAAGGAAGAGATTCAGAATGATATAATGCAGATCCTTCCTTTCAAAGTGGGACAGCTGCCTTTGAAATATTTGGGAATACCTCTAGCCTCTAGAAGGCTTTATCAGAGGGATTGTAGTGCTCTGCTGGATAAGGTGAAAGGAAGAATTGAGGACTGGAGAAACAGGTTTCTGTCATATGCTGGAAGGGTTCAACTGTTGAAATCTGTATTGTCTTCCTTAACTGTTTATTGGGCCTCTCTATTCATTTTACCTGATAACTTGCATGATGATGTGGAAAGGCTGTGTAGAGGTTTTTTATGGTGTCATGGGGAGTTTAAACAGGGTAGTGCTAAGGTTGCTTGGGATGAGCTTTGTTTAAAAAAGAGTCAAGGTGGGTTGGGGTTGTCTTCATTAAAAGAAAGAAACTTAGCTTTAGTTGCTAAGCATATATGGAGTATAGTATCTGATAGGAAGTCTATGTGGGTTGAATGGATTAAGTTAAATAAGTTGCATGGAAAAAGTTTTTGGGAAATAGGAGGGACTAATTCTGACTCATGGCACTGGAAACAGATCCTGGGTTGTAGAGAGTTGATTAGGCAGCATTGTGTGGCCAAGATAGGGAATGGAAGGGTTATTAATATGTGGTTTGATAAATGGCATGTTAATGGGCCATTGGTTGATCATTTAGACAGGAGGGACATAAAGGCTGCTGGATTTGATTTGAAGGGCAAATTATCAGAAATGATTGGGGTTGATGGATGGAATGTGCCTGAAGTGTGGAAGGAGAAATATCCCATGTTTTTTAGGGATTACTTACCCATCATTATGGCAGGTAAAAGAGATGAATTCTGCTGGCTGAACAAGAATGGTAAGACTTTACCATTTTCATCAAAGGCTGTTTATAATGATTTAGCTAATGAGGGTAATGATGTGGGATGGTCTAAATTTGTTTGGTTTAGCAAATGCATTCCTAGGCATACTTTCATTACTTGGCTGGCTTTCAAAGGCAGATTATCTACTCAAGATAGGATGTTATGTTGGAAAAAGAATACTAAATTGAATTGCAGTTTATGTGGAAAGGGGCCGGATAGTCACAATCATTTGTTTTTCAAATGTGACTATTCTAGGGGTATTTGGTGGAAATTAAGAGAATATGCTAAGTTTGAAGGGATTCCTGATGAATGGGAGGGGATTGTTGAGTTTGTGGAAGAAGGAAAATTTGGTAAGGGTATATGGGGGTTAATACAGAGGTTGGTAGTCGCTGCTGTTGTGTATTTTGTTTGGCAGGAAAGAAATTGGAGACTGTTTAGTAATAAGAAAAGGAGTGCTAAGGTGGTTTGTAGATTAATTCAAGACATAATCACTATGAAGCTCAAAAGTATAGAGGTTAAAGATGGTATGCAGGCTAGAATGGCTGCTGCATTGTGGAATTTTGAGGTGAGTTGTAAAGGTTCTGATGATTATGGTACTTAATTCTGTGTTGATCTGGTTTAGAAGGTGTAGTTGTGTGAGTTGTAGTGTTTTGTTAATGCTGTTGAGATGGTTAAGAGGTGGTGGTACTTATTTTAGTGTTATTTTTGATGGGTCAAATAAAAGGTTATGTTGGGTTGGGCAGAAGGACCATTTGTGGTTTCCTTTTGATCCGGGAATTGAGAGTAGTATGTGGAAGGGTTAGTGAGTTTATGGGTCAGGTGATTGAGAGTTGATATGGGTCAGTATGCAGCTGGTGTTTGGTGGAAGATTCTGTTTAAGTGCAGGTGGCTAATGGAGGGTTTTATGGATGGTATTGCTGATGATTGCTGGATTGCCTGGTTGGATGCAGCTGGGTCAGTATGCAGCTGGTGATTGATGCGTAGCTTGGTTGGATGCTGTTTTGATTTTATGTTTTAGTTTGTCTTGTTTTTTGTTTATTGATAGGACTATGACTTTAGCCGTGTGTGGCTGGGTTTTTAGCTGTGTGGTTTGTTTGTTTTTTGGTTGTATAGATGAACCTATGGTCGGGACGTTTGGATTGTCTCATTGTTAGGCCATAGGTTGAGATTGGGTTTTGGTCCTTGGGGTATATCCCGGGATGCCAATCTCTTAGGTGTATATATATTTTTTTGTGATTAATAAAATTTACCAGGAGTGCCGCCTCCTTTTATCAAAAAAAAAAAAAAAAAAAAAAAAAAAAAAAAAAAAAAGGTCCAATCACTGACGGATCTATGTATAAGGGGAAGCTGGGAGTGCAGTACAAGTATTTTGCACATGTTCTTATTCATGTCTTTGGATGTGTGAGTGGTGGTTATGATGTGATGAGAAGGAGTTTGAGTTCATTAATGGTTGCGTTGACACTCAACAAACCATTTAATGTTTCTGGGATGATTCTTGATCATATGCTGGAGATGCTGAAGGGAATGAAGAACAAGAAGTTTATGTTGTATCCGAGATTTCTGATGATGATATTTGACTACAAGTATCCTATGCTGAAAAAGGATCCGACTATGATCCTAGGTCAAGATCATATGAACATCAGAACTTTGATGAGGATGAAGGGTTACAAAGGTGTGCCTGATAGTGAAAAGCCACCTAACAGGAGATTATTTGGCGCTTTGGCTCGTCCGGATTATACTGATCCTGGCAAGAACAAAGCAAGACATGATGATAGTGACTCGGACAATGATGATCCCTTAGTGTATGTTGATTCAAGCACTAAGCGGAAACGGCAAGTAGTCAATCCTGGAGCCAAAGGGAAGGGCAAGAGAAAGGCTGTGGATCAGGGAAGCACTAAGCAACAAGTGGCTAGAAAGAAATCGACGGCGAAGAAAGGATCGGGTTTGGTGGATGAAGAGTCTGTAGATTCAGAAGAGACTGAGGTTGATGAGCAGTGGGATTCTGATGACGAGAATGTAAGGACCACCAAACGTAAGGCCACTATGGTTGGTGAGTCTGAATCCTTGAACCAGTCGATAGAAGAAGCTGAGAGAAGAAAGAAATCAGTTGAAGATGAGGGCCTAGGTGTTGACCTGGCAGAACTGAATGTTGGAGAAACTGTAGTTGTGAATTTGCCCAGAAAATCTAAAAAGCAAAAGACTATGGCGAAGAAATCAAGTGTAAAAGAACTGAGGGAGAAAGAGTTAGCTCAGTTGTTGAAGGGAAAGAGATTACCTGATGCTGGTACACCATCTAAGCTATCTTCACCAGTTGCCAAGAAGCAGAAGAAAGCGAAAGAGGCAGAGACTTTACCAATCGATCAATTCAATATCGATATGGATAAAGTGCTCGATATGTTTAAAAAGCCTCAGAAGGAGAAAGTTATTGAAGTTGAGCCATCCAGATCTAAGTCGAAGAAAGTGATTGTGGATGACGATGTCATGAAGCAAGTTAATAAGAAGATGGAAGACATGATGAAGATGTTGGTTGCTCAACAAGCTGAGATTGTTAAGTTCAAGCAGAATGAGGAGAAAATGCTTCAGATAGTGGTTGCTTCGAAATCTAATCCATGTGATATAAATGATAAGATCAAGATGATTGAAGCAAATAATGAGAAGCTTGAAAGAAAATGTGAAAGAAACAAGAGCAAAATCAAATTGATTAAGGCTGACAACAAAGAACTAAAGAAGGAAAACAAACGCCTTTGTAATTTGATTGAAGATCTTTATAGCAGGGCACCCCAGTTGAAAGAGGGTGAAGAAGATGAAGAGGAAGATGAACAGAAAGTTGATTATGAGTATTCTGAATCTGAGAAAGAAGAAGATGATGATGAGGATAATGATGAATCGGAGAAAAGTGATGATGACAATGATGATGATGATGACAATAATGATGATGATGATGGTGCTGAAGGTGCTGGGAAAAAGCAAGGTGATGAGTTTAGTAGTGGAAGTGATCATGATGGAGGAGATGATACTTCTAGATTTAGTTATGAGAAGAGAACACCGAAGAAGAAAGATACTGGAGAATCAAGTTCCAAAAAGAAAGGTGAGAATGTTGATTCGGATGAAAGTATTTTCTGGAACGAGAAGGTGAGATCTCTGTCTGAGGATGCTAAACAGCTGTATAAGAATATGTTGGAAAAGAGAGAGTGGACCATTGAGTTCACAGGATGCTTCGCTGAAATATTCCAGACCGATGACTTAAGATATGAGTTGGAATATGAAGATCCAGATCTTGAAGAAGGGGAATTACCTGCATCTGTGGCAAAAGAAATTTTAGATGGTCTTGCACAGAGGGTAGGGAAAACGTTTGAGGAGTTTATGATGGATGAATCGATTCCTGATATTCCTGAAAAGGATATGGGAAGTCATTCAGATGATGTACAGACTCCAGAAAACAATGAAGTTGAAGTAGAAGATATAACTCATGAAGAGTTTCCCCAGTATTTCAGACAGGATGATGAGAATGAAGTATTTCCTGACTTCACTGAGATACCAAATAAGTCAGCGAAACAGAAAGCAAAGAAAAGAAGTGAAGAGTTTGTTGAGAAGGTATTTGGTACTGAAAAGAAAGATTCTTCTAACCAGTCTGATGAGTTGAAGAATTATATGAAGAAATTGAAGGAAATGGATGAGAACCGACCAAAGCCTGAAGCTCAAGGTAATTTCTATCGATTTCATAATGCCAAGTTCAAAGGCAGAGCTCTCGGGTGGACTTACTTAGGCAGACTGAAGTGTATTGCTGCAAAATGGGAAACCGGAATTCTGTATTTCAACAGATTCTGTGACTTGCTTACTCTACCGTACTGGGCGGTGAGAGACTTATGCAGATTCCCAATGTCAGGTGCCGAAGTAAATGGATCACATGTCGGTTGGTGTGCTGATAAATTGGTTTGGGAAAGTCGTACGAGATGGAAGAGATTTCAGCCTCAATATCCCCGTAGAAAAGTTCATAGGGATATTGATCCTCAAACCAATATGAAGCGAGTAACTTTGATCTACAAAGCACCTAATGTGATGAGGAAGATACCGTTGATGCCAATGCCACAGCATTTTAGTGCTGATTTCATCTTTTGGTACTATGATTGGAGAAAGGCAGAAGCGGTGATCGTGTTGAGGGATGGAAAGGATAAATACAAGCATGTTCATGTATTTGATCCTATGTGGCTGATTAATTGCACATTTGAAGACATCATCATGTTGTTCTACAATCCGATCTATTATGAACCGAATGACTTTGCTCAAGCGAGAAAGTATACGCAAGTTGTTGGAGTTTGTTTTGCGTATGATATCAATGCAGGAAGTAACTTGGAGGGTAAACTTGGCAAGACTGTGAAGATGGCCAATGTGTCTAAGCCTGTGAAGAAAACATTTGAGCCGCCAATGACTTCTGAGCAGAAGAAGCAGCTCAGAATCAAGTTGATGAACAAGACAATGGATCAACAGAGAAAACTATCCAATCAATAGTCGAGGGGGAGTTTGTTGATGCGTTTTGCGACTAAGGATTGGATATACTTGATTAACATATGTTAGTGATGGCCGAAGGTGAATATAGACTGGGCGAATGTAGTATAGACTGGGCGAAGGAAGATTATAAAGGGACGAAGGAAGAATGGATCTGAACAGAAGACACATTCGACCACCTGAAGTGGGCGAATGTGGAAATCTCTCACATTCGACCAGAAGAAACGGGCGAATGTGCAGTGCCTATATATAGTTTTTGTGTTTTTGATAATGTAAGAGAGTTGTCATTTGTGTCCAGGTTCAGATCAGGTTCAGAGGTGTTTTTGAGAGATTATATGTGTGTTCTAGATTAACATAAACAGATTGTAAATGCTTTTTGAATGAAGTTAATCTATGAAATGATATTGAAAATGATCTTGATTGTGTCGTGATTTGTGTTTTATCAATTTGTTCAGAACTAGGGTTTCCGCACCTGGTTTTGTGACTTGTATGATCGTATAATCCTGTTTTAGTTAAAATCCAACGCTCACAAAGTGGTATCAGAGTATAGAGGATCATACAACAACAAATTTGATAAGATCAGAGCTGATTTGGACATGTTTTTGACATAAAATCATCTGTTTTTACATAAATATTGTTTCTAAGAGTTTTTGATCGATTTAAAGGTGAATTTGTAGTCGAATTCAAGTTTTCCAAGACTTAAAGTTGTTCCAAATCAATTCCGAAACATAACCTGATTGAGATCATTCAAATCCATGAACTTTTGAAAATCTAAGATCAGAATAACCGTTTTTCAAACAATAACCGTTTTTCAAAAATGAGATCTGCTAGTTTTGGGCGAACCTGGAACCTGAACTGAGTGTTGTGGTCGAAAGTGATAAAAAGTGGGCGAACCTGAGGAGATAGTGGTCGAACCTGAAAATTTGTTTAGAATTTTTCACATTCGGGTATAAAAGTCCACCTTCGTCCGGTTCATTATTGGGCGAAAGTGAAAGAAGGATACTTTGTGTTTACATTCTGATCAAAGCTACCTTCGGGTGTTACTGTGTGGTCGAACGTAGAGTCAGTTTGGACGAGAGTGTGAAAATTTGGACGAATCTAGGATTGTTTGGACGAACTTAGGATTTTTCGGGCGAACCAAGGATTTTGTTGAAGAAAATTTTTCTAAGTGTTGAGATTTTCAGATTGTGATCATGTGGCGTTTTCAAACTACTCAGGGAACAGCAACAACACAACCACAACAGCAGACGATGGACCCATGGACAGTGGCAGCGCAAAAGACGAACACACAGTCTTCACAACCACTTAACTACATGACAACAACGAGCACGATGCCTCAAAGTGTAGCACATCCGGCACTACAATCTGATTACTGGGGAGTAGCTGCAGCGGCGGTAAATACTCAAACCACTAATGCTATTTCTACTTTGATTAAGGATTTGTCTACAGGTAGTGGAACTCGGCCACCGAAGCTCATGGATATGCAAGAGTATAACCAGTGGCACACCATGTTCAAGATCCATTTGGAAGGCATGGGAGTTGAAGGAGCAGAGGCATGGAGCATGATTGTTAAAGGATACACAGCACCGATTCTGGAGAATACTGGTGAGTTGATTCCTTTGGAAAGCTTGACTGAGGACGAAAAGAAGAAATATGTGGTAGAGAAGAAGGCGTTCTCTCAACTGACACAGGCAATCACAAGTGACCTGTTGCATCAGTTTGGGACATGTACTACGTCAAAGCAGCTTTGGGATAAGCTGAAAAGGAAGCATGATGGTAATGAGAAGACCAGGAGTCTGAGAATGGAGGAATTGGTCAAAGAGTTTGAGAATTTTTCTTTTATTAATAATGAAACTTTGAAAGAACTAACTCCGAGATATATGCATTTGTTGTCTGAATTGTCTAGTTATGGTGTACAGATTCCAATGACTAAACAGGTGGATAAGTTTGCAGATGCTTTACCACCACAATGGGATCAGCATGTGGAGGTACTCAGAGAGAAGGATGCTTATCAATTCTGGACCATTTCAGAGTTTATCGAAAAGCTGGAGAACAAAGAGTTGGAGGATAGGAGGAAAGCTAGAAGGTCACAGATTCCTCAGAATCCCAGTTTGTATTTTGGAGGCACTTCAGTTCCAGCTGGAAACTCGAGCTCTGGAAGCGTTGCACCACATGTTGCATGTATTTCTAATGTCATGGAATCATCAAAACCAACCACCAACTACACACCACCACAATACAATTCCTACTCACAACCATCATACACACCACCACAATATAATTCCTACATTTCACCAATCTCTCCATTGCAACAAGCAAGTTTTTACACCGCTAACCAATCACAACAACCAGCAAACCAAGTTACTCAACATAAACAACAACCGGTGGTTTTGGATACATCTAACTTGGGAAATGTGACTGTGGAGGTTGCTCAGCAACACATTGCATTAGTCTCAGCAATGGTTTCATCCTACAATGGGTTGGTTGCTAGTCAGATTGGGAACAACAACTTAACCAACGAAGACTACGCACAGATAGACAAGGAAGAGATGGAACTCATTGACATTCAATGGGCTTTTGCGAGTATAATGAGAAGAGCAACAGAGTTCATCGAGAAGACTGGAAGGACTGATTTAGCAACTTCTCCCAACACAACCTATGGATTCAACAAGGAGAAGGTTACGTGTTTTAATTGTGGAGAAAAAGGACACTTCAAAAGGGAATGCACCCAGCCACCTAAACAAGGTAATCGAAACCCTTTCAATGCAAATTATCAGAACCGTCAACAAAACCAAGTTTCTTACCAAAATAACAACAACTACCAAAACCGAAACTTTAACAACCAAAACAGACAACCAAACACTCAAAACCAGATTCAAAACCAATCTCCTAACCACACAAACCGAACAGTTGTACCTATCACTACACCTAATGAGACTCAACAGAATGCGAGTCAGAACCAAGCTTTGGTGACTCAACAGGATGAGAGGTTTGACTGGTCGGGTATGCAAATAGGAGTTGAGGAAGTGACTACTGGTGGGAATGTGGCATGTGTTGCTTATCAGGTTGATATGGAAGAGTCGGTGGCAGTTGATGAGAATAAAGAAACTGAGGAGAGTGAAAGTGATGATTCTGAGACTGAGATGGAAGTGGAGAGTGAACCTGTTGAGGTTAAGGCTGAGGAAAAGAGTTCTGGAATGGTGATTGATTCAGTTTCTGATGTTCCCGAAGAGTGTAGATCGGTGTATTCAGATTCTGAGAGCGAATCAGACACAGAGGGAAGTGTTGATTCTTTAGATGATGATATTGATCAGTTGCTGGCAGAAGCTGACTTTTTGATGACGAGGAAGTCGTGTATAGCTGATGATGCTTTCACCAAGATCGACTACTCCAAGTTTTTCACTGGAAAGGAAGCTCATTTTGCGTTGATGGCCATGACTGAATCGCCAAAACCTGTAAGTTCTGAATCTAGCACTGATGTTATGAGTGATAAATATTGTGGAACATGTGATAGATTGACTGAGGAGAATAAACAACTCCGAATTTCACGAGATAGTGCTATCTTGAACTGTCAATCTACTCGCAAAGAGTTGAATGCTTTTAACAAAGTATTAGATGGCTATAAAAAGGACATTTCCGACTTGAAAAATACTTTGTCATTGAAACAATTGGCAATAAATAACTATATCAATGAAATTGAAAACACCAAGTTGGAAATGGCAGCCATAAAATGCTTTGCTGAAAAGGTGAACAAAAAGCTGGAAAGTTATAAGAATGTTGCTTATGTGGTAGATCATATCATTGATGATAACACCACCAATTACAAGTCTGTACCATCTCCGGTTCTTTTTGAAAACCATAACTATCACCAAGTTATACCGGAGAGTTCGGTAAAATCAGACTCATCATCGGAAAATGAATCTAATACCTCGAGTATTGGTGATCCATATTCCGATGTGAGACCGATTTTGGGCTTGAACAATGAGGGTGTTTATGCTGAGAGTGATAGTTCAGACTCAGAAAATGATGATACTGGTAGTGATCAATCTGTTAATGAATGTGAGATTCCAAAAGAAAATCACATCATTACTACTGAACCAGTGTCACCATCTGATCATGTTCATCCGATGGCAAATGCTAATCGTGATAAAAAGTCTGAAAAGATTGAGGTTAAGAAAAATAATGATGTTAAGAATGTGGTCAAAAAGAATGAGCTGAATGAACAAAGTGATAAACCGGTTAAAGTGTTTTATCGGATGGAAGGATCCGATAAAATCATTTCTGATGAGGAATTTCCGATAAAAAATGTTAACTATTCTAAACTTGATAAAATCTGGCAAGAAAGCACAATATGGTTTCCAAAACATGAGAGAACCAATGAAATTCCACCAGAAATCTTAAAGAAATTGTTTTCAGAAGTTCCTCAAGAACCAAAAATCCATGTCACCGAGTTCATTCAACCAAATGATAAAGCAAATGGTTTTCATGAACCCTCTTACTCGAAAGGACCACTTCCTGAGAGTTTGAGGAATCAACAATATAATGATCAATTTCCTGTTAAATCATTTGCTTCACCAAATGCTCATTATGTGTTTGAGGAATATAGAAAATGCTTTAAATGTGGAGAACGCGGGCATTTACTTGCTCAGTGTCCATATGTAAGGCACAAAAGACATGAGGTTGAGGTTAAGAATTCCATGAGAAAGCCGATTGATCATTATGTCCCACCACATAGACGGGCTGTTCCTCAACAACAACATTTTTATAATCAAAACAATTTTCAAATGAGGAACAACCGTCCATTTCAATATGATCGAAGGAATCGGATTGCAATGGAACAATCTTGGAGAAAACCTGTGGTGAACACAACAGCTGATAGACAAAAGGTTCCACAAAAACCAATTGTCAAGTCAAATGTTGGACCTAAGTCTGTTAATTCAGATAAGGTTGCTAAGAAAGTTA
This sequence comes from Ambrosia trifida, assembly GCA_028751855.1. Lineage (NCBI taxonomy): Eukaryota > Viridiplantae > Streptophyta > Magnoliopsida > Asterales > Asteraceae > Ambrosia > Ambrosia trifida. Next base: position 64,751,336 of record CM054130.1, on the reverse strand, counting down.
CTTTTAGTAACAATGTTCAGAAACCAATTGAGAAACCAAAATCTCAAATTCGTATTCTCAAAAGGACTGAACAATCTTGGACACCTAATGGTACTTCAGGAGCTTCTACTTTGAAGGCAAGTGAGAAAAATGAAACTGTTTTGGGCAATCAGAAAAAGATTGATCCAAAACAGAAAGTTGTTGAAAAAGTCAATGAGAATGTTTCTTTGAAATCCAATGTTCAAAGGCCCAAGACTCAGGGTTGGGTCCCCCGAAAGAACTAAATGTTTTACTTTTTGTGTGCAGGGAGCTTCAGTTGGCCCTATTAGCAGTCTCTGGATTGTTGATAGTGGAGCTTCAGGCCACATGACGGGGGATTTGGCATTGCTGTTTGATGTGAAGAATATTAATGGAGGATATGTCGCGTTCGCGGGTAATAAAGGAGGATATATTACGATGGAAGGAAGCGTGAGTAATGGGATTGTGACTTTCGAGCGGATTTCTTATGTCAAGCAGATAGACTATAATCTGTTGAGCATCAGTCAAATATGCGATAAACAATTTTCTGTGCATTTTGATGACAAATCCTGCTATATTCTCAAACCGGGCTTCAAAATTCCAAAGGAGTGGGTTATGTTGATGGCACCTCGAGTCAACAATCTTTATATTCTTGATATGTCCAAGGCAATGACATCACAGGGACAGATAACATGCTTTCTATCCAAGGCGACCGAAAAAGAATCGATAATGTGGCACCGCAGAATGGGGCACATTCATCTGAGGAAAATGAATCAGTTAGTGAGAAATGGACTTGTCGATGGAGTAAACGTGAAACATTTCCATCTGAACGACAAGTGTGTGAGCTGTATGAAAGGCAAACAACACAAACAGTCCCATAAAAGTGAAGAAAGTTAACTCTGTTGAGATGCCGCTTGAGCGATTGCACATGGACCTTTTTGGACCTGTCAAGCGCAAAAGTCATCTTGGAGAGCTTTATTGTTTAGTTGTCACTGATGACTATTCACGATTCTCATGGGTGATGTGTTTGAAGAACAAAAGCGACACCTTTACCAATTTACAAGTTCTGTTCACTCGACTGGAGAATATCTACAATTTGAAGATAAAAAGGATCAGGAGTGACAACGGGACGGAGTTCAAAAATGCAAAGATGGATGAACTTTGTGAAAGCAAAGGGATTCATCATGAATATTCGGCTCCGTATACCCTGCAACAGAACGGTGTTGCTGAAAGAAAGAATAGGACTCTGATTGAGGCTGCTAGAACAATGCTCGCTGACTCAAATCTTCCAGTAATGTTCTGGAATGAGGCGATTTATGCAGCAAATTATACATTAAATCGGGTTCTAACAGTGAAGAAGTTTGAAAAAACATCTTATGAACTGTTACACCGACGAAAGCCCAATCTAGAGTATCTAGAACCATTTGGGGCGCCATGCACGATGTTGAATCCAAGCGAGAAGTTTAGTCCTAAAGCTGAGGAGGGATATTTTGTTGGATATGCAACCCCGCTCAAACGGGTATTCAACAAGCGAACTCGTCAAGTGGAGGATTGGGCTAATGTGGAAGTTCAACGATACACTCAAAATTTGCAAGGCACGGGCCCTGATTGGATGTTTGATTACAAAGATTTCTTTGAATCATTCAACCTAGATAGCTTGGTTGAAGAAGCTGTTATCAGATTACTTTACGAGTGTGAAAACGCGGCAACTTCACCGTTGATGCGACCAATCACCGTAAACCCCCCACCAGCTTCTAATGATACCAGTGCTCCTATACAAGAAGAAGAGATGTTTCAAGAGGCTTCAACTTCACTAGACACTTCAGAATCTGAAGATGAACAATTTGAAGAAGCCGTTCTTGAACATGCAGAAGATTTAGAAGAGCAAACTGTGAACCCAACTCCAAATCCAGATGTTGCTTCATCATCTAACACGGGTCATGATCAGGATGCTGTAGAGAACTTGACTGCTCAGACGGGAGTGATTGTACCTGTTAATCCGGAATCTCGGATTCATCGTATTCACCCGCTGGAGCAAGTTATCGGTGATCCTGGAAGTGGAGTGATGACCAGAGGGCAGCTTAAAAGCGTTAATTCGCCAGAGAGTTTTGGTGCTTTAGCATTGTATGCCAAAATTCAGAAATCTGGTAGCCAAAATGATTGGTCGTTTGCATGTTATGTGTCGCAGGTAGAGCCAAGGACATATAAAGATGCTTTGAATGAAGATGCCTGGGTTGAGGCAATGCAGGAGGAGTTATTGCAATTCCAGAAATTGGGAGTCTGGACGCTCACAGATTTGCCGCCAGGAAGAAAGAAGATAGGCACTAAGTGGGTATTTAAGTGCAAAAAGGATGATCGTGGAGTTATTGTACGCAACAAAGCCAGATTGGTTGTGCAGGGTTTCCATCAAATCGAAGGAATTGATTACAACGAAATCTATGCACCAGTAGCAAGAATTGAAGCTATTCGGATGTTCCTTGCGTTTGCTTCATATAAGAAATTCAAAGTCTATCAAATGGACGTCAAGAGCGCATTTTTGTACGGTAAAGTCAAGGAGGAGGTTTATGTCGGGCAACCACCAGGCTTTGAGGACCCAATCCACCGGGACAAGGTCTACGTGCTGAACAAAGCTTTATATGGTTTGCACCAGGCTCCAAGACAGTGGTACGAGGAGCTAAGTACATACCTCATCTCCAAAGGATTCAAGCGCGGCCTCGTCGATTGTACCCTCTTTACGAAGAAGACGGGAGATGACTTGCTTCTAGTACAGATTTACGTTGATGATATTATATTTGGTTCAACTAACGAACTTTTGTGCAGGGAATTTGAAACTGTTATGCAGGAGAAGTTCGAAATGAGCGCTATGGGGGAAATGCAGTTTTTCCTCGGCTTACAGGTGGATCAAAGACCCGACGGGATCTTCATTCATCAGACAAAATACGTAGCCGACATCTTGAGCCGATTCCAGATGGAGGACTCTAAGCCGATGGATACCCCGATTCAACCCAATCACGGGATTGGAGTGGACGCTAAGGGGGAGCTGACAGACCCATTTACATACAGAGCAATCATCGGATCTCTGATGTATTTGACAGCGTCTAGACCAGATATTATGTATGCAACGTGCCTCTGTGCTCGCTATCAATCGAAGCCGAAACAAAGTCATCTGACGGCGGTCAAGCGTATCCTTCGATATCTGAAGGGTTGTCCATCAAAAGGACTTTGGTACCCTAATGATGATGATTTTGATTTTATTGCTTTTAGTGATGCAGATTGGGGCGGCTGTGACAAAGACAGCAAATCAACAACAGCCGGTTGCCAGTTTTTAGGGAGCAGGTTAATTACCTGGCAATGCAAGAAACAGACTTCCGTAGAACTGTCTACATGTGAAGCCGAGTACATTTCAGCCTCGAGTTGCTGTTCGCAAGTGCTCTGGATCCAACAACAGATGGTCGATTACGGTTTGCAGTTTCTTAAAACCCCTATACACTGTGACAACGAAGCCGCAATTGCATTAACTAAAAATACTGAAAATCATTCTAAAGCTAAACATATCCGGATTAAATATCATTTTATCCGTGATTGTTATGCTAAAGAATTGATTGACATGGTCAAAATCCATACTGACTACCAACGTGCAGATTTGTTTACAAAAGCTTTTGACAGATCCCGCTTTGAATATCTTTTGAAAGTAAACAATATAAAGGAAAAACAGGACTAATCGGCTCCTCGGTTTATCATTTTTAATTTTTAGTTTTAGTTTTAAATTTTTGCTAATTGGGAATTTCTCTTTGCTAATTGGGAATTTCTCTTTACTATCATAATCCTCAAAGAAGTTGATGCTTTCAAGTGGATTGTTTCTTTCAAATTTTTTGTTTTGTTTTTCAGGAAAATTAAAAACCCAAAAATATGTTCTTTATTTTAGGGGGAGTCATTTTATCAGAAAAACCAAAAACATTGAAAATTTTCAAAATACCTAAAAATTAGAAAAACCCAAAATGATTTCCTGGATAAAAAGAGGAAATGATAGTACATCAGTGGGGATCTGACACAGGCTAAAGAATTGCATAGTTTAATGAGACGTATGTTGATTACGTGTGATATGCTGATAGGCTTCGTAGACTAAATATTGCGTGCATTAGTGATACAAACATAACAAACTACGCGTTTGTGGATGAACACCTCATGGGCATATGGTCTTAGTACCGTAATTTCGTTTGATAGGGTGTTTGTACAAAACTCGGAGGTTTAGGGTCGTTATGTTATTAGTTGTCTGGGGATAGCCTATCTGATCTTCTGCTGTAAGTCATTACGGATCTAGATCAGAAAGGATGTCTTTATAAAAGAGCTTTATGCCAAAACCTAAAGTTACCGAATTGAGGAACTTTCCATGTTATATGATGATCAAAGATTATCTATAATATCGTATTGATCATTGATGCAAATCATGATTAATATCAGTCCTCAACCTGGTATAGTGCATATGTTGCTTTGCTGCATTAATTTGCTGACCTGTATACCTCTATGCATTATATCTTGTACAATTACAGACGACGAAAGCATAATCACGCTTTACAATGAGTCTTTGTGCAAATTACTTCTTGATACGGGAGTATGTCGTGTGTGTGGGAACCACAATGTGTTAGTCTAATACATCTAATTCGTATCATTTTAAAGCATTGCGTAATTGTCTGCATGTGAGCTTATGTGGACCACAATATCAGCAATTGCCGTGTCACATATTGTTTCTAATGATAATATTGAAACAGATCAACGCTGTGTTAAGATTTCTCAGAAAACTGATATGATCCTCTTACCGGAAATCACAAAATGTTTACTGCTTTCATTTACTTTGCTGCATTTTACTTTGTCGCATTTTACTTTTATTGTCAAAAAGATACAAAATCCAAAAAGATTTTAGGTGTGTTTTGATAAAAATTTCAGAAAATCCAAAAGATTTGCATTTCTGCTTTATTTTTGATATCCGGGGATGCTTGATGGTCAATTTCTGAGATTTGATAACACCATCTGGACTTTGTAACATTCAAAAAGTGAAAATTTGAGTTTTGGAAGTTTAACGGATTGAAAAATGTTGAACGGGATTCGAATTCGTGATTTGGCGAAATTTTCAGATTTTTCCATTTCACATTCGCCCCTTAAATGGGTCGAATGTGGAAAAATCATCTCCTTCGACCGTTTTGAAAATGGGCGAATGTGGATTTTTCACTTCCGGGTAAAAATTCCACTTCCGGGTACAAATTTCACCTTCGGGTCTTTAAATAGGGGCGAAGGTGGACACACTCGTGCCATTCACTTGGGGCGAATGTGGACTTAACCCACATTCGTCCACACTAAACGGGCGAACGTGGACTCTTATAAATATAGTCTTTCAGGTTCGAACCCCACATTCAAAATTTTTTTCAAAATTCCTTGTTAACCAGACCTTGTTGCTTGTGTTTTTATTGATTCACTGATTCATTCCCTATACATTCCTGATCTTTTTGAGACTCAATTTGCAGGTATTGGAGATGTTAACAGATCTGAATCATCGTTTTTATAAACAGGACCTAGGGTTTCAATTTTAGGGATTGTTGATGATTATTGATGCTTGTTTTTGATAGCCGATCAGTTCTCATAGGTTTTAGGGGGAGAATGTAGAAGGAATTAGGTTTTTAACACATTTAAATGTTAGTTTTGATCGATTAAACACAGTTGAACCCTAATTCCACTTTAAAACCAATGAAAACTGATTAATTGACAAAATTGGTAATGAACGAGTGTTAGTCGGACGTGTTAGCACACATTTGAATCATTTTTATGGTTTAAAAACTGATTTGGCAAAAATTTAAATTTTGGGGGAAAACCATTTCACATTCGGTTGTTATAAACGGGCGAAGGTGAAACTGGTTGGACGAATGTACATTCATAATGGACGAATGTGACTTTTAATCAGAAAATTTTCACATTCGACCATAATTTTTCTCATTCGACCAGATTTAATCACATTCGACTTGTTCAAAACGGGCGAATGTGCAGCTGATTTTGACCAAAATTTTATAATTTTGTCGTTTTTGTATTTTGACGTGTTTCTTTGATTTTTATGTGCAGATGGCTGATCAACCCGAGAACATTGAAACACCAGCAGTCAATGTGGAAACTCCAGCTGAGATTACACCAGTGCCAGAAGCTGAAACGACTGTTCCGAGCAGTTGGCCGTTTGAAAGATCGCACAACTGTTGCGCTTATCTCGGAGATGTTGAGAAGAACACAGAGTTTACCGGGATTATAGAGTTTCTGAAAAGGAGCAGGATTGTTCATGCTTTAGCCACACCAACCATCATATACAAAGACATCATTGAAGATTTTTATCAGAATGCGAAGTATGACTACTGGGAGAATCAGACGATCATCAAGAGCAAGATTCAGGAGATGGATATGTTCTTGACTGAAGCTGATATTCGGGAAGCTTTACAGATTAAGTTTGAAGATAGTGAAGATCCCAGGGAGTTATCATGGACAGAACAGAAGGCGTGCTTCTTACGAATGAAATACAAAGGTCCAATCACTGACGGATCTATGTATAAGGGGAAGCTGGGAGTGCAGTACAAGTATTTTGCACATGTTCTTATTCATGTCTTTGGATGTGTGAGTGGTGGTTATGATGTGATGAGAAGGAGTTTGAGTTCATTAATGGTTGCGTTGACACTCAACAAACCATTTAATGTTTCTGGGATGATTCTTGATCATATGCTGGAGATGCTGAAGGGAATGAAGAACAAGAAGTTTATGTTGTATCCGAGATTTCTGATGATGATATTTGACTACAAGTATCCTATGCTGAAAAAGGATCCGACTATGATCCTAGGTCAAGATCATATGAACATCAGAACTTTGATGAGGATGAAGGGTTACAAAGGTGTGCCTGATAGTGAAAAGCCACCTAACAGGAGATTATTTGGCGCTTTGGCTCATCCGGATTATACTGATCCTGGCAAGAACAAAGCAAGACATGATGATAGTGACTCGGACAATGATGATCCCTTAGTGTATGTTGATTCAAGCACTAAGCGGAAACGGCAAGTAGTCAATCCTGGAGCCAAAGGGAAGGGCAAGGGAAAGGCTGTGGATCAGGGAAGCACTAAGCAACAAGTGGCTAGAAAGAAATCGACGGCGAAGAAAGGATCGGGTTTGGTGGATGAAGAGTCTGTAGATTCAGAAGAGACTGAGGTTGATGAGCAGTGGGATTCTGATGACGAGAATGTAAGGACCACCAAACGTAAGGCCACTATGGTTGGTGAGTCTGAATCCTTGAACCAGTCGATAGAAGAAGCTGAGAGAAGAAAGAAATCAGTTGAAGATGAGGGCCTAGGTGTTGACCTGGCAGAACTGAATGTTGGAGAAACTGTAGTTGTGAATTTGCCCAGAAAATCTAAAAAGCAAAAGACTATGGCGAAGAAATCAAGTGTAAAAGAACTGAGGGAGAAAGAGTTAGCTCAGTTGTTGAAGGGAAAGAGATTACCTGATGCTGGTACACCATCTAAGCTATCTTCACCAGTTGCCAAGAAGCAGAAGAAAGCGAAAGAGGCAGAGACTTTACCAATCGATCAATTCAATATCGATATGGATAAAGTGCTCGATATGTTTAAAAAGCCTCAGAAGGAGAAAGTTATTGAAGTTGAGCCATCCAGATCTAAGTCGAAGAAAGTGATTGTGGATGACGATGTCATGAAGCAAGTTAATAAGAAGATGGAAGACATGATGAAGATGTTGGTTGCTCAACAAGCTGAGATTGTTAAGTTCAAGCAGAATGAGGAGAAAATGCTTCAGATAGTGGTTGCTTCGAAATCTAATCAGGATGATATAAATGATAAGATCAAGATGATTGAAGCAAATAATGAGAAGCTTGAAAGAAAATGTGAAAGAAACAAGAGCAAAATCAAATTGATTAAGGCTGACAACAAAGAACTAAAGAAGGAAAACAAACGCCTTTGTAATTTGATTGAAGATCTTTATAGCAGGGCACCCCAGTTGAAAGAGGGTGAAGAAGATGAAGAGGAAGATGAACAGAAAGTTGATTATGAGTATTCTGAATCTGAGAAAGAAGAAGATGATGATGAGGATAATGATGAATCGGAGAAAAGTGATGATGACAATGATGATGATGATGACAATAATGATGATGATGATGGTGCTGAAGGTGCTGGGAAAAAGCAAGGTGATGAGTTTAGTAGTGGAAGTGATCATGATGGAGGAGATGATACTTCTAGATTTAGTTATGAGAAGAGAACACCGAAGAAGAAAGATACTGGAGAATCAAGTTCCAAAAAGAAAGGTGAGAATGTTGATTCGGATGAAAGTATTTTCTGGAACGAGAAGGTGAGATCTCTGTCTGAGGATGCTAAACAGCTGTATAAGAATATGTTGGAAAAGAGAGAGTGGACCATTGAGTTCACAGGATGCTTCGCTGAAATATTCCAGACCGATGACTTAAGATATGGGTTGGAATATGAAGATCCAGATCTTGAAGAAGGGGAATTACCTGCATCTGTGGCAAAAGAAATTTTAGATGGTCTTGCACAGAGGGTAGGGAAAACGTTTGAGGAGTTTATGATGGATGAATCGATTCCTGATATTCCTAAAAAGGATATGGGAAGTCATTCAGATGATGTACAGACTCCAGAAAACAATGAAGTTGAAGTAGAAGATATAACTCATGAAGAGTTTCCCCAGTATTTCAGACAGGATGATGAGAATGAAGTATTTCCTGACTTCACTGAGATACCAAATAAGTCAGCGAAACAGAAAGCAAAGAAAAGAAGTGAAGAGTTTGTTGAGAAGGTATTTGGTACTGAAAAGAAAGATTCTTCTAACCAGTCTGATGAGTTGAAGAATTATATGAAGAAATTGAAGGAAATGGATGAGAACCGACCAAAGCCTGAAGCTCAAGGTAATTTCTATCGATTTCATAATGCCAAGTTCAAAGGCAGAGCTCTCGGGTGGACTTACTTAGGCAGACTGAAGTGTATTGCTGCAAAATGGGAAACCGGAATTCTGTATTTCAACAGATTCTGTGACTTGCTTACTCTACCGTACTGGGCGGTGAGAGACTTATGCAGATTCCCAATGTCAGGTGCCGAAGTAAATGGATCACATGTCGGTTGGTGTGCTGATAAATTGGTTTGGGAAAGTCGTACGAGATGGAAGAGATTTCAGCCTCAATATCCCCGTAGAAAAGTTCATAGGGATATTGATCCTCAAACCAATATGAAGCGAGTAACTTTGATCTACAAAGCACCTAATGTGATGAGGAAGATACCGTTGATGCCAATGCCACAGCATTTTAGTGCTGATTTCATCTTTTGGTACTATGATTGGAGAAAGGCAGAAGCGGTGATCGTGTTGAGGGATGGAAAGGATAAATACAAGCATGTTCATGTATTTGATCCTATGTGGCTGATTAATTGCACATTTGAAGACATCATCATGTTGTTCTACAATCCGATCTATTATGAACCGAATGACTTTGCTCAAGCGAGAAAGTATACGCAAGTTGTTGGAGTTTGTTTTGCGTATGATATCAATGCAGGAAGTAACTTGGAGGGTAAACTTGGCAAGACTGTGAAGATGGCCAATGTGTCTAAGCCTGTGAAGAAAACATTTGAGCCGCCAATGACTTCTGAGCAGAAGAAGCAGCTCAGAATCAAGTTGATGAACAAGACAATGGATCAACAGAGAAAACTATCCAATCAATAGTCGAGGGGGAGTTTGTTGATGCGTTTTGCGACTAAGGATTGGATATACTTGATTAACATATGTTAGTGATGGCCGAAGGTGAATATAGACTGGGCGAATGTAGTATAGACTGGGCGAAGGAAGATTATAAAGGGACGAAGGAAGAATGGATCTGAACAGAAGACACATTCGACCACCTGAAGTGGGCGAATGTGGAAATCTCTCACATTCGACCAGAAGAAACGGGCGAATGTGCAGTGCCTATATATAGTTTTTGTGTTTTTGATAATGTAAGAGAGTTGTCATTTGTGTCCAGGTTCAGATCAGGTTCAGAGGTGTTTTTGAGAGATTATATGTGTGTTCTAGATTAACATAAACAGATTGTAAATGCTTTTTGAATGAAGTTAATCTATGAAATGATATTGAAAATGATCTTGATTGTGTCGTGATTTGTGTTTTATCAATTTGTTCAGAACTAGGGTTTCCGCACCTGGTTTTGTGACTTGTATGATCGTATAATCCTGTTTTAGTTAAAATCCAACGCTCACAGATAGACATATGAATTGTTAAACTTTTATACTTAAACTATTTGCTTGACATGGCTTATGTATTCTCACCAACTTCTAGTTGACCCCCCCCCCCATTTTTACAACTCAACAGGAAATAATGATGCGTGAAGACTAGAGTGTTAGCATGAGAAGACAAATTGAAGTTTATGCTTATTTGGTTATTTTTATGTATTAGATTTCCATTTAAAACTCATTATGTATTTTCACTTTTGGATATTTGCACTTTAAAATAATTTCAATTAAAACTTGATTACCATGTGCTACTGTATACTCATTCTTACGTGACACCTCGATGTTTCCGCCATCGGTTGGGGTGTTACAGTTTGTGCTGCTTCCCGTTCTTGCAACTCACACACTTGTCATTGAGATGAAAGTGTTTGACAATAACGCCTTTGACAAGTCCATTTTTCACCAAATGATTCATTTTCCTGAGGTGAATATGTCCTATCCTCCTATGACACATAATTGATTCTTTTTCTGTAGTCTTGGAGAGGAAACATGTAACTTGGCCCTGAGTTGTCATCGCCTTTGACAAATCAAGAATGTAAAGAGTAGTCACTCTTGGTGCTTTCAGCATGATCCACTCTTTTGGAATAACAAAGCCGGGTCTGAGGATATAGCAAGATTTGTCATCAAAGTGTACAGAAAACTGTTTGTCGCAAATTTAGCTGACACTTAACAGATTATAGTCGATCTGTTTCACATACGATATCTTCTCAAAACTAACAATCCCGTCACTCACACTTCCCTCCATTGTGATGTAACCTCCTTTATTTCCAGCGAACGCTACATATCCTCCATTGATGTTTCTGATATCGAATAGCAGTGACAAATCCCCTGACATGTGACCAGAAGCTCCACTGTCGATAAATCCAAAGACTGCTAACAGGGCCAGCTGGAGCTCCTTGAACATATCAAGAAAAACATTAGTTCTTTTGGGGGACCAAAGCCTGTTTGGTCTTGGGTCTTTGAACATTTGGTTTCAAAGATTCATTAACACAAACATTTGAATTCGAATCGATCTTTTTCTGATCAATCAAATTTTTCTCACTTTGAGATTTTCATTGAATTTTGAAGTAGAAGCACCTGGAGAACCCACCGGTGACCAAGATTGTTTCGAATGTTTCAAAATCCTGATCTGAGATTTTGGGATCTCAGTCGGTTTCTTTGTATCACTCTTAAATGAAACCTTCTTAGTTACATTCTCTGATTTAACAGAGACAGGCCCAACTGATTATTTAACAGTAGGTTTTGGTGGTACCTTCTATTTATCAATAGTTGAGTTCACCACTGGTTTCTTCAATGGTTTTTCCATAGCAATCCGGTTAGGACGATCATGAGCAAGTTGATGATTATCCCTCCTTTGAAAATAACGGATTTGATTGTAAAACGGTGTTGGTTGAGGGACAAAACATATTTGTGGATAACAATGATTGTCGACTGGACTTCTACATGTCTGCTTCATCTCGACTTCGTGCCTCTTATGTCTCACGTACGGGCAGTGAGCAAGTAAATGCCCTCTCTCCCCGCACTTTAAACATGCACGGTATTCCTCAAAACATTCTTGGCATTCGACTTAGCGTAAGAAGTGATAGGATATTGGTCATCCACACACCTTCGTCTAAAACTCTCAGGAGCTGGATCCTTTGAGTAAGTCGGATCAAGAAAACTGTTAGCCTTTTCTTTCGGCTTAATGAACCCAGTGACGTGAACCTTAGGTTCTTTTGGAATATCCAGATATATTTTCTTTAAAATTTATGGAGGTACATCATTGATCCTCTCATGTTTAGGAAACCAAATAGTACTCTCCTACCAGATTTTCTCGATCTTTGAGTAATTGGCAAATTTTATCAGATATTCCTCGTCAGAGATAATCTTATTGGATCCTTCCATCCGATTAAATACTTTGACGGGTTTGTCAACTGATTCATTTTTCTCAACTTTCTTTACTGATTGATTCACTCAATGAGCATTTGCCATTGGATGTGAAATATGAGAAGGTGATACAGGTTCATTTGTGATAATGTGATTTTCCATAGGAATACCACTCACTTTCTCAGGTTCCTCATCATCTGAGTCAGAATCATCAGTCACAGCAATCACTCCCTCATTATTCAATCCCAAAATCGGTCTAACATCGGAATGTGGATCCCCAACACTAGAAGTGTTAGATTCATCATCCGATGTAGAATCAGATTAGATTGAACTTTCCGGTGTTATTGAATGTAAAGTGTGGTTCTCAGATAACACTAGGGATGGAACAGCCATGTAGATTGCACTACTACGTTGTGAGGGTTCTTCAATGATATGGTCAACCACATAAGCAATGTATTTATAACTTTCAAGCTTTTTGTTGACCTTTTTAGCAAAGCATTTGATGGTTGCCATTTCTAGGTTAGTTTCTTCAAGTTCATTGATATAACTTTTTATGGCCAATTGTTTTAAAGAAAGAGTTTTCTTAAGATCAGAAATGTTCTTTTTATAACCATCGAGCACTTTATTGAATTCATGCTCTTCTTTGCGAAAAGATTGACAGTTGATTCTAGCACTCTCAAGTTGAACCCTAAGTTGCTTGTTTTCCTCTGTCAATCTATCACAAGTTCCATAATATTTATTACTGTTCATATCTATAGTGGATTAAGAACTTACCTGTTTCAGAGGATCAGTCATTGCCATCAAAGCAAAATGCGCTTCCTTTCCAACAAAGAACTTGGAGTAGTCAATTCTTGTGAAAGCGTCATCAACTATGCATGACTTCCGAGTCATAAGAAAATCAGCTTCGGCCAGGAGTTGATCAATATCATCATCTAGTGAATTGACAGTAGTTTTCGAATCTGGCTCATTCTCCGAATCAGAATATATCGAATCACGCTCATCAGGAATATCAGTGACTGAATCAAGAATCATTCCTGAAGTCTTCTCAACCTGTGATTCTTCAACAGACATATCAGTTTCATCTACCATCTCCTCAATCTTCACTTCAGAAGCCTTCTCTGTCTCCAAAACATCTCCAACTATTACCGGCTCCTCTAAATCAATCTTCTGAGCAACACAAGCTACATTCCCAGCAGTACTTTCTTCAACACCCAGTTGCATCCCAGTCCAGTCAAAACCTTCATCCTTTTGGATCACCAAAGCCTGATTTTGGTTTTCAATTTGGGTTTGGCTATTTGGTGTGGAAATGGGAATAATGGTTCTGGTTGGGTTATGTGGTGTTTGAGTTTGAGTCTGGTTGGATGAGTTATTTTGTGAGGTGTTCTGTCGGTTTTGGTAATTGTTTTGTGATTGATAGTTATTTTTGTTTTGGCTTTGATAGGTTACCTGATTATGAGATTGATGGTTTTGGTAATTTGTGTTGAATGGATTACTGTTACCCTGTTGAGCTGGCTGTGTGCACTCCCTTTTGAAATGACCTTTACCACCATAGTTAAAACAAGTGACTTTGGCTTTGTTGAAGCCATAAGTGGTGTCCGGTGATGTAGATAGATCAGTTCCACCAGTATTCTCAATGAACTCGGTTGCTCGTCTCATAACACTTGCGAACGCCCACTGAATATCAATAAGCTCCATCTCGTCCTTATCAGTTTGAGCATAATCTTCACTGGTTAGATTGTTGTTACCAATTTGACTAGCCACCAAACCATTGTAAGAAGCTACCATTGCAGAAACTAATGCGACATGTTGCTGAGCAACTTCAACTATGACGTTGTTCATGTTGGATGTCTCCAACACTATTGGGCTTTGACTTGGTTGACTTAGGTGTGGAATGTAAGATTGTTGTTGAGGTTGATTCATGCTAGTTCTATAACATGCTGCTTGTTGCATTGGTGAAGAAGGTGGAATGTAAGTGGTAGTGTATGATGGTGGTGTGTAGGATGAAGTTTGAGCAAGGTAGTTTATCGGGGTTTTAGGTGGTTCCATAATATTTGAAACACAAGCAATGTGTGGTGCAACAGTACCACTAGCATTAGAACTAGTCAAAGTAGAAGATGTACCACCATGATATAACTCCGGATTCTGAGGAAATTGTGATCTTTTTGCTTTCCTCTTCTCTTCCAACTCTTTGTTCTCCAGCTTTTGAATAAACTCATTGATGGTCCAATATTGATAAGCATCTTTCTCCTTTAGGACCTCATTATGTTGGTTCCAATATGGTGGTAGAGAATCTGCAAATTTGTCTACCAACTCAGACATTGGAATCTGAATCTCATAATTCGACAACTCCGTCAAAAGATGACAATATCTGGGAATAAGCTCCTTTAGAGTCTCATTTCCAACATAACTTAAATTCTCAAATTCCTTCTTCAACTCTTCAATCCTCAACTTCCTGGTTTTCTCATTACCATCATGACGATTCTTCAACATATCTTAAAGCTGTTTGGAAGTATTACATGATCCAAACTGGTGTAAGAGATCAGTAGTGATAGCCTGAGATAGTTGAGAGAACACCTTCTTTTCCACCGCAAACTTCTTCTTTTCATCCTCAGCTAAACTCTCCAGAGGAATTGGTTCACCTTTATTCTCCAACACTGGTGCAACATATCCCTTCGCAATCATTTGCCATGCCTCAATCCCTTCTAATCCCATTACTTCAAAGTGAATCTTAAACTTTTTCTGCCATTGGTTGTAGTCTATCATCTCCATCAGCTTCGGTGGATGACTCCCGCTACCTGAAGACAAGTCATTTATTAGAGTAGAAATAGCATTGGTAGTTTTAGAATGTACCGCGGCTGCTGCAACTCCCCAATAATCATTCATGGGTTGTTGTGGAGGTTGAACAACTGTCACACCACGCTAATGGCGGAAACACGTGGCGCGACGGTTCAATGGTATAAAGTCAAGATTAACGCAAACTACAAGTAATTAATCAAAAGGATCATTTATTAATACGTCGATAATAAGTTTTAAGTTTTACATGCCCAAAACCAAATTGTTTTAATGCATTAAATGAGGTTTCCAAAATATATCCCAACACTTGGGAAATAATAACAAAACCCCTCCCAAATTATCCGACGTAAAAGCATGAGATCCCCCGACCCTATAGCCATGCCGCATCCCATCCTTCAATTACCTGAAAGATATGTTAAAAATCGTCAATATATAAATATTGGTGAGTTCACAGGTTTTAGTTTCCAAAACTTTACTTTTTGGGAAATACCATGTTATGACTATTATAGGAGTTGCAAATTCCTGCAATCTACTTGATCCCATAACCAAACCAAGACCAATAATAATGCCCCGCTCCAAGTCGTTTCTCGGTATCCAACGACTTAATTTCAGAATATGTGCAACCCTGGCATACGCCGATGCATAATCGACGCTATCGATTAGGGGTGGGCCTTGTCAGGCACCAATAGTACTATCCAAATATTCCTTCGGTTTCATTTCCCTGAATTAATGGTTATAGAAGAGAGGACTCAACCCTGAGTGGCGATCACAACTCAAGTAATTATCATGTCATACATTTCCCTAACATATCTTTCCCCCCAAAAAACATAAAACAGTTTAAAATGGGGCCGTGAAACTCACCTCAACAAGTGCACGGGCCTGAGTAGAGAATAGTTTGCTCGAGGTCAACACCTACAAACATCCTAGACGTATAACCACTAAACCTATAGTGCATGTGCTTCCGCAAGTTGTACATCCAACCCCCAAACCACGATTTAATCCAATTCCCCGTTTAATTAAACGTGTATCCTAGGTCGTTGGTGATGGATTACCCTTTCTTACAAGTTATTTATATTCTCATCAATATTTCTTAACTTGTATAATATTATCCTCGACTCAACTTCACTTAACGTATAATTATTTTCCCATTAAATAATTATGCTTAAGATCTCGTCGTTCGATATAATATTTTTACCACTCGACACGACTCACTTTACCGTATATTTATTTTCCCATTTAAATAAATATACTAAGATCTTGCCATTCGATAATATACTTTTAACGCTCGACACGACTCACTTTACCGCATATTTATTTTCCCATTCAAATAAATATACTAAGGTCTTGTCGTTCCATAATATTTATATATATATATATATTGTTTTTCTTCACTCGACTTGACTTATCTCCCCGTATATTTACTTTCCCATTAAATAAATATACTAAGATTTTGTCGAGTCGAATATATATTTTTCCTTGTTAAGTCCATACACTTGTTTAACGTTTAATCGTTAGATTATTTACGTTATTTTTCTCCCACGAATATTTTCCAACACTTAGAAAAGTGTTATATAATTTTCACCCAAAGTATATTTTAACTCCTTAAAATATATTTATACTCATCTTGACGTAATGATATTTTTCTCGTTCGTCCGTTTTTACGTCTTATTTCGTTAACACGTCCAAGTCCGATTACTTAACTTATATAGTTAATTTTCCCCAAGTTTTCCAATATGTGCATTCTAGGAATGTTACTTACCTCTTTAATTTCCTACACATATTACTTGAAAGTTTTATAAATACTCTTGTATTTTTAACACAAGACTTGATAACTTATATATAAAAATGCTCAAACACTTTTATATTCCCATTTATATAAAAGTGTTCATTTTTATATAAGTTCTCCCAAGTTTTTAATTTGTCTAACATTTTTATATATATCCATATGTTAGAAAAGTCCATATTTTTATAAAACTCTGTTTTATAAAAATACACTTTTATACAAAATACATGTGTATACTTACTAGTATTTACCAAATCTACCTTGGAAAACTATTATTTACACTTTTGACACCAAACTTTCCATAGTTATATTTTTAGACACAAGTTTATAAACATATCATTTTTAGTCCCTCAACTTTTCAAGTTACAACATTAGTCCTTTAACTTATAAAAGTTGCATTTTTTCATTATATCCTTCAAGATTAGCAATTTCCTACTAAACTAGTAGACTTTAATGGATCATTTTTGTCATGTTAGTTTATTTTCGTATTTCAACACTTTTAATAGTCTCATATCATCTTATTAAGGCTACTAATAAGTGTAATTTGTGTATTTTGTCCAACATGTCCAATTTATATATTTCAAGTTTGTAGACTTTGATAATGCAATTTTTAGAATACATATTTTCTACCAAAAATAATGCTATAACAAGTCTTATATCTTTATGTTAAGATGATTAAAACCATTTTTTAAGCTCATTCAAGTTCTAATAACAAGTTATCTCTAAATCACCATTTTCTTCAAGTATTCATGAACTTAATAAAAACTACAAGAACACTTAACATCCATCACCATAATTTCGACCATTTCACACTAGCTTAACACCATTTTAGTCTTTAAAAATCATATGTTTTATTAAGAAAAGCCTATTCAACTTCACCCCTTGTACAACTTGCTTCAAGCTATTAAACAGAAACTTTTAAAGAGAAAACAAGATCAAGAATACTTACAACTAGCACAAGGATAAGGAAGCTATCAATGCTTGATTTTGATGGGGTTTAGTGTGTTCTTCATAAGTGGTTAAGCTCCAAGCTTGAAACACACAATGGGGGTTTGGAAGATGGATGTTTATGAGTGATTTGGAGGTGTTAGAACTTGAAAGAAAGGTGTGTGTGTGCCCTTGCAATCCCACGGTCAAAGGAAGAAGAAAAAAAAAGACTTTTGATCAAGTGTTAAGCCTTGTGATCTTTTTTAAGACTTTCATATCTTCCAAGATTGCATAAAATCTATCATGGATTTTAAATCCCTTGAAATGTGGATGCACTTGTACTAATGAAATTTTGTAAGGATTGTGTTTTAAAGAGGGGTTGGCCGTGAGTTTTTGCTAGCCAAAGAAGGGATTCTCTTGTGATTTTAAGGACACAATAATATCAAGCATGATCTAGCTTGGATTTGCAAAGATTGTTAGTGTACTAGGGTGATCCTTGGATGATCTTGTAAGTGTGTGTATGCCGTGGGTTTTGAAGCAAAGGAAGGATTTTTATAAATCTTCAAAGGACATACACATCCCTTATATAATTAAACTTGGATCCTCCCTCCTTAAATCAAGGCTTTAATTGTACAATTGAATCTTGGATAGATTGTATGGTGGGTTGGCCGTGGGTTGTTGCAAGCCAAGGAAAGAATTGTGTAGATCTTTCAAGGACACAAGTTATCTCATATAAATCTTTACCAAGATCACACCATACCTCTCATATCCATCCCTAGATTTCTTAGTACAACAAAAGAAGATTAAGGCATGGTGAGGGGGTGTTGGCCGGTTCTAGAGGTGGGTTTGGTGGGGTCCACAACACAAAATATTTGCTAATAATAAGTTAAGTTAATCCTTTAACGTTCGGGTGTTTTTCGGAGTTTAATCGCGTGTTATTCGGACATTAAAAGTGCCTCTAATAAAACTTAAACATAGCCTAGTTTAAGCGTTGATTGGTTAATTAGGCTCTTGTCGGGTGAAATTATGAGTTATACGCGTACCGGGTGCGGTACGCGCACTTTATTCGTTACCGGGAGATTTGTATGTAAAGTTTTCACTTATGGTTTTGGAGTTCCAAAACACATTATATTATGTGAAAATACCCTTTATTTTATATCCTGGGTGTCCGGGATCCTTTTCATTTATTTAATTATAACCGGGTAATCACCAACGTCCATACCGGATTCGTACATGATCCTATCATGTTTTACCATTAAACATGTGCATTCCTATGCATCATATCGGAATTTACTATTCTCTGCAGCTTCAGTTAAACAGATAACACGTATTTGCACTTAATTACGTTAATTACACATTAATTAATTAGTACGGATTTACCTTATTTTTGCCGTTTGTTACATTCTCCCTCCGTTAAGAGAATTCCGTCCCAGAATTCACTTCAAGTTCTCCGGTACAGGGTTCTTCTCGAATAGGGCGGGATATTTCTGCTTCATCCGGTCCAACCTTTCCCACGTGAACTCCGGTCCACGCTTGGCATCCCAACGCACTTTGACCAATCTGATCTTACTGCGTCTCAGTTTCTGAACCTTCCAATCGGTCACTTCGATTGGTTCCTCGACAAAATGTAGCTTATCGCCGATGTAGATTTCGTCGGCAGGGATAATAAGGGTCTCATCAGATAGACACTTTTTCAAATTCGACATGTGGAGTGTGTCATGTATCCCGTTAAGCTCTTGTGGTAACTTGAGCTTGTATGCCACAGTGCCTACTTTGGACAAAATTTCGAAAGGACCAACATACCGTGGGTTCAACTTCCCACGCTTTCCAAAACGCACGACACCTTTCCAAGGTGACACCTTCAGTAGGACCCTGTCTCCGACTTGAAATTCCAAAGTCTTTCGCCTCATATCCGCATAACTTTTCTGTCGGTCGCGGGCCGCTTTGAGACGTTCTTTTATCAAAAAGATTTTATCCGTCGTCTCTTGAACAATTTCGGGCCCGGTAAGTTATTTCTCTCCGAATTCAGCCCAACATAGCGGAGATCTACACTTACATCCATATAGAGCTTCAAAAGGTGCAGCTTGAATGCTCGTATGGTAGCTATTGTTATACGAAAATTCCACCAATGGTAAGTGTGTATCCCAATTACCACCGAAATCGATTGCACAAGCCCGTAGCATATCCTCCAAGGTTTGGATGGTTCGTTCACTTTGACCATTAGTTTGAGGATGGTATGCGGTACTCATATCTAGGCGAGTACCGAGGGCCTCGTTCAAGCTTTCCCAAAATCTTGAGGTGAAACGACTATCTCGATTGGAGATGATGGAGATAGGTACACCATGTTTAGACACCACTTCCTTGATATACAAACGGGTCAATTTTTCCAATTTATCCGTCTCGCGGATTGGAAGGAAGTGGCCACTCGTTGTCCTGGGCAATTTAGTAATGAAGTCGATGGAAATTTGTTCCCATTTGCATTCAGGTATTTCCGGTTGTTGGAGTAAACCGGACGGCCTCTGGTGTTCGGCTTTGACCTTTGAGCAATTTAAACATGTAGATGCATTTTGTGCGACTAATGCTTTGGATTATCATTAACATATGTTTTGTTGATTGTCGAACGGGCGAAGGAGGATATATGTGGACGAATGAAGAATTTAAGAGGTGCGAAGGAGAAGTATTGGTGCGAAGGAGAGACAGGAGTGCGAATGTAGAATTAATTGTTATGTCATGCTTGGTTAGACCAATGTGTTTGGGCGAACCTGCACATTCGACCATACAATATGGGCGAATGTGCAGGCCTATAAATAGGTTAAGCAATTTTTGAAAGTTAGTTGTTGGTCATTTTATTCCCTCCTGTTTTTGTGTCTCTCCCTAGTGTTTGTGTCAACTTATTTTCACGTTAGATTTGATTGTAAACATTATTAAAACTTGTAATTCAAGTTGTTTATGAATGAGAAAAACCTTTGAAAGATGATTTCTGTGTTTTGATTGTTTGATTATCATTATTGTGATTGAATCAGGGATTCCGCACCTGAATCAAACTTGTTTGATCAATCTCTTTGTAGATTTGATGATCCCAAGCGCTTACAAAGTGGTATCAGAGCCATTATGGATCAAATAACCACAATTTGATAATTTTACAACAGATTTGGACCCTATTTTGATCAAAAACTTTCTGTTTTCATTGATAAAACTGAATTGGTGATAAATTGATTGATTAGAGCTTGTTTTCATGGATAAAATGCATAATTCTCTTTGATAAACTTGTTCCAAATCAAAACCTGAAAAAATCATCAAATTCTTACAACTTTTGAAAAATTTGATCAAAAACAACTGATTTTCAAAGAATAACCGTTTTTGAAAGTGCAGGGTCGAACCTAGGAAAAAATGGACGAACGTGTGTGTTAAACGGTCGAACCAAAGTGTAACACCCGAAGTGTTACGGGTCTCGTAAACGGGTCGGGTCGTACCCGACCACCCGTTTATAAAATAATAATAAAATAAATTTTATAATTTCAGCCAAACGCCCCTATTTTTGCTATTAAATCCGTAACCAAACACTTCGGTGTAGTCTAATACTCGTTACCAAACATCGCGAGTCCCAGTTATTATCCTCGTTGCCAAACGCCCCTTTATTTTATCTTCTCTTATAAACCTTGCTCGTCCCTTTTCCTTGTCTGCATACCATACGAACACACACACATAAGAGAGCAGCCACGCCGGTCACCACCTCCGGCGCCGGCCGCCGCCGCCTCCATCTCCGGCGTTCGTCTCCTCCGGCAAGCACCCTCTTGAATCCATACAAACCAACCAACAACCCTCATCGCTTATCAGATTCCAATCCATAACCATAACCGAATCACAATCCTTTCCCTTTCTGTTCCAATAATAATCAATAATCACCCTCCATCTTTGTAATCGGGTAGTCACCAAGACTTGGTGACTGCCATCGGGTCAGTATAATCTCTGATAAGGATTCCAAGAACCAACCCTCTGTTCTGTTGATCGAACCTAAGATAGTCACCGGTCTTGGTGACTGTCGTCTGTGACCACCGAGAACCCTTCTCTGATTCTGATTACAATCTGATAAACCACCCTGTTCGTCTCTCTGTTTCTGTTAACGAAGCCAGACAGTCACCGGTGATGGTGACTGTCACCAATAACGACCTATCGGACCCTACGGGTAACCTTCTCTGTTCCTGTGATAAACCCGATAACAAAACTTACCCGGTAAACCATCCGGTCACTCATCCTTCTGTTGCTGGTCTGTGTTCGTTAAACCATACCTCTGTTCCTGATTGTTCTTGTTAAAGCACCCACGAACCGATATCGATGTTGATAATAACTGAAGGACCGGTCAACCTCCGATGAGGTTCCGATCAGATTCTGGTTGTATCCCGATCACCCTTTGGTTCATGACCAGATGATGATGACGATTATCCCTAACCGAAGATCCGGTTATTATCCATCCTTATTCTAGTGAAACTCCGGTCACGTACCCGGTAAGTTATTATATGAGGGTTAATTGATTATATATTCTTATGGTTAATTATTAATATAATAATCATGTTGATTGCGAGTTACCGTTAACCGTATCGGGAATACAAGTCTGATACCGAGTCGACTCAGTGACTCGGTCAACACCCAGAATAGAACCCTGTCCAATAGCTAGACGAGGATTATTAGAATTATATGAATATATATAGTTATATAATACGAATAACGTACGGACTTGATAATAATAATAAGAGAATAATAATCATATATAAAATATATATTTATATATATACAATTCGGTATATAAAACGATATACTACACTCTGGTTAATAATAATATGGTCTGCCGAACCAGCATCCGGGTAAGTTTGTGTCTAGAGTTCTTTAGGTTCGTGTGCCAAGCTGTAATGGCCAGCTTCATTAGCTACGAGTGCCAAGCTGTAATGGCCAGCTAGATTTAGGATGTCCGTGTCGTGTCAATATTAAACCCCGAGTTTAGGACTATCTAATATACACCGGTTGCTATATGTATAAATTGTATATATGATATATATCCTAAATATTACAATCTAACAAGTCCCACGCGTAAAACGTATCAATATATATATATATATATGACATATAATTGTAATAAGAAGATTAGCTAGAGATTATACGCAAACCTGTGAGTATCGTGAACTCCCCACTTTTACTGTTTTATTAATGTTTTCGGGAGAATACATGTCATTTATTAGAAAACCTAGAAATGCTTTACATAATAGATTTTATAAAGGAAATATAATAGAAAAGGGGATAATAGAAACGACTAGGACAGTACTGACCGGTATATCGCCATTTCCTTTCTTGTCCGACTAGAGGACAAGAACCAGTCTTACCCGAGTAGAGGGTAGGAATAATTATATTTACCACAAACAGAGTGGTACCATCGATAGGAATGGCAACTAATAGAATATAATAGGAACAATATATTAGATTGACATATAATTGGTACAATTTAATAGAATATAATAGCATATATTTTCCCCTCAGAATTATAACTGTAAAGCATATTTATGAAAGATTGTTATTAAATAATTATCAATAAACGAACTGGCCATTCACTTTATAAAATACACGACCTCACCAACTTTATGTTGACAGAAACTATTTTTGGCATGTGTTCAGGTAACCCAACAGCTATGATGACGTGGATCCTGGAAGAGTCAAGACTGTTATTATCCTGAATTCCGCTGCGTAGCTCCGATAACCCGACCCGACGGCCAGGCACCGATTGCCAGGGTCGTTACAGGTTGGTATCAGAGCGACGCTTAATGACAGTCTTGAAGTCTTTACTAATCCAGGATCTACTAGAAATGTATTTTAAAAGAAATTTTGATTAGAAATATGTATAAGGTAAAAGAATATTAGAGGATAAAATTTTGGGTACCTAAATGCCAAACCATTATAAAGTTGGTGAGAACCATAACAGTATAGTAGAAATTAAAACGAATCCACTACAAGATATTACTAGAATGATATTGTGAGGTAAATTGACAATTAGTGCACGAATTGTGAATTTACAGGCACAATTGATTTATAGGAAATCTTACCAGGATACTAAGGCCATAATAGTATAAGAAATACACAAAAATATACACCCAAGAAATGCCAGAATATTATATAGAAATAAGAATTTATTAAGATATTCAGAATGTAATACAACAAGATTAAATTAAGTGATACTGGTCGTATAAATATTTTTCCTATTTCAAGTATCAGTTACATAGAAGTATAATAGAACAACGTGATAATGAAAAACAACAATAACATCACCGGGATTATAAGCCACTTAACAGAAAGCTTCACAAATATTTATATCTAATATAAAAGAATCTAGCCTTTGTTAGAAGAAGTTTATAGAAATCAACACGATTAGAAGAATACATCCAATAGTTTCCAATTTTAACAGTATTATAGTTAGTCATAAATCTGTACAGATATCGTACTCCCACTTGAGCATTCCTATGATCAAGTTTCAAAAGATATTATTCCTTTTACAAATTTCATATGAAAACTCCATTCTAAGAAAAACAAATAAACACAAATATATTTTGATAGAAATATACAAGAAAATATGTCCTATGAAGACCTTCTAAACCACGTTTATCCACTTCGAAAGATCCTTCCTCGAATCTATAAACCGAGAAAGCTGTGTTCAACTCAAAAATCGTATAAGAAGTTAATAAGAAGAATATTTGATTCCGTGGTATCACTCGAAATTATCAGAAAATAATAGAAGTTTCGTCTTGATCTTATAATCTAAACGAATCGAAAGAAATAAGATTATATCTGTATTAACGATCCTCTCAGAATCAAAAAGATATTTTTATTCCCTATGGGACAAATCTCAAAGATTAAAAGTCTAATTCGTTAGACTTAGGTCGAATGTTTTATTCTGAATGAAATATCTTAACTGTAGATGCGTTTTGCGACTAATGATTGGATACTAACACATGTTAAGTTTTTGTTAAAAGTGGGCGAAGGTAGGCATATATGGGCGAAGGTAGATTACTTATGGGCGAAGGTAGAAATGGAAGCTGATCAGAACACTTTCGTACCTTTGGAGTGGGCGAATGTGGAAGACTTCCACATTCGACCATATCAACTGGGCGAACGTGCAGAGTCTATATATAGATTTTGTGTTTTTGTGAATGTAAGAGAGTTGTTAGTTGTGTGTGTGTTCAGGTCAGGTTCCAGGTTATTTTGTGAAAGTCTGTAATTGATCTAGATTAACGTGTGATTGATTGTAACTGGATATTTTGAGAAAGTTAATCTATGAAAAAGCATTGAAAATGATATTGATTGTGTTTTGATTAGAGTTTTATCAGTTTGTTCAGAACTAGGGTTTCCGCACCTGGTTTTGTAACTTGTATGATCATATAATCCTGTTTTAGTCAAATTCTTTCGCTTACAAAGTGGTATCAGAGCCATACGGATCATACAACAACAAATTTGATAAACTCATAGCTGATTTGGACATATTTTTGATCAAAATACATCTGTTTTTGCATGAAAATGGTTTTTGAGTGTTTTTTATTGATTTGAAGTTGATTTTGTAGTTAAAATTCAAAATTCCAAGTATTAAAGTTGCTCCAAATCAATTCCGAATCATAACCTGATCAAGATCATTCAAATCCACAAACTTTTGAAAATCAGAGATCAAAATAACCGTTTTTCAAAGTGTAACCGTTTTTCAAATCTGAAAATTTCTGTAAAATGGGCGAACCTGGAACCAGTGGACGAAGGTGAGTTGTGTTTTGGTCGAATCTAGGTTATTTTAGGCGAATCTGGAATTTGTTGGGTAAATTTTTCACTTTCGGGTCACATTTTTCACCTTCGGTTGATAAAACGGGCGAACCTAGATCCATACTGGGCGAACCTAGAATTTTTCTGGACGAACGTGAAAAGTGTTAGTGTGTTTTTACATTCTGGTGAGTTTTTAGTTTCGAGTGGTACTGTTTGGGCGAACTTGAATCAGAAAGGGACGAACGTGAGAAGTTTTAGGCGAACCTAGGCTTAGTATTTGGAAAATTTTCTAAGTGTTGGATTTTTCGAAGTTCGTGATTATGTGGAATTTTCCGACTACTCCGAGACCAGCAACGACACAACCACAACAGCAAGTGATGGACCCATGGACAGTGGCAGCACAAAAGACGAGCACACAGTCTTCGCAACCGATAAACTATATGGCGATGACGAGCTCGATGCCTCAAAGTGTAGCACCTCCAGCACCACAACCTGACTACTGGGGAGTAGCAGCGGCGGTGGTAAACACTCAAACTACAAATGCTATTTCTACATTGATTAACGATTTGTCTTCAGGTAGCGGGAATAGGCCACCGAAGCTCATGGATATACAAGAATACAATCAGTGGCAGAACAAGTTCAAGATCCATTTAGAAGGCATGGGAGTGGAAGGAGCAGAGGCATGGAGTATGATTGCTAAAGGTTACACAGCACCGATTTTGGAGAATACAGGTGAAATGATTCCTTTGGAAAGCTTAACTGAGGATGAGAAGAAGAAATATGTGGTGGAAAAGAAAGCCTTTTCCCAATTGACTCAGGCAATTACAAATGATCTGCTACATCAATTTGGGACTTGTACAACCTCTAAGCAATTGTGGGATGTGCTTAAGAGGAGGCATGATGGGAATGAGAAAACGAGAAGTTTGAGGATGGATGAACTGAGAAAGGAGTTTGAGAATTTTTCTTATATTGGAAACAAAACTTTAAAAGAATTAACTCCTAGATATAGTCATTTGCTAACTGAATTGTCTAGTTATGGTATACAGATTCCTATGAAGAATTTGGTGGACAAGTTTGCAGATGCTCTACCACCTTATTGGGATCAGCATGTGGAAGTTCTCAGGGAGAAGGATGCATATCAATACTGGACTATTCAAGAGTTCATACAGAAGCTGGAAAACAAGGAAATGGAAGAAAAGAGGAAAGCTAGAAGAGCACAGGTTCCTCAGAATCCTAGCTTATACTTTGGAGGCACTTCAGTTCCTGTGAGTAACTCAAGTTCAGGAGGGATAGTTGCACCACATGTTGCTTGCATTTCCAATGTTATGGAATCACCAAAACCTACCATCAATTACATGGCACAAACTTCATCCTACTCACAACCATCATACACACAACCACCACCACAACAACAATACAACAATTCCTACATTTCACCATTCTCCCCAATACAACAAGCATCTTTCTATACTGCTAGCCAATCTCAACAACCAATGAACCAAGTTACTCAACCTAATCAACAACAAGTGGTTTTGGAGACTTCTAACTTGGGCAATGTGACAGTGGAAATTGCTCAACAACATATTGCACTAGTCTCAGCAATGGTTTCATCCTACAATGGACTTGTTGCTAGTCAAATTGGGAATAACAACTTAACCAATGAGGACTATGCACAGATCGACAAGGAAGAGATGGAACTCATTGATATTCAATGGGCTTTTGCAAGCATCATGAGAAGAGCAACAGAGTTTATTGAAAAGACAGGTAGAACAGATTTGGGAACTTCTCCTAACACAACCTACGGGTTCCACAAGGAGAAAGTTACTTGTTTTAACTGTGGAGAAAGAGGTCACTTTAAACGTGAATGCACCCAGCCACCAAAACAAGGTAATAGAAACCCATTTAATGCAACCTACCAGAATCGTCAACAACAAAACCAAAACCGAGTTTCTTACCAAAACAACAACAATTATCAAAACCGTCAAAACAACTCTAACAACAACCAAAACAGACAACCTAACACATCAAACCAGATCCAAAACCAATCTCCTAACAACACTAACCGAACAGTTATACCGATCACTACACCAAATGAGACACAACAGAACACGAGTCAGAATCAAGCACTGATGACTCAACAAGATGAAAGGTTTGATTGGTCGGGATTGCAAATAGGAGTGGAGGAAATCACTACTGGTGGCAATGTGGCTTGCGTTGCTTGCAAGGTTGATGTTGAAGAGTTGGTGATGGTAGATGAAAAGAAAGAAACTGAGTGTGAAAGTGATGAGTCTGAGGCTGAGATGGATGTGGAGAATGAACCTGTTGAGGTTAAGGTTGAAGAAACTAATTCTGGAGTGGTGATTGATACAGTTTCTGATGTTCCTGAGGAGTGTGAATCGGTTTATTCTGATTCAGACAGTGAATCGGATACGGAAGCAAGTGTTACATCACTAGATGATGACATAGATCAGTTGCTAGCAGAAGCGGATTTTCTGATGACAAGGAAGTCGTGCATTGCTGATGATGCTTTCACCAACGTTGACTATTCCAAATTCTTTACTGGAAAGGAAGCTCATTTCGCGTTGATGGCCATGACTGAACCGCCAAAACCTGTAAGTTCTGAATCTAGCACTGATATTAGAAGTGATAAATATTGTGGAACATGTGATAGATTGACTGAGGAGAATAAACAACTCCGAATTCAACGTGATAGTGCTATCATAAACAGTCAATCTACTCGCAAAGAGTTGAATGCTTTCAACAAGGTATTAGATGGCTATAAAAAGGACATTTCCGACTTGAAAAACACTTTATCATTGAAACAATTGGCAATTAACAACTATATCAATGAAATTGAAAATACCAAGTTGGAAATGGCAGCCATAAAATGCTTTGCTGAGAAAGTAAACAAAAAGTTGGAAAGTTATAAGCACATTGCTTATGTGGTAGACCACATCATAGATGATAACACCACTAATTACAAGTCTGTGCCATCTCCGGTTCTTTTTGAAAATCATAACTATCACCAAGTTATACCAGAGAGCTCGGTAAAATCAGACTCATCATCGGAAATGGAATCTAATACCTCGAGTATTGGTGATCCTCATTCCGATGTGAGACCGATTTTAGGCTTGAATGATGAGGGTGTTTATGCTGAAAGTGTAGATTCAGACTCAGAGAATGATGATACTGGTAATGACCAAACTGTTAATGCATGTGAAATTCCAAAAGAAAATCACATCATTACTACTGAACCAGTGTCACCATCTCAACATGTGCATCCGATGGCAACTGCTCATCGTGAGAAAAAGTCTGAAAAGAATGAGATTAGAAAGGACCTTGAGAATGAACCAAGTGACAAACCTGTCAAGGTGTTTTATCGGATGGAAGGATCTGATAAAATCATCTCTGATGAGGAATTTCCAATCAAAAATGCTAACTATGCTAAAATAGAAAACATTTGGCAAGAAAGCACTATTTGGTTCCCAAAACATGAGAGAACAAATGAGATTCCACCAGAAATTTTAAAGAAATTGTTTTTGGATGTTCCTCAAGAACCAAAGGTCCATGTCACAGAGTTCATTCGACCAAATGATAGAGCTAATGGTTTTCATGAGCCCACTTACTCAAAAGGACCACTTCCTGAGAGTTTGAGGAATCAACAGTATAATGATCAATATCCTGTTAGATCATTTCCTCAACCAAATGCTCAATATGTTTTTGAAGAGTATCGAAAATGCTTTAAATGTGGAGAACGTGGGCATTTACTTGCTCAGTGTTCATATGTAAGGCATAAAAGACATGAGGTGGAAGTGAGAAATTCCATGAGAAAACCGATTGATCATTATGTTCCACCACACAGACGGGTTGTTCCTCAACAACAACAGTTTTATAATCAAAACAATTTTCATCAAATGAGGAACAATCGTCCAATTCAATATGATCAAAGAAATCGGATTGCTATGGAACAATCATGGAGGAAGCCTGTGGTGAACGCAACAATTGATAGGCAAAAGGTTCCACAAAAACCAATTGTCAAATCAAATGTTGGACCTAAGTCTGTTAACTCAGATAAGGTAGCCAAGAAAGTTACTTTTGTTAACAATGTTCAGAAACCAATTGAGAAACCAAAATCTCAAATTCGCATTCTTAAAAGGTCTGAACAATCTTGGTCACCCAATGGTACTCCAGGAGCTTCTACTTCTAAGGTCAATGAGAAAAAGGAAAATGTTTTGAACAATCAGAAAAAGATTGATCCAAAACAAACAGTTGATGAAAATGTGAATGAGAATGTTACTTTGAAAGCTGATGTTCAAAGGCCCAAGACTCAGGCTTGGGTCCCCCGAAAGAACTAAATGATTTACTTTTTGTGTGCAGGGAGCTTCAGCTGGCCCTATTAGCAGTCTATGGATTGTTGATAGTGGAGCTTCAGGCCACATGACAGGGGATCTCGCATTGCTGTTCGACGTGAAAAACATCAATGGAGGGTATGTCGCATTCGCTGGAAACAAAGGTGGATATATCACAATGGAGGGGAGCGTGAGTAATGGGATTGTGAGCTTTGAGCGGATATCTTATGTGAAGCAGATAGATTATAATCTGCTGAGTGTCAGTCAAATATGTGATAAACAATTTTCTGTGTATTTTGATGACAAATCCTGCTATATTCTCAAACCGGGCTTCAAAATTCCAAAGGAGTGGATAATGTTGATGGCACCTCGCGTCAACAATCTCTAATTCTTGATATGTCCAAGGCGATGACATCACAGGGGCAAATAACATGTTTTCTATCCAAAGCGACTGAAAAAGAATCGATAATGTGGCACCGAAGAATGGGGCACATTCATCTGAGAAAAATGAATCAACTTGTGAAAAATGGGCTTGTCGATGGAGTAAACGTGAAACATTTCCATCTGAATGACAAATGTGTAAGCTGTAAGAAAGGGAAGCAACACAAACAGGCCCACAAAGTGAAGAAAGTCAACTCTGTTGAGATGCCACTTGAGCGATTGCACATGGACCTATTTGGACCGGTCAAGCGCAAAAGTCATCTTGGAGAGCTTTATTGTTTAGTTGTCACTGATGACTACTCAAGATTTTCATGGGTGATGTGTCTGCAAAACAAAAGTGACACCTTTAACAACTTGAAAGTTCTGTTCACTCGACTGGAGAATCTCTACAATGTGAAGATAAAGAGAATTCGGAGTGATAATGGGACGGAGTTCAAAAATGCTAAGATGGTTGAACTTTGTGAAAGCAAAGGGATACATCATGAATATTCGGCTCCGTACACCCCACAGCAGAACGGTGTTGCTGAACAAAAGAATAGGACTCTAATTGAAGCGGCTAGAACAATGCTTGCTGATTCAAATCTTCCGGTAATGTTTTGGAACGAGGCGATTTATGCAGCAAATTATACACTAAATCGGGTTCTAACAGTGAAGAAGTTTGGAAAAACATCTTATGAACTGTTACACCGACGAAAGCCCAACTTAGAGTATCTAGAACCTTTTGGGGCGCCATGCACGATGTTGAATCCAGGTGAGAAGTTTAGTCCTAAAGCTAAGGAGGGATATTTTGTTGGATATGCAACCCCGCTCAAACGGGTATTCAACAAGCGAACTCGTCAAGTGGAGGATTGGGCTAACGTGGAAGTTCAACGATATACTCAAAATTTGCAAGGCACGGGTCCTGATTGGATGTTTGATTACAAAGATTTCTTTGAATCATTCAACCTAGATAGCTTGGTTGAAGAAGCTGTTATCAGATTACTTTACGAGTGTGAAAATGCGTCAACTTCATCATTGGTGCGTCCAATCACCGTGAACCCATTACCAGCTTCTGATGATACCAATGCTCCTATACAAGAGGAAGATGTGTTTCAAGAGGCTTCAACTTCATTAGACTCTTCAGAATCTGAAGTTGAACAATTTGAAGAAGTCATTCTTGAACATGCAGAAGAACCAGAGGCAATGCCAGTGAACTCAACTCCAACTCCAGATGTTGCTTCATCATCAAACACGGGTCATGATCTGGATGCTGTAGAAAACTTGACTGCTCAGACGGGAGTTATTGTACCTGTTTATCCGGAATCTCGGATTCATCGTATTCATCCGCTAGAGCAAGTTATCGGTGATCCTGGAAGTGGTGTTATGACCAGAGGGCAGCTGAAAAGCGTTAATTCGCCAGAGAGTTTTGGTGCTTTAGCATTATATGCCAAAATTCAAAAATCTGGTAGTCAAAATGATTGGTCGTTTGCGTGTTATGTGTCGCAGGTAGAGCCAAGGACATACAAGGACGCTTTGAATGAAGATGCCTGGGTTGAGGCAATGCAGGAGGAGTTATTGCAATTCCAGAAATTGGGAGTTTGGACGCTCACGGATTTGCCGCCGGGAAGGAAGAAAATAGGCACTAAATGGGTGTTTAAGTGCAAAAAGGATGATCGTGGGGTTATTGTTCGTAACAAAGCCAGATTGGTCGTGCAGGGTTTCCATCAAATCGAAGGAATTGATTACAACGAAATCTATGCACCAGTAGCACGGATTGAAGCTATTCGGATGTTCCTTGCGTTTGCTTCATACAAGAAATTCAAAGTCTATCAAATGGACGTCAAGACCGCATTTTTGTACGGGAAAGTCAAGGAAGAGGTTTATGTCGGGCAGCCACCAGGCTTTGAGGACCCAATCCACCGGGATAAGGTCTACGTGCTGAACAAAGCTTTATATGGTTTGCACCAGGCTCCGAGACAGTGGTACGAGGAGCTAAGTACATACCTCATCTCCAAAGGATTCAAGCGCGGCCTCGTCGATTGCACCCTCTTCACGAAGAAGACGGGAGATGATTTGCTTCTAGTACAGATTTACGTTGATGATATTATATTTGGTTCAACTAACGAACTTTTATGCAGGGAATTCGAAACTGTTATGCAAGAAAAGTTCGAAATGAGCGCAATGGGGGAGATGCAGTTTTTCCTCGGCTTACAGGTGGACCAAAGACCCGACGGGATCTTCATTCACCAGACGAAATACGTATCCGACATCTTGAGCCGATTCCAGATGGAGGACTCTAAGCCGATGGATACCCCGATTCAACCCAATCACGGGATTGGAGTGGACGCTAAGGGGGAGCTGACGGATCCATTTACATACAGAGCAATCATCGGATCTCTGATGTATTTGACAGCGTCTCAACCAGATATTATGTATGCAACGTGTCTCTGTGCTCGCTATCAATCGAAGCCGAAACAAAGTCATCTGACGGCGGTCAAGCGTATCCTTCGACATCTGAAGGGTTGTCCATCAAAAGGACTTTGGTACCCTAATGATGATGATTTTGATTTTATTGCTTTTAGTGATGCAGATTGGGGCGGCTGTGACAAAGATAACAAATCTACTACAGCTGGTTGCCAGTTTTTAGGGAGCAGGTTAATTACCTGGCAATGCAAGAAACAGACTTCCGTGGCGCTGTCTACCTGTGAAGCTGAGTACATTGCAGCCTCAAGTTGCTGTTCACAAGTACTCTGGATCCAACAACAGATGGTGGATTACGGTTTGCAGTTTCTTAAAACCCCTATACACTGTGACAATGAAGCCGCAATTGCATTAACTAAAAATACTGAAAATCATTCTAAAGCGAAACATATCCGGATTAAATATCATTTTATCCGTGATTGTTACGCTAAGGAATTGATAGATATGGTCAAAATTCATACTGACTACCAACGTGCAGATTTGTTTACAAAAGCTTTTGACAGATCCCGCTTTGAATATCTTTTAAAAGTAAACAATATAAAGGAAAAACAGGACTAATCGGCACCTCGGTTTATCGTTTTTAGTTTTAGTTTTAGTTTTAAATTTTTGCTAATTGGGAATTTCTCTTTGCTAATTGGGAATTTCTCTTTTCTATCATAATCCTCAAAGAAGTTGATGCTTTCAAGGGGATTGTTTAATCTTCAAAGAAGTTGATGCTTTCAAGTGGATTGTTTCTTTCAAATTTTTGTTTTGTTTTTCAGAAAAATTAAAAACCCAAAAGATGGGATTCTTGCATTTTAACAGATTCATTGACTTGCTAACTCTACCGTACTGGGCGGTCAGAGATCTATGCAGATTTCCTATGTCTGGCGCTTCAGTTAGTGGTACTCATGTCGGTTGGTATGCAGATAAGTTGGTTTGGGAGAGTAGAACAAGATGGAATAGATTTAAGCCTCAATATCCCCGAAGGAAAGTTCACAGGGATATTGATCCTCAAACCAATATGAAGCGGGTTACGTTGATATACAAAGCACCTGAAGTGATGAGAAAAATACCTTTGATGCCTATGCCACAACATTTCAGTGCTGATTTTATTTTCTGGTATTATGATTGGAGAAAGGCTGAAGCGGTAATTGTGCTGAGAGACGGGAAGGATAAATACAAGCATGTTCATGTAATTGATCCTATGTGGTTGATTAATTGCACTTTTGAAGACATCATCATGCTTTTCTACAATCCGATTTACTTTGAACCGAAAGACGCTGCTCAAGCAAGGAAATATACTCAAATGGTTGGAGTTTGTTTTGCTTATGACATTAATGCGGGAAGTAATTTGGAGAATAAACTTGGAAAGACGGTGAAGATGGCGAATGTGTCGAAATCAGTGAAGAGAACATTTGAGCCTCCAATGACTACTGAGCAGAAGAAACAGCTCAGAATTAAGTTGATGAACAAAGCAATGGACGAAAAGAGAAGACAATCCAATCAATAGTCGAGGGGGAGTTTGTAGATGCGTTTTGCGACTAATGATTGGATACTAACACATGTTAAGTTTTTGTTAAAAGTGGGCGAAGGTAGGCATATATGGGCGAAGGTAGATTACTTATGGGCGAAGGTAGAAATGGAAGCTGATCAGAACACTTTCGTACCTTTGGAGTGGGCGAATGTGGAAGACTTCCACATTCGACCATATCAACTGGGCGAACGTGCAGAGTCTATATATAGATTTTGTGTTTTTGTGAATGTAAGAGAGTTGTTAGTTGTGTGTGTGTTCAGGTCAGGTTCCAGGTTATTTTGTGAAAGTCTGTAATTGATCTAGATTAACGTGTGATTGATTGTAACTGGATATTTTGAGAAAGTTAATCTATGAAAAAGCATTGAAAATGATATTGATTGTGTTTTGATTAGAGTTTTATCAGTTTGTTCAGAACTAGGGTTTCCGCACCTGGTTTTGTAACTTGTATGATCATATAATCCTGTTTTAGTCAAATTCTTTCGCTTACATTAACCAAAGAATTCCATGAGTTCCAAATTGAAAACCTATCAGTATACGATCATTATACGATCTCTTTTCTTTTCTATCTGAGTCTTAATCTTTATCCAATCCTTATAAGAATCTAGCCCGAGATTGTGTCTAAGATATCTCAACATTTAACACCCTTTGATCCTATCACTAGTTATCCATTGACCTCATTCGTAATATAAATTTTCACAATTTTGTTCGACAAGTTTATAATGCAGCTATAGATCTCTATTTTCTGTATTATCAAATCATTACCTCATAAATTCTAGAAAATATTTTAACCAGACCATTACGAATACCATAAGCCTGTACTCAGCTTCCTATAGATGATATGTACTCTTACCTCATGTGCCTAGGTATCATTTGATAATCTATCAAAATTATTTCAAACTACCGATACCTTTATCCTTATGAAACCACTATACTTTTTATGGTAAGTTAAATAAAAATTTTTGTAATCTAGTTTTACTCGCCAAGTCAACTCTATACATAATATATTTCTACTAAACGCCTCCGTATTATCGACCATTACTCGATTTATTATAAAATGTTGAGCCTATAGTAATTCAAACCACTACCATTTCGTTATCTAGAACCCTGAAGATAACAGTATTTAATATAAAAAAAATTAGAGAATCTTAAATAATAAACTTATTACGAAAATCTATAAAAATGTGACGGCCATGATCGCAATTTGAAGAATTCAAAATTCTCTATCCGATAAGATTAAAATTCCCGACAATTATAAAACTCTTTATGATATTGGTTTGAAATTTAAAAAAAAAAATAGTATTTGACCCAAAAAGTACTTCTCTAGAAACAGTGCGAATCATTATCATTCCCTATTTCGAACTCATTTGTTTAAGAAATTATGAAAATTAGGCACGTCCATGGCAGCCTAGACCTCAAAAATCAGAGACTTGTTCATAACCAGATTCATTTAAATACAAAATTGATTAGAACCTATCTATCAAATTGGTATGTAAAACCAAAGTATGGCTGCATGTCTTCTATGCAACCCTGTGGCAAAAAGATATCTGGACCCTTACAGAGGGTATATCCGGACATTTACCACCAAGCCACAGGATTCTGTGTAGGGACATAAGATCCTATAAAAGAAATGCCATACCATCCGGCATTAGGATAAATACTTTTCACGTTTTTGTTACAAATGTTGTTAAATGCCCAAGTATGGGATTAAGAAACCTTTCAGCTTGACAAAACATAATATTTATGTTTAGTAGCCTATTCTCACTTATTTACCAAGTGTTTTACGATTAGATCGACTTCATTCGATCGTACTTTGATCATTTCGCTTCAACAAGAAAAATTCTATCGAAATATATGACATTGATAAATTATTCCCAGCATGAATAGTTTATCTTGACATCGATTGTCTTTCATGATATATTAATTTCAGTATTCATCACTGTCCTAGCTTTATATATCAGAAGATTCCATCTGTTCATCATTCGATAAACCATAGAAGATAATTATTTGAATATAGTAATAGAAAGGGTGAAAATACCACCACCAGAAAATCTATAATAAGAAGTATAATACATATAAACATGCAGAATATATATTATCCTGATGGTATAAGAAATATTAAGGTATGACGATACCATAGCACCACAAGAACGATCGATAATAGAAATAAGTATAGCTAGAGAATTGGCTAAAGATAAATAATATTATCAGAAACAGTTATGAGAAGTCACTTTGGTTTATAGTTTGAATATATATAAATAATCAAGAGAGGCTTAGAAAACCAGAAAACCAAATCTTAACTCTGTCAGTATAGAGTTTAGAATCTATAAGAGGAGGACGAGTTCTATAGGTTGGGGAGAACCTAATAATAAATATTATAAAGATTACCAAAAATAATAACCAAAAGATAATTATTTAACATTATAAGATAGTTCGAATCGAATCTCGAGGACGAGATTCCAATAGGTTGGGGAGAATGTAACACCCGAAGTGTTACGGGTCTCGTAAACGGGTCGGGTCGTACCCGACCACCTGTTTATAACATAATAATAAAATAAATTTTATTATTTCAGCCAAACGCCTCTATTTTTGCTATTAAATCGGTAACCAAACACTTCGGTGTAGTCTAATACTCGTTACCAAACATCGCGAGTCCCAGTTATTATCCTCGTTGCCAAACGCCCCTTTATTTTATCTTCTCTTATAAACCTTGCTCGTCCCTTTTCCTTGTCTGCATACCTTACGAACACACACACATAAGAGAGCAGCCACGCCGGTCACCACCTCCGGCGCCGGCCGCCGCCGCCTCCATCTCCGGCGTTCGTCTCCTCCGGCAAGCACCCTCTTGAATCCATACAAACCAACCAACAACCCTCATCGCTTCTCAGATCCCAATCCATAACCATAACCGAATCACAATCCTTTCCCTTTCTGTTCCAATAATAATCAATAATCACCATCCATCTTTGTAATCGGGTAGTCACCAAGACTTGGTGACTGCCATCGGGTCAGTATAATCTTCGA
This sequence comes from Ambrosia trifida, assembly GCA_028751855.1. Taxonomy (NCBI): domain Eukaryota; kingdom Viridiplantae; phylum Streptophyta; class Magnoliopsida; order Asterales; family Asteraceae; genus Ambrosia; species Ambrosia trifida. Next base: position 64,714,088 of record CM054130.1, on the reverse strand, counting down.
TAAGGATTCCGAGAACCAACCCTCTGTTCTGTTGATTGAACCTAAGACAGTCACCGGTCTTGGTGACTATCGTCTGTGACCACCGAGAACCCTTCTCTGATTCTGATTACAATCTGATAAACCACCCTGTTCGTCTCTCTGTTTCTGTTAACGAAGCCGGACAGTCACTGGTGATGGTGACTGTCACCAATAACCACCTATCGGACCCTACCGGTAATCTTCTCTGTTCCTGTGATAAACTCGATAACAAAACTTACCCGGTAAACCATCCGGTCACTCATCCTTCTGTTGCTGGTCTGTGTTCGTTAAACCATACCTCTGTTCCTGATTGTTCTTGTTAAAGCACCCACGAACCGATATCGATGTTGATAATAACTGAAGGACCGGTCAACCTCCGATGAGGTTCCAATCAGATTCTGGTGGTATCCCGATCACCCTTCGGTTCATGACCGGATGATGATGACGATTATCCCTAACCGAAGATCCGGTTATTATCCATCCCAATTCTAGTGAAACTCCAGTCACCTACCCGGTAAGTTATTATATGAGGGTTAATTGGTTATATAATCTTATGGTTAATTATTAATATAATAATCATGTTGATTGCGAGGTACCGTTAACCGTATCGAGAATACAAGTCTGATACCGAGTCGACTCAGTGACTCGGTCAACACCCGGAATAGAACCCGGTCCAATAGCTAGACGAGGATTATTAGAATTATACGAATATATATATCTATAATACGAATAACGTACGGACTTGATAATAATAATAATAAGAGAATAATAATCATATATAAAATATATATGTTTATATATATACAATTCGGTATATAAAACGATATACTAGACTCGGGTTAATAATAATGTGCTCTGCCGAACCAGCATCCGGGTAAGTTCGTGTCTAGAGTTCTTTAGGTTCGTGTGCCAAGCTGTAGTGGCCAGCTTCATTAGCTACGAGTGCCAAGCTGTAATGGCCAGCTAGATTTAGGATGTCCGTGTCGTGTCAATAATAAACCCCGAGTTTAGGACTATCTAATATATATCGGTTGCTATATGTATAAATTATATATATGATATATATCCTAAATATTACAATCTAACAAGTCCCACGCGTAAAACGTATCAATATATATATATATATATATGACATATAATTGTAATAAGAAGATTAGCTAGAGATTATACGCAAACCTGTGAGTATCGTGAACTCCCCACTTTTACTGTTTTATTAATGTTTTCGGGAGAATACATGTCATTTATTAGAAAACCTAGAAATGCTTTACATAATAGATTTTATAAAGGAAATATAATAGAAAAGGGGATAATAGAAACGACTAGGACAGTACTGACCGGTATATCGCCATTTCCTTTCTTGTCCGACTAGAGGACAAGAACCAGTCTTAACCGAGTAGAGGGTAGGAATAATTATATTTACCACAAACAGAGTGGTACCATCGATAGGAATGGCAACTAATAGAATATAATAGGAACAATATATTAGATTGACATATAATCGGTACAATTTAATAGAATATAATAGCATATATTTTCCCCTCAGAATTATAACTGTAAAGCATATTTATGAAAGATTGTTATTAAATAATTATCAATAAACGAACTGGCCATTCACTTTATAAAATACACGACCTCACCAACTTTATGTTGACAGAAACTATTTTTGGCATGTGTTCAGGTAACCCAACAGCTATGATGATGTGGATCCTGGAAGAGTCAAGACTGTTATTATCCTGAATTCCGCTGCGTAGCTCCGATAACCCGACCCGACGGCCCGGCACCGACTGCCAGGGTCGTTACACAAAGGATTTTTGGTCGAAGGTGGTGATTTAAGTGGTCGAACCTAGAGTTTGTTAGTGTATTGGTGTTCATTCGACCATACTTGTTTCATTCGACCATTCGAACGGTCGAAGGAGAAATACAAACGGTCGAAAGAGAATTAGACGGTCAAAAATGATTTGTGTTTGACATACTTCTTATTCGTAACTTTTAAAATGGTCAAAGGAGAACAATTTTACTCATTCGACCACTCGACTCATACGAAGGAGAAATCAGTTTAAAACTTTTCTAATCTTTTCGTGTTTAATCATTTTCAGATCAAGATGTGGAACTTTCCGACTACACCACGACCCAACACGACACCACAACAGCAGACAACCATGGATCCTTGGTCGGTTGCTGCTCAAAAGTCTAGTCAACCATCACAACCTATCAACTATATGGTGATGACTAGTACTATTCCTCAACACGTTGCACAACCACAACCGCAACCGATTGGCAACTATTGGGGAGTAGCAGCAGCAGCGGTTCACACACAGACGACTAATGCCATATCAACGCTTATTCAAGACTTGTCATCTGGAAGTGGAAACCGACCACCTAAGCTTATGGAGATGGTCGACTACAACACGTGGAAGACTAAATTCAAGATCCATTTGGAGGATATGGGTTTAGAGGGAACTGAGGCGTGGCAGATGATTGCGAAAGGCTATGTTGCTCCGATCTTGGAGAACACAGGAGAGCCTATTCCACTGGAAAATCTTGCAGACGATGAGAAGAAAAAGTTTGCTATTGAGAAAAAGGCGTTTTCTCAATTGTCCCAAGCTATCAACACTGATTTGCTGCATCAGTTTGGTTCTTGCACAACTTCTAAGCAGCTGTGGGACATGTTGAGAAACAGGCATGATGGGAATGAGAAGCTAAGGATGGAGGAGCTTCGCAAAGAGTTTGAGAATTTTAGTTACATGGGTAACGAGACTTTGAAAGAGTTGGTTCCAAGGTATTGCCACTTACTCACAGAGCTGTCAAGCTACGAGATTAGCATACCTATGTCCGAACTGGTGGACAAGTTTGCCGATGCGTTGCCACCTTATTGGAACCAACATATTGAGGTGTTAAAAGAGAAGGATGCGTACCAGTATTGGATAATAAATGAGTTTATACAGAATCTGGAGAACAAAGAGATGGAGGAGAAGAGGAAAGCAAAGAAGGCTCAAATTCCTCAGAATCCGGAACTTTATCTTGGTGGTACATCTTCTTCCCATACTACTTCCAGTTCTACTACCAATGTTGCTCCACACATCGCGTGCGTATCTAACATCGTTGAACCACCCAAACAACCAATCAACTACCTTGCTCAAACATCTTCATATACCTCACCATCATATCCTACAACAACTACCTATATTCCACCATTTTCACCCATGCAACAAGCAGTGTGTTACTCTGCTAGCAAAACTCAACAACAACAACCTTTCAACCCTCAAATGAACCAAATTCAACCTAACCAAAGCCAACCGAACCAAAGCCCGATTGTGTTGGAGACTTCAAATCTAAACAATGTTACTATTGAGATTGCTCAACAACATGTAGCATTAGTTTCAGCGATGGTAGCATCATACAATGGTCTAGTTGCTAATCAAATTGGGAACAACAATTTGACCAATGAGGACTATGCTCAGATCGACAAGGAAGAGATGGAATTGATAGATATACAGTGGGCTTTTGCAAGTATCATGAGAAGAGCCACTGATTTTATTCAGAAGACCGGGAGAACGGATCTTTCAACTTCTCCTAACACCACTTATGGCTTCAACAAAGCCAAAGTAACTTGTTTCAATTGTGGTGAAAAAGGTAATCGAAATCCATTCAACTCTACATACCAAAACCGTCAAACTCAAAACCAAAATCAAGTATCATACCAAAGTTCCAACAACATTTCAAGCTTTCAAGCTCACAACAACTATCAAAACCACCAAAATAACCAACAAAATAACAATGCTAGACAATCCACATCACAAAACCAAAATCAAACACAACAGAACTCAAACCGAACAATCATTCCCATATCTACACCAAACTCACAAATCCAAACTGAGAACCCAAATCAAGATTTGGTGATACAGAAGGATGAGGGTTTTGATTGGACTGGTATGCAGTTGGGTGTGGAAGAAATTACAGCTGGTAATGTGGCTTGTGTGGCACAGCAAATGAACTTGGATGAACCGGTGGAGGTTGAAGAAGAGATTGTGTCTGAGAAGATGAGTGAGTTGAAGATTGAAGAGTTGAATGATGAGATGAATGTTGATGTTGATTGTGCTGAGAAGAAGTCTGGAATAGTTATGGATACGGTTGCTGATATTCCAGAACAGTTTGATTCTACTTATTCTGATGAGGAGAGTGATTCCAACTCTGAATCTAGTGTTAACTCACTGGATGACGACATTGACCAGTTGCTTGCTGAAGCAGACTTCTTGATGACAAGGAAATCATGCATGGTGGATGATGCTTGCACCAGAATTGATTATTTCAAGTTTTTCGCTGGGAAGGAAGCACATTTTGCACTGATGGCAATGACAGAACCTCCTAAACAGGTAAGTACCGAATCTACTGTTAATTCCAATTCAACTTGTGTTAAGAATTGCAAAACTTGTGATAAATTGATAGATGAAAATAAGCAACTCAAGGTTCAACTTGAGAGTGCAAAAATCAATTGTCAATTATATCAGAAAGAATCAAAAGAGTTTAATAGAGTACTTGATGGGTATAAGAAAGATGTGTCTGAATTGAAAAAGACTTTGTCGTTAAAACAAATGGCCATAAATAACTACATCAATGATTTAGAAAACACAAAATTGGAAATGGCCACCATCAAGTGCTTTGCAGAGAAAGTTAATAAAAAGCTTGAGAGTTATAAGCACATCGCTTATGTTGTTGACCACATTATAGAAGAGCCTTCACAGTCGAGTAGTGCAAACTACAAGGATGTCCCAGCTCCGGTGCTGTTTGAAAACCATAACATGCATCGGATAGCATCGGAGAGTTTAGTCAAATCTGACTCTACATCGGATAACGAGTCCAACACATCCAGTTTCGGAGACCCGTATTCTGATGTTAGACCTGTTCTGGGAAACAATGAAGGTGTGGTTGCTGCTGATGATTCTGATGAAGAGGATGAATAGTCTGAGACGGTTGTTGAAAAAGTGAGTGATATTCCTGATGAAAATCACATCATCACTACTGAACCGGTTTCACTATCTCAGATTGTCCATCCCATAACGCTCACAGAAAGAATCAATCAGTAAAGAATGTTGATAAGAAAGTTGAGAAGCCTGTTGTTAAGAATGTTGAAAAGAATGTTGTTAAGTCTGTTGAAAAGAAAGTTGAGAAGAAAATTGAAAAGAAAATTGAAAAGTCAAATGATGAGAAAAATGAATCGTGTGATAAACCTGTGAAAGTTTTCTATCGGATGCAAGGCTCCGATAAGATCATGTCTGATGAAGAATATCCGATTCAATTTGCAAATTATTCTAAAAATGAAAAGATCTGGCAAGAAAGTACCATTTGGTTCCCGAAACATGAACGAACAAATGATTTTCCTCCAGCAATTTTAAAGAAAATTCATTCGGATATTCCTAAAGACCCAAAGGTCAATGTCACACAATTTGTTAAACCAACAGACAAGTCAAATAGTTTTATTGAGCCGGCTTACTCAAAGGACCCTGCTCCTGAGAGTTTAAGAAGACAGTGTATGGTTGATCAATATCCCATTGCTAGTTTTTCTAAGTCGAACATCAAGGAAAACTATGAAGAGTACCATGCGTGTTTTAAGTGTGGGGAAAAGGGGGCATTTACTTGCCAACTGCCCGTATGTACGACACAAGAGGCACGAGGTGGAGATGAAGCAAACTTATGTTTGTCCGGTTGATAATCACAGTTATCCACAGAGACGGTTTTTCCCTCAGCCAGCACCTTTTGATAACCAAAACAACTATTTCAAAAGGAGGGAAAATCGTCCGATGACTTATGATAGATGCAACCGGATAGCCACTGAGAAACCATTGAAGAAACCAATGGTGAACGCAACTGCTGACAACAAAAAGGTTCCTGTTAAACCTAATGTCAAGCCAGCAGTTGGACCCGTCTTTGTTAAATCAGAGAAGGTAACCAAGAAGGTATCGTTCAAGGATGAAGTAAAGAAACTGGCTATGATCTCAAAATCTCAGATCCGGATCTTGAAACGGACTGAACAATCTTGGTCATCAAAGGGTTCTGAGGGTGCTTCAACTTCACAACAGAATGTGAAATCTGAGAAGGAAAAAGATTTGTGTGATAAGAAAAATGTTGATAAAAACCAAGATGTTTGTAAGAAAACTGACTCTTTGAAATAATCTGTTCAAAGACCCAAGACCAAACAGGCTTGGGTCCCCCGAAAAATCTAACTTTTCTACTTGATATGTGCAGGGAGCTTCAGCTGGCCCTGTGAGCAGTCTTTGGATTGCTGACAGTGGAGCTTCTGGCCATATGACAGGGGATCTTTCGCTACTTTTTGATATTAGAAACATCAATGGAGGCTATGTAGCGTTTGCCGGAAACAAAGGAGGCTATATTACCATGGAGGGTAGTGTGAGCAATGTAATTGTGAGCTTCGAGAGAATTTCTTATGTGAAGCAGATAGATTACAATCTGTTGAGTGTCAGTCAGATATGCGACAAACAATTTTCTGTGTACTTTGACGACAAATCTTGCTACATACTCAAGCCGGGTTTGGAATTACCGAAAGAGTGGGTGATGCTAAAGGCGCCGAGAGTGGACAATTTGTACATTCTCGATATGTCAAAAGCCATGACCACCCAAGGCCAAGTCACGTGTTTCCTCTCCAAGGCTACAGAAAAAGAATCCATCATGTGGCACAGGAGAATGGGACACATTCACCTCAGAAAGATGAATCAATTGGTGAAGAATGAACTTGTCACAGGTGTGAACGTCAAACACTTTCACCTAAATGACAAGTGTGTGAGTTGTAAAAAGGGTAAGCAGCACAAACAATCCCATAGACCAAAGAAAGTTAATTCCGTTGAACTGCCACTTGAACGTTTGCACATGGATCTCTTTGGACCGGTCAAGCGTAAGAGTCATGCTGGGGAGTTATACTGTCTTGTGGTGACTGATGATTTTTCAAGATTCTCGTGGGTAATGTGCTTATACCGAAAGAGCGACACGTTTGATAATTTGAAAGTTTTGTTCACTCGTCTGGAAAATATCTATGGTCTCAAGATCAAGAGGATTAGGAGTGACAATGGGACGGAGTTTAAAAATGCACAGATGGACGATCTTTGTGAAAACCAAGGAATCCATCATGAATATAGTGCTCCGTATACCCCACAACAGAACGGTGTCGCGGAACGTAAAAACAGGACTCTAATTGAAACGGCAAGGACAATGCTTGCGGACTCAAATCTTCCAGTAATGTTCTGGAACGAAGCAATTTACGCAGCTTGTTATACTCTTAATCGCGTTTTAACGGTGAAGAAGTTTGGCAAAACTTCTTATGAGCTGTTGAATCGTCGAAAGCCGAATTTAGAGTATCTAGAACCGTTTGGAGCTCCTTGTACTATGCTTAATCCATCTGAGAAGTTCGCACCGAATGCTAAGGAAGGATATTTTGTTGGATATGCAACCCCGCTCAAACGGGTATTCAACAAAAGAACTCGTCAGGTCGAGGAGTAGGCTAACGTTGAAGTACAACGGTACACTCAGAATTTACAGGGAAGCGGTGCAGACTAGATGTTTGATTACAAAGATTTCTTTGAATCATTCAACCTAGATAGCTTGGTTGAAGAGGCTGTACTACGTTTATATTACGAGGTCGAAAACGCAGTGACTTCACCGTTAGTGCGTCCGATCACCGTGAATCCTCAAACAGCTTCTAATGATACCAATGTTCCTGTCGTTCAAGAAGTAGTATTTCAAGAAGCTTCCACAACGTTGAATTCATCAGAAACAGAAGATGATGACGATGATGTTACAAGTGAAGCTATCTTAGATCATGCTACAGAGACACCACCAGTGAACCCATCTACAAATGGTGCTTCAACATCGAATGTGGGTAATGATCTGGTTTCTGCAGAGAACTTAACTACTCAGACGGGAGTCCAAGTACCCGATTATCCGGAATCTCGGATACATCATATTCACCCGATCGAGCAAGTTATTGGTGATCCTGGTAGCAGTGTGATGACAAGAGGACAATTGAGAAATGCTAACTCACCGGAAAACCTTGGCAATCTTGCTTTATATGCCAAAATACAAAAATCTGGTTTTCAAAATGACTGGTCTTTTGCTTGTTATGTTTCGCAGGTGGAGCCGCGAACTTACAAGGATGCTCTTTTGGACAACGCTTGGGTGGAAGCAATGCAAGAGGAGTTGTTGCAGTTCCAGAAACTTGGCGTGTGGACACTAACAGATTTGCCCCCGGGAAGAAAGAAGATTGGAACGAAGTGGGTTTTTAAGTGCAAAAAGGATGATAGAGGAGTGATCGTAAGGAACAAAGCTCGTTTGGTTGTACAAGGATTTCATCAGGTGGAGGGAATCGATTACAACGAGATCTATGCACCAGTTGCACGCTTAGAGGCAATCTGAATGTTTCTGGCGTTTGCATCATTCAAGAAATTTAAGGTGTATCAAATGGATGTCAAGAGCGCATTTCTTTACGGTGTGGTCAAGGAGGAAGTATACGTAGGTCAACCACCAGGCTTTGAAGATCCTATTCACCGGGATAAGGTCTACGTATTGAACAAAGCTCTCTACGGGTTGCACCAAGCTCCAAGGCAATGGTATGAGGAGCTGAGCACGTATCTTCTTTCAAAAGGATTCAAGCGAAGTTTGGTAGACTGCACACTGTTCACTAAACGAACAGGCGATGACTTGCTTCTAGTCCAGATTTATGTTAATGATATTATATTTGGGTCTACTAACGAACTTCTATGCAAAGAATTTGAACGTGTTATGCAGGAAAAGTTTGAGATGAGCGCAATGGGAGAGATGCAGTTTTTCCTAGGCTTGCAGGTGGAACAAAGACCAACGGGGATCTTTATTCACCAGACGAAATATGTTTCTGAAGTCTTGAGCCGATTCCAGATGGATGAGTCGAAGCCGATGGATACCCCAATACAACCTAATCACGGGATCGGAGTTGACGCTAAGGGGGAGCTAACTGATCCATTTACATACAGAGCAATCGTCGGATCTCTGATGTATCTCACCGCCTCCAGACCTGATATAATGTTTGCCACATGTCTCTGTGCACGTTATCAATCGAAGCCGAAACAGAGTCATCTTGCAGCTGTCAAACGTATCCTTAGATATCTGAAGGGTTGTCCGTCGAGAGGACTATGGTACCCTAATGATGATAATTTTGACCTAATCGCTTTTAGTGATGCAGATTGGGGCGGCTGTGACAAAGACAGCAAATCCACAACGGCTGGATGCCAGTTTATGGGGAGCAGGCTCGTGACCTGGCAATGCAAGAAACAGACCGCAGTTGCATTATCTACATGTGAAGCAGAATACGTTTCAGCATCGAGCTGCTGCTCACAGGTTCTTTGGATCCAACAATAGATGGTGGACTACGGTTTGCAATTTCATAAAACCCCTATTTACTGTGATAATGAAGCCGCAATCGTATTAACAAAAGACTTAGTAAATCACTCAAAGGCTAAACATATCCGGATTAAATACCATTTTATCCTTGATTGTTATGCTAAAGAGTTGATCGATATGGTCAAAATCCACACTGATTACCAACGCGCAGACCTTTTTACCAAAGCTTTTAATAAATCGAGATTTGAATATCTTTTGAAAGCTAATGGTGTTAAAGAAAAACAAGACTGATCACCACCTCCGTTTATCGCTTTTTAGTTTAAATTTACTGCTTTTCAGAAAAATTTCAAAAATCCAATAACATTGAAAAATTTCAAAATACATAAAAATTAGAAAATTTCTTTGCTGACTGCTATATCTTCTTCCCTTAGATTAATGCCGTCAGATTTCTGTGAACAAACGATATCTAGGCAGTCACATATTTGAAATGCTCCAGCTTATCCTTGGGAACAGTAAATTCAAAAATTTATAAAAATCAGAAAAACCAAAAATGATTTCCTGGAGAAAAAGGGGAAATGATAGTACATCAGTGGGGATCTGATACATTCTAAAGAAATGTAATGCTATATAGGGCGTGTGTCTGAGTCTGTGCGATGTGCTGATAGGCTTCGTAGACCTATTACTGCGTGCCTGATACATACATATCAAACGAATTGATGTGTGGATGAACTCCTCATTGGCATATGGTCTTAGTAACGTAATTTCGTTTGATAGGGTATTTGTACTGGGTCGTTATGTTATTAGTTGTCTGGGGATAGCCTCTCTGATCTTCTGCTCTAAGTCATTACGGACCTAGATCAGATAGGGTGTCTTTATAAAAGAGCTTTATGCCAAATCCTAAAGTTATCGAATTGAGGAACTTTCTATGTTTTATGATGATCAAAGATTATCTATTACATCGTATTAATCACTGATGCAAATCATGATTGATATCAGTCCTCAACCTGGTAGAGTGCACATGTTACTTTGCTGCATTAATTTGCTGATATGTATACCTCTGTGCATTATACCTTGTAAATTACAGACGACGAAAGCATAATCACGCTTTACAATGAGTCTTTGTGCATTTACTTCTTGATACGGGAGTATGTTGTGTGCGTGGGAACCACAGACAATTATGTTTCTACTATACATAATCGTATCTGTCTAAAGCACTGCACAAAAGTCTGCATGTGAGTTTATGTGGATCACAATATCAGCAGTTGCCAGATCACACATTGTCTTTAATGATAATAATCAAAAGATCAACGGTGTGATCAGATTTCTCAATAACTGATATGATCCCTTTACCGGAAATCCCAAAACATTTACTGCTTTATCTTTACATTTCTGCATTTTATTTTCTCGTCAAAAATTGCAAAACTCAAAAAGATTTTAGGTGTGTTTTAACATAAACTTTAGAAAATCCAAAAAGATTTTACATTTTATCTTATTTTTGATAGCTGATGGTGGTTGATGACGATTTTCTAAACCTTGATAAACCATTTGAGCTTTGTTATCTTTAACTGAGAAAATATGATTGTCGGATGCTTAAAAGTTGGAAAATATTTTGAACGAGACTCGATTTTGTGTTTTGGTAAAATTTTCAAAATTCCTGATTCACCTTCGCCCATTCGCTTGGGTCGAAGGAGGAATTTCTTGTTCATTCGTATGTTTTATTTTGGGTGAATGTGAGAGTTCTCAAGTTGTTTTCTCTTTCGAACCCTTTTATCTCATTCGCACCTTTCATTAGGGGCGAAGGAGACTAAAGCTTCACATTCGACCACAATGAACGGTCAAAGGAGCAGTCTATATATAGCCTTCTCTGCACATTCGACCCCTTACAGAAATTTTCAAAATTTTTGATCCTAAGTCCACTTGTTGCTCGTGACATTTAGACCTTATCATTGTGTTCGTCTGTTGATCCTGATCATTTTGCACTCATTTTTACAGGTTAACATCACGTTTTGAGTGATTAATCCATGTATTTCAGTCCAAGCCCTAACAGACATCAAACTATGATTAAACCATGATAATTGATTCAATTGTTGATAGGGAAACATTGGTTCAGTGTTTTAGGGGGAGATAGTTCAAAAACTTAGGATTTTAATCCATCAGAACTGATCATTTGATTAATTTTAGACTCGAACCATAGTTTTTTTTTAAACACTGAAACAATGTTAGTTTGATAAAATTGATTGTTTTGAAACATTAATCGGTGTTTTTACTTGCCTAATGAATCAAAATGACAAGTTTAAATCCACTGAATTTCAAAATTGAAAATTTGAATTGAAGAATAGTCCCTTCGCCCTTTTCGAACAGTCGAACGTGTAAAACTGGGCGAAGGAGATGTTTTGTTTGGGCGAATGAAGTTCAAACGGGCGAATGAAACATTTTTCAAAAACATTTTACATTCGCACCTATAAAAATTCACATTCGTACCCAGAATCTCTCATTCGCACCTCCGAATGGGCGAATGTAGAGATCAATTACCAAATCATCAACTTTTGATTATTTTGTCGATTTTTAACGTGTTTACTTGTTTTGTTTTGCAGAATAAACCATGTCTGAACAGGAAAAACCTAGTGAACAAGCTGGATCATCTGCACAAGCTGCTGAGAATGGAAAGGAAGAGATCTTGCCGTTCGAGAATGCGCATAACTGTTGTGCATATCTTGGGGACGTGAAGAATCACACCGAGTTTACAGAGATTATTGAGTTTCTAAAGAGGAGTCGGGTGATAGATGCAATTGCTACACCTACCATTATCTACCGAGACTTGATACAAGAGTTCTGGACGAACGCGAAGATGGATTTCTGGGAGTGTGAATCATCTCTGGTTAGCAAGATTCAAGGACAGTTAGTTATTGTTTCAGAGAATGATATCAGGGAAGCTTTGAAGCATAAAGATGAAAAGACTGATCCCAGAGAACTTAGCTTTACTGAACAGAGGAAATGCTTTCTAAGGATGAAATATAACGGGCCGATTACTGATGGTTCGTTACACAAGGGAAAGCTTTGTCCTCAATTCAAGTATTTGGCATATGTTATGATCCATGTTTTTGGTTCAGCAGCAGGAGGTTATGATTTGATGAGGAAGAGTATTAGCTCGATGATGGTTGCACTGATATTGAACAAACCGTTCAATGTATCAGGGATTCTTATGGAACATTTATTGGAACCTGTTAGAGGTACAAGGAATTTGATGTTTTTGTTATATCCTAGATTCCTTCAGATGATATTTGATCACAAGTATAAGAAGTTGAAGAGGGAAGAATGAAGGCTTATAAAGGATTGTCGGTGAATGAACGAAGACATGTTAGACGTTTATTTGGTCATTTGGCTAGGATTGATTATGTGGATCCTGGTAAAGTTGAGGTAAGGCATGCTGACAGTGCATCAGACGAAGACAATCCATTACATCCTGTTGACCCTGTGGCAAAGCGAAAGCGACAGGTTGTGAATGTGGGAGCAAAGAGTGGCAAAGGTAAAGAGAAAGAAATCAAGATTGAAGTTGTTCCTGAGACTGAGCCTGCAAAGAAGAAGAAAGTGTCAAGAAGGCAGAAGAGTGTGGCTAAGAAAGGTTTACACCTTGTTGATGAAACGTCAGTTGATTCTGAAGAAACGCTATAGGATAAACATTGGGATTCTGATACTGAGACTGTAAAGGCCACCACGCCCAAGGCCACTATGGCTGGTGAGTCTGCTAGTTTAAACAGATCTGTGGAAGAACAGAGAATGAATAGCCCTATTCACTTAGATGAAGAGGATGAGGGATTAGGTTTGGGAGCAGGAGATTTTCCTAGTTCACCAGTACAGGGGGAGAAACCAAAGAAACCCCAATTCAAGAAGAAAGAAAAGGTATTAAAGCCCGCAGAGAAACAAGCTAGAGAGATTGAATCGTTAGTAGCAGGAAAGATGTTGCCACCTGCTTCAAGCTCGAAATCACCAGTTGCTGCTCCAGCTTCTAAGAAGCAGAAAACCACAACTACTTCCAGTACTGAACAGGGAGCTGATGTACCTGTTGACGCTTTTAATGAGGCATTGGATAATGTACTGAAGAAGATGAAGAAGGGTAAACTGCCTGAGGTTGCTGAAGTTTCTACTCGAAAGGTTCAAGTGGATAGTGATGTGATGAACACTGTTAACCGGAAATTTACTGAGATGATGAATATTATAAACAAGCAGCAGACAGAAATTGATCAATTAAGAAAGAATGACTCAAAGATGTTGGATGTCGTTGTTACATCACATGAGAACAATGAAGAGCTGAAAAAGAAGATTAAACGGTTGCAGAAGGATAATAAGAAACTGTTAAAACATGAGCAAAGGAACACCAGAAGATTTATAACTTTGAAGGAAGAGAATAAGAAGCTAAAAGAGAGTAATAAAAGCATGGATAATCTGATTAAAGATTTATACTCTCGAGCTCCTCAATTGAAAGAAGGTGAGGAGGATAATGATCAAGATGAGCAGCAGGTTGATTACGAACTGTCTGATAATGAGGAGGAGGAAGATGAAGATCTTGATGAAGATGCTGGAAAGGCTCCTAAAAAGAAGAAGGATGATGGAGATGATGATGGTTTGAATGATGAATCTGGTGATGATAGCAGCTCTGCATTTGATGATGATGATGATACAGATAAATACAAGTATGAGAAACGGGAATCTGGAAAAGGAGGAGAATCTAGTTCTAAAGCTCCTGGAGGATCGGTTGATGATGATAAGATCTTTTGGAACGAAAAGCTGAAGTCATTGTCTGAAGATGATAAACAGATGTATCGCCAGATGCTTACTGATCGAGTCTAGACGATCGACATGACCAGCAGATTCGCTGAGATTTTTGAATCTAGTGACAGGGTGCTGAATTGGAGTATAATGATCCAGATTTAGAAGATGGTGAAGTTTCTGCGGCAATGACAAAAGAGATTTTGGAAGGTTTGGCGAAGCAGGTTGGGAAAACGTTAGAAGAACTATTGGCTGATAACCAGATTCCTGATCTACCTGAAAAGGAAGCTGGAAATCATTCTGATGATCGTGACGTACCTGTGTTCTTGGATATTGAAGTTGAAGATGTCACCAGTGAAGAGTATCCAAAATATTTTAAGAAAGATAAAGATTCTAGATTTACTGCATTCACTGATGAGCTATTGAATGACGCCGAAAAACTTGCAAAAGAGAAGAGCGATAAGTTTGTTGATGAAGTGTTCAAGGGGCATGATAAACCGCATATCAAACAATCCGATAGCTTGAAAGAGTTACTGAGGAAACTAAAAGAGAAAGAAGCCAATCGTCCGAAAGCAGAGATTCAAGGAAGCTTTTATAAACTCCACAACGAGATGTTTAAAGGAAAAGTGTTGGGTTGGAAGTTTATAAAGCAGTTGAAGTGTGTTGCAGTGAAGTGGGAGAAGGGGATACTCTATTTTGATAGATTTCATGATTTGAAGACTCCCCCATACTGGGCTATTCGTGATATTTGTCGACATAAGTTGACTGGATCGTCAAATGATCACATTGCCTACTTTGCTGATAAAATGGCAAGAGAAAGCAGGACGAAGTGGAATCTTTTTGCACCTCAGTATTCAAAGCGGATTGTTCACAAGAAAAACATTGATGATATAACCGGTTTGCCCAAGGTGACTCTAAAGTACAAGCCACCAAAAGTGTTGAAACATATTCCATTGTTGCAGATTCCTCAACACTTTGCAAAAGATTTTATCTGGTGGTATTACGATTGGAAGATTGCAGAGGCTGTGATAGTTTTGAAGGATGGTGAAAAGAGTTTCAAAAAGATACACATATTTGATCCCATGTGGTTGGTGAATTGTTCACATGAGGACATCATTATGTTGTATTACAATCCCATATTCAACGATGTGAAGGATGCTGAACAAGCAAGTAAATACCAGCGTGTGGTATTTCTGTGCTTTGCTCATGACATTAATGCCGGATGCGACTACGATAAGAAGCTTGGCAAGTTTGTTAAAGTTGAAGAGGTTCCTGAAGTGAAGAAGAAAAAGCCGAAACAAGTATTTGAAAAGGTGATGACGTTGGAACAGAAGAAATTACTGTGCATAAAGCTTATGAACAAGATTATGGACCAAGAGCGTAAACAATCCAAGCAATAGTCGAGGGGGAGTTTGTAGATGCATTTTGTGCGACTAATGCTTTAGATTATCATTAACATATGTTTTGTTGATTGTCGAACGGGCGAAGGAGGTTATATGTGGACGAATGAAGAATTCAAGAGGTGCGAAGGAGAAGTATTGGTGCGAAGGAGAGACAGGAGTGCGAATGTAGAATTAATTGTTATGTCATGCTTGGTTCGACCAATGTGTTTGGGCGAACCTGCACATTCAACCATACAATATGGGCGAATGTGCAGGCCTAAAAATAGGTTAAGCAATTTTTGAAAGTTAGTTGTTGGTCATTTTATTCCCTCCTGTTTTTGTGTCTCTCCCTAGTGTTTGTGTCAACTTATTTTCACGTTAGATTTGATTGTAAACATTATTAAAACGTGTAATTCAAGTTGTTTATGAATGAGAAAAACCTTTGAAAGATGATTTCTGTGTTTTGATTGTTTGATTATCATTATTGTGGTTGATTCAGGGATTCCGCACCTGAATCAAACTTGTTTGATCAATCTCTTTGTAGATTTGACGATCCTAAGCGCTTACAAAACAACGTGCAACATAAGCCGCTATGTCTCTCTTGAAATTCGGCCACTAGTAATGTTCTTTTAAATCATGGAACATTTTATCCGCACCGGGGTGAACCGAATATCGAGAGTTGTGAGCTTCAGCCAATACTAGCTCACGTAATCCACCATATACAAGGACCCAAATTCTATTCATGAAATATAGGGTTTGATCCGCCTTAGGCTCCAATGAATCAAACATTTTCCGCAACCTTTCACTTTTCACGTTCTCGGGCATAAGAGCATTAATTTAGGCTTCACGAATTCGGTCCGTCAGATTCGTGTGAATAGTCAAACCCAAATATTGGACACGTAATGGCTTAACCCGTTCCTTGCGACTTAAGGCATCCGCTACAACGTTCGCCTTTCCGGGATGATATTTTATTTCACAATCATAATCATTTAATAATTCAACCCATCGCCGTTGTCACATACTCAAATCTTTCTGATCAAAGATGTGTTGCAAACTCTTATGATCATTGAAAATGGTGCACTTAGTTCCATACAGATAATGCCTCCCAATTTTGAGAGCGAATACCACTGCACCTAATTCCAAATCGTGTGTGGTGTAATTCTTCTCATGGATTTTTAATTGTCTGGAAGCATATGCAACCCCCTTTTCCTGTTGCATCAAAACGCAACCTAAGCCTTGATGCGAAGCATCACAATAGACCACAAAATCTTCCGTACCATCAGGAAGCGATAATATTGGAGCGCCACATAATTTCTCCTTCAACAATTGAAAAGTCGACTCTTGTTTTTCGGTCCACTCGAACTTTTTATTCTTTTGGGTTAGCATGGTCAAGGACTGTGCTATCTTAGAAAAATTCTCGATGAATCTTCTATAGTAAACCGCATGGCCAAGAAACTGTCGGACTTCAGTAGGAGTCTTGGGTGCTTCCCAATTTTTGATTGCCTCGATCTTGGCGGGATCGACATGTATACCTTTTTCATTCACCACGTGGCCTAAGAAATGAACCTCTCGAATCCAGAAGTCACATTCTGAGAATTTGGCATAGAGCTTCTCCTTGAGCAATAATTGCAAAATCAAACGAAGGTGATTTTCATGATCTTTCTTGGTGCGAGAATAGATCAATATATCATCAATAAATACAATAACGAACTTGTCCAAGTAAGGCTTGCACACACGATTCATCAAGTCCATGAAAACTGCGGGTGCGTTGGTTAAACCAAACGGCATCACTAAGAACTCATAATGACCATAACGAGTTCTAAAAGCTGTTTTTGGTACATTTTTCTCTTGGATATGAAGTTGACGATAACCAATCGTAGATCGATCTTGGAGTAAAAACTGGATCTTTGGAGTTGATCGAACAAATCATCAATCCTGGGAAGGGGATAGCGTTTCTTAATGGTTAATTTATTCAACTCCCGATAATCGATGCACATACAAAAAGTGCCATCTTTCTTCTTTACGAATAAGACAGGAGCTCCCCAAGGTGAGAAACTTGGTCTTATGAAACCCTTATCCAACAATTCCTGCAATTGGTTGGATAGTTCCTGCATTTCAGACGGAGCTAAGCGATATGGCGATCGCGCTACAGGAATAGCTCCAGGAGCAAGATCAATACGGAACTCGACTTGTCGAGGTGGTGGCAACCCCAGCAAATCTTCAGGGAACACATCAGGAAAATTTCTCACTATCAGAATATCTTCAAGCTTTCGCTCGTCGGCTTTCTTATCTACCACATGTGCTAAGAATGCGATAAGACCCTTTCGCAAGCACTTCTGAGCCTTCATGTTCGTAATAATTCTCAATGGCGTCCCACGCCTTTCCCCTTGTATCGAAAGAGTTTCACTACTCGCGAGAGGAACCTGACTTATTTTATCGTCACAAACGACGACGGCACGGTGTGTAGATAACCAATCCATACCAATGACTATGTCAAAACTACCCAATATTACCGGTAAGAGATTAATACTAAACTCGTGCCCACAAAGATTCAATCTACAATCCTTCGCCACTTCACTCGTTTCTATAGTTTTACCATTTGCCAGTTCTATAGAATAAGGTGTATCTAGCTTACTAGTTTTCAACCCAAGTAATCGTTTAAAATCAACAGATACGAAGCTAAAATCGGCAACATTATCAAATAAAACAGAAGCATAATGGTTGTTAAGAGGGAACTGTAGGTGCATATGTGCGACTAATGCTTTGGATTGGATAAATCATATGTTTTGTTTCCTGTCGTTGGTGCGAAGGAAAGATTTTGATGGTGCGAAGGAGAGATTTCAAGGGTGCGAAGGAAGCTTTTTGGGCGAATGAAGAATGTTTATTATAGAGTTTGGTTCGACCACTCAAAACGGGCGAACCTGCACATTCGCACGAACAAAGTGGGCGAATGTGCAGTCTATAAATAGGCAAACTCAGTTTTTGCAGCTAACTTTGAGTCATTTATTTCCTGCCACTTTCTGAATTCTCTCTGTAACTTTTTATAAACTTGTTTCACGTCGAGTCCTTGATTGTAATTGTTTTTCTACGTGTATTCAAGTTTGATTATTAATGAAAACGTTTGAAAATGATGATTTGTGTGTGTTTATCTGATTAGTTATCATTTTGTGCTGGTTTTGGGGATTCCGCACCCAAAACTAAATTGTTTGATTGTCTTTGTAGCTTACCGATCCTTTCACGCGCATACAAAGTGGTATCAGAGCCATTCTGAATCAAACAACCACAAATTGATAGTTTCTCAGTTGATTTTGACCCAAATTTGATCAAAAATTTTCTGTTTTAAGTGAACAAACTGAAATGATGTGTTTTTGAGTGATTTCACCTTGATTTCGAGTTCGAATTGGATAATTCACTTTATTAAAGTTGTTCCAAATCTTATCCGATTCAAAACCTGATAAAGATTATCAAAATCCATCAACTTTTGATAAACATGATCAAATCTAACTGATTTTCAAAGAATAACCGTTTTTGAAATCACAGGGGTCGAACGAGAGAATTCGGTCGAAAGTGGGAGTCTATTTGGTCGAAAGAGTGTTTTTGTGGTCGAAAGAGTGATTTTAGTGGTCGAAAGTGAACTTTGATTGCTTATACTTTTCATTCGTACTACTGTGTCTCATTCGTATAATCGTTCGGTCGAAGGAGAAAAGTAGAACGGTCGAAGGAAGACTAAAGCGGTCGAAGGAGATTTGATATTTGTTTTTCACATTCGTATCAGATTATTCGGTCGAAAGAGAAGATTTTTTCTCATTCGCACCTCCGTTCATACGAAGGAATATTCTGTATTTGAAAAATCTTTAATCGTTTCGTGTTTGTTTGTTTGATTGTTTGCAGGATACAATGTGGAACTTTCCAACAACCCCTAGAGCAACTCAAGCACCACAACAACAACAAATTCAAGATCCGTGGACAGTAGCGGCACAAAAGACTAGTCAACCATCACAGCCGATCAATTATATGGCTATGACTAGTTCGGCACCACAACAAGTTGTTCAATCAGTATCACAACCGATTGATAACTATTGGGGAGTCGCAGCAGCAGCAGTCCATTCCCAGACGACCAACGCTATTTCTACTCTTATTCATGATCTATCTTCTGGAAGCGGCAATCGTCCACCGAAGTTAATGGACATGAAGGAGTATAACACTTGGAAGACGAAGTTTAAGATTCACGTTGAGGGACAAGGACTTGAAGGAGCAGAAGCATGGCAAATGATTGTGAAGGGTTACGTTGCTCCTATTCTAGAGAATACTGGAGAACCAATCCCTTTGGAGAATTTGGCGGATGACGAGAAGAAAAGGTTTGCTATAGAGAAGAAAGCATTTTCTCAGCTATCTCAGGCGATCAACACTGATCTATTACATCAGTTTGGATCGTGCACTACATCCAAACAACTTTGGGATGTGCTGAGAAATCGTCATGATGGAAATGAGAAGACCAGGAAGCTTAGGATGGAGGAGCTTCGAAAGGAGTTTGAAAACTTCAGTTATATGGGTAATGAGACCCTAAAAGAGTTGGTTCCAAGGTACTGCCATTTGCTCACTGAATTGTCGAGCTATGAGATCAGCATTCCAATGACAGAATTAGTTGATAAATTTGCTGATGCATTACCACCCTATTGGAACCAACACATCGAAGTGTTAAAGGAGAAGGATGCTTACCAGTATTGGACCATTAATGAGTTCATCCAAAAGCTGGAAAACAAAGAGATGGAGGAAAAGAGAAAAACTAAGAGAGCTCAGATTCCACAGAATCCTGATTTATATGTGAGTGGAACATCTAACTCTCTTTCTGCTTCAAGCACCACATCTACTGTTGCACCTCACATAGCATGTGTGTCTAACATTGTTGAACCAACAAAAGCACCCATTAACTACCTTGCTCAAACTTCATCTTACACACCATCATACACACAACAACCATATCAAACACAAAACTTTATTCCACCATTTTCACCATTACAACAAGTTGCATGCTATACTTCAAGTCAACAGCAACAACAACAACAATATCCTCAAGTGAACCAGATGCAGATTACTCAAGCACAATCAAGTGAAAACCCGATTGTGTTAGAGACATCAAACCTTAACAATGTGACTGTTGAAATTGCTCAACAACATGTTGCTCTAGTATCTGCCATGGTTGCTTCTTACAACGGTTTGGTAGCAAGTCAAATTGGTAACAATAATCTTACCAATGAGGACTATGCTCAAATCGATAAAGAGGAAATGGAGTTGATGGACATTCAGTGGGCTTTTGCAAGCATTATGAGGAGAGCCACTGATTTCATTCAGAAGACTGGCAGGACTGATCTCTCAACCTCTCCCAATACTACATATGGATTCAATAAAGCAAAGGTTACTTGCTTTAACTGTGGTGAAAAGGGACATTTTAAAAGGGAGTGCACACAACCAGCACAACAAAGTAACCGAAATCCTTTCAATTCTACATACCAAAATCGTCAAAACCAAAACCAGAATCAAGTGTCTTACAATAATCCCAACATCTCAAGCTTTCAACCACAAAACCAAAACACTTATCAGAACCGTCAACAAAACAACAACACCAGACAATCCACAACCCAAAACCAACCTCAACAAAACCCAAACCGAACTATTGTTCCTATCTCTACACCTAACACACAAAACCAAAACCAAACTGATACTCAAAACCAAGCACTTGTCATCCAAAAGGATGAAGGTTTTGACTGGACTGGTATGCAATTGGGGGTAGAGGAAATCACTGCTGGGAATGTTGCGTGTGTGGCACAGCAGATGAGGTTGGATGAGAATGAGGAAGTTGAAGAAGAGGTTGTGATTGAAAAGGTGTCGGAGTTGAAGATTGAAGAAGTGAATGATGATGTGATGACTGAAGGTGAAGACAAGAAATCGGGGATGATTCTTGATTCTGTCACCGATGTTGGAGATCAATATGACTCAGCTTACTCGGATATGGAGAGCGAATCTGATTCAGAGACTAGTGTGAATTCACTAGATGATGATATTGACCAACTGCTAGCTGAAGCTGACTTCCTGATGACTCGCAAGTCATGTATGGTGGATGATGCATGCACCAAGATTGACTACTCCAAATTTTTCGCAGGAAAGGAAGCTCACTTTGCTCTAATGGCCATGACAGAACCTCCTAAGCCGGTAAGTTCTGAAACTCAATCTTGTGTTAAATGTGACAAATGTGCTGATTTTGAAAAACTGACTGATGAAAACAAGCTTCTCAAGGTTCAACTTGAGAGTGCAAAACTCAACTGTCAGATTTATCAAAAGGACTTAAAAGATTTCAACAAAGTTCTTGATGGTTATAAAAAGGATGTGTCAGAATTGAAAAAGACATTATCTATTAAACAACTTGCCATTAATAATTACATCAATGAAATGGAAAACACTAAATTAGAAATGGCAACCATCAAGTGCTTTGCGGAAAAAGTTAACAAGAAACTAGAAAGTTACAAGCACATTGCATACGTAGTTGATCATATCATTGAAGAACCCTCCCAGACGAATAGTGCAAACTATAAGTCAGTTCCATCTCCGGTATTGTTTGAGAATCACACTTTACATGCAATACCACCGGAGACTTTAATTCATCCTGATCCCACACCAGAAAATGAGCCTAACACTTCCAGTGTAGGGGATCCATATTCTGATGTGAGACCAGTATTGGGAAATAGTGAGGGTGTGGTCGCTACTGATGATTCAGATGAAGAAAATGAATCATTTGAGACGATTGAAAGTGATAGTGATATCCCTGATGAAAATCATATAATCACTACTGAGCCAGTCTCACCGTCTCAGATCATTCATCCAATGGCAAATGCTCATCGCAAAAATGAGGTTAAGAAAAATGATAAGTTTGTTGGTAAAAGTTTTGAAAAGAAAGAGGTTAAAAAGGTTGAGAAAAACGTGAGAAAACCGGTTGAGAAGAAAAATGAATTAAAATCTGAGAAAAACAATGATGTGAGCAATGAAATGTGTGATAAACCTGTTAAAATCTTCTATCGGATGCAAGGCTCCGATAAGATTTTATCTGATGATGAGTTTCCGATTAAGTTTGTCAATTCCACAAAAATCAAAAAGATCTGGCAGGAAAGTACGATTTGGTTTCCGAAATTTGAAAGGACCAACGACATTCCTCAAGAGATCTTAGACAAAATTTATTCGGAAAAAGAAGCAAAGGTCAATGTCACACAGTTTGTTTTGCCTGTGCATAAAGAAAATAGTTTTATTGAACCGACTTACTCGAAGGATCCAGCTCCTGAAAGTTTAAGGAAACAATGCATGGTTGATCGATATCCCATTGCTAGTTTTTCCAAGTCGCCGATCAAGGAAAACTACGAGGAATACCGTGCGTGTTATAAGTGCGGGGAACGGGGACATTTACTTGCCGCCTGCCCGTACGTACGACACAAAAGGCACGAGGTGGAAATGAGGCAATATCATGAGTATCCGGTTGACAACTATGGCTATCAACAGAGACGGCATTTTCCCCAACAACATTTTTATAATCAAAACAATTTTTACAACAAGGGGGAAAATCGTCCAATGACGTATGATAAGCGCAACCGGATGACCACTGATAAATCTGGTAAGAAACCTCAGATGAACTCAACTGTTGATACCAAAAAGGTCACTTCTAAACCTAATGGTAAACAATCAGTTGGACCTGTCTCTGTTAAATCAGAGAAGGTAACCAAGAAGGTTGCTTTTAAGGAAGAAGTAAAGAAACCGACTGAGACTTCAAAATCTCAGATTCGGATCTTGAAACGATCTGAGCAATCTTGGTCATCTAAGGAATCTGAAGGAGCCTCTACTTCACAGAGCAAGAAGAATGAGAAAGAGAAAGTTGTTAGTAAGGAGAAAGGGGTTGAAGTAACCCAAGATGTTTGTGAGCCAAAAGATTCTTTGAAACAACCTGTTCAAAGACCCAAGACCAAACAGGCTTGGGTCCCCCGAAAGAACTAATTGATCTACTTTAAATGTGCAGGGAGCTCCAGCTGGCCCTGTTAGCAGTCTATGGATTGTTGACAGTGGAGCTTCTGGTCACATGACAGGGGACCTCGCGCTACTCTTTGACATCAAAAACATTAACGGAGGTTATGTGGCATTTGCTGGAAATAAGGGAGGCTACATTACTATGGAGGGTAGTGTAAGCAATGGGGTCGTAACATTTGAGCGGATTTCTTATGTGAAACAGATAGACTATAATTTGCTCAGTGTTAGTCAGATTTGTGATAAACAATTTTCAGTGTATTTTGATGACAAATCCTGTTATATCTTGAAACCTGGGTTTGAGTTACCAAAAGAGTGGGTGATGCTGAAGGCACCGAGAGTTAACAACTTGTATATTCTCGACATGTCTAAAGCAATGACCACCCATGGCCAAGTCACGTGTTTCCTCTCCAAGGCTACAGAAAAAGAATCCATTATGTGGCATAGGAGAATGGGACACATCCATTTGAGAAAGATGAATCAGCTTGTGAAGAATGAACTTGTCACGGGAGTTAATGTCAAACACTTCCATCTGAATGACAAGTGTATCAGTTGCAAGAAGGGCAAGCAGCACAAACAATCCCATAGACCAAAGAAAGTTAATTCTGTTGAGCTGCCACTTGAACGTTTGCATATGGATTTATTCGGTCCAGTCAGACGTAAAAGTCATGCCGGAGAATTATATTGTCTTGTGGTGACTGATGATTATTCTAGATTTTCATGGGTAATGTGTTTGCATCAGAAAAGCGACACTTTTGACAACTTGAAGGTTCTGTTTACACGTCTGGAGAATTTATATGGTCTGAAGATCAAAAGAATCCGGAGTGACAATGGGACGGAGTTTAAAAATGCTCAGATGGAGGATCTTTTTGCAAACAAAGGAATTCATCATGAATATAGTGCTCCGTACACACCCCAGCAGAACGGTGTCGCAGAGAGAAAGAACAGGACTCTTATAGAGACGGCGAGAACTATGCTTGCGGATTCAAATCTTCCAGTCATGTTCTGGAACGAAGCTATTTACGCGGCATGCTATACTCTTAACCGTGTTTTGACAGTGAACAAGTTTGGCAAGACTTCTTATGAGCTGTTGAACCGACGCAAGCCGAATCTTGAGTATCTAGAACCATTTGGTGCCCCATGTACAATGCTGAATCCTTCGGAAAAGTTTGCACCAAAGGCTGAAGAAGGTTATTTTGTTGGATATGCAACCCCATTAAAACGGGTATTCAACAAAAGAACTAGAAAAGTCGAGGAGTGGGCTAATGTCGAAGTTCAAAGATATACACAAAATGTACAGGGTGGAGGACCAGATTGGATGTTTGATTACAAAGATTTCTTTGAATCATTCAATCTAGATAGCATGGTTGAAGAAGCTGTACTTCGATTATACTACGAGGTCGAAAACGCCGTAACTTCACCGTTAGTGCGTCCGATCACGGTAAACCCCCAAGCAGCTTCTAATGATACTACTGTTCCTGTATTGGAAGAAGAGGTGTTCCAAGAGGCTTCTACATCGCTTAATTCATCCGAATCAGAATACGAAGACGATGATGCAACAAGTGAAGATATTCTGGACAATGCTACAGTGACACCACCAGTGAACCCATCTACTACTGATGCTTCAACATCGAATGTGGGTAATGATCTGGATTCTACAGAGAATTTGACAACTCAGACGGGAGTACAAGTACCTGATTATCCGGAATCTCGGATACATCGGATACACCCGCTTGAACAAGTTATTGGTGATCCTGGTAGCAGTGTGATGACAAGAGGACAGCTGAAAAATGCTCAAGCACCAGAAAACATTGGCAATCTTGCTTTATATGCCAAAATTCAGAAATCTGGTTTTCAGAATGACTGGTCATTTGCTTGTTATGTTTCGCAGGTCGAGCCGCGGACATACAAGGATGCCCTTTTGGATGACGCCTGGGTGGAAGCAATGCAGGAGGAGTTATTACAATTCCAGAAACTTGGTGTATGGACCCTGACTGATTTACCTCTTGGAAGAAAGAAGATAGGCACCAAATGGGTGTTTAAGTGCAAGAAAGATGATAGAGGAGTCATTGTGCGAAACAAAGCTCGTTTGGTGGTTCAAGGTTTCCATCAGGTTGAAGGAATCGACTATAATGAAATCTATGCACCGGTTGCACGCTTAGAGGCTATTCGCATGTTTCTAGCGTTTGCATCATGGAAGAAGTTTAAGGTGTATCAGATGGATGTAAAGAGCGCTTTTCTTTACGGTGTGGTCAAAGAGGAAGTTTACGTTGGTCAACCACCGGGCTTTGAAGACCCAATCCACCGGGATAAGGTTTACGTTTTAAACAAAGCACTGTATGGTTTGCACCAAGCTCCGAGGCAATGGTATGAGGAGCTGAGCACGTATCTTCTCTCGAAAGGATTCAAACGCGGATTGGTTGACTGCACCCTGTTTACGAAAAGATCAGGAGATGACTTGCTTCTAGTGCAAATATATGTTGATGACATTATTTTCGGGTCTACTAACGAACTTTTGTGCAGGGAATTTGAAAAAGTTATGCAGGAGAAGTTCGAGATGAGCGCTATGGGGGAAATGCAGTTTTTCCTTGGCTTGCAGGTGGAGCAAAGACCAACGGGGATCTTTATTCACCAAACCAAATACGTATCTGAAGTCTTGAGCCGGTTCCAGATGGAAGATTCCAAGCCGATGGATACCCCGATACAACCTAATCACGGGATTGGAGTTGACCTTAAGGGGGAGCTGACAGATCCATTTACATTCGGAGCAATCATCGGATCTCTGATGTACCTAACAGTGTCTAGGCCTGATATAATGTTCGCGACATGTCTTTGTGCTCGTTATCAATCGAAGCCGAAACAAAGTCATTTAGCAGCCGTGAAGCGTATCCTTAGATATCTGAAGGGTTGTCCATCAAAAGGACTATGGTACCCTCATGATGATAATTTTGACCTAATCGCTTTTAGTGATGCAGATTGGGGCGGCTGTGACAAAGACAGCAAATCCACAACGGCTGGATGTCAGTTTATGGGGAGCAGGCTCGTGACCTGGCAATGCAAGAAACAAACCGCAGTTGCACAATCCACATGTGAAGCAGAATACGTTTCAGCATCGAGCTGCTGCTCACAGGTTCTATGGATCCAACAGCAGATGGTGGATTACGGTTTGCAATTTCTTAAAACCCCTATTTACTGTGATAATGAGGCCGCAATCGCATTAACAAAAGACTTAGTAAATCACTCAAAGGCTAAACATATCCGGATTAAATATCATTTTATCCGTGATTGTTATGCTAAAGAGTTGATCGATATGGTCAAAATCCACACTGATTATCAACGCGCAGATCTTTTTACCAAAGCTTTTGATAAATCCAGATTTGATTATCTTTTGAAAGCAAATGGTATTAAAGAAAAACAGGACTGATCACCACCTCAGTCTATCACTTTTTAGTTTAACTTTTTACTGTTTTTCTGAAAAATTTCGAAAATCCAAAAACATTGAAAAATTTCAAAAACCATAAAAATTAGAAAATTTCTTTGCTGACTGCTATATCTTCTTCCCTTAGATTAATGTCGTCAGATTTCTGTGACCAAACGATATCTGGGCAGTCACATATTTGAAATGCTCCAGCTTATCCTTGGGAACAGTAAATTCGAAAATCTATGAAAATCAGAAAATTCTAAAATGATTTCCTGGAGTATAAAGGGAAATGATAGTACATCAGTGGGAATCTGACACATTCTAAAATAATGTAATGATATATAGGGCGTGTGTTTGAGTCTATGCGATGTGCTGATAGGCTTCGTAGACATATTACTGCGTGCCTGATACATACATATCAAACGATTTGTTGTGTGGATGAACTCCTCATGGGCATATGGTCTTAGTACCGTAATTTCGTTTGATAGGGTATTTGTACAAAACTCGGAGGTTTAGGGTAGTTATGTTATTAGTTGTCTGGGGATAGCCTCTCTGATCTTCTGCTGTAAGTCATTACGGACCTAGATCAGACAGGGTGTCTTTATAAAAGAGCTATATGCCAAATCCTAAAGTTACCGAATTGAGGAACTTTCCATGTTATATGATAATCAAAGATTATCTATTACATCGTATTGATCATTGATGCAAATCATGATTAATATCAGTCCTCAACCTGGTATAGTGCATATGTTACTCTGCTGCATTAATTTGCTGACCTGTATTCCTTTATGCATTATATCTTGTACAATTACAGACAACGAAAGCATAATCACGCTTTACAATGAGTCTTTGTGCATTTACTTCTTGATACGGGAGTATGTCGTGTGCGTGGGAACCACAGACAATTGCGTTTATACTATAAATATCAGTATCAGTATAAAGCACTGCACAAAAGTCTGCATGTGAGTTTATGTGGATCACAATATCAGCAATTGCCAGATCACACATTGTCTTTAATCATAATAATTTCAAAAAGCTCAACGGTGTGATCAGATTTCTCATAAACTGATATGATCCCTTTACCGGAATCACAAAAACATTTACAGTTTTTCATTTACATTTCTGCATTTTATTTTCTCGTCAAAAATTACAAAACTCAAAAAGATTTTAGGTGTGTTTTAGCATAAACTTTAGAAAATCCAAAAAGATTTTTCTTTTTCATCTTATTTTTGATAACTGATGGTGGTTGATATCGATTTTCTAAAACCTGGTACACCAATTGAGTTTTGTGATCTTTAAAATGTGAAAATATGATGATTGGATGCTTAAAAGTTGAGAAATAATTGAACCGGGATTCGTTTTTGAGATTTGGAAAATTTTCAAAAATTCCATTTTACATTCGCCCATTCGTTTGGTCGAATGAGGAATTTTCCAGCTCTTTCGAATGAATTGGACGGGCGAAGGAGAGAGTTCTTGAACTGATGTTCATTCGAACCCTTTTGCCTCATTCGAACCCTTTCAGTAGGGTCGAAGGAGCCAAAAGCTTCTCCTTCGCATGAACAAAACGGGCGAAGGAGACTGTCTATATAAGGCTTTCCAGCTCATTCGACCCTCACTTATTTTCTCTCAGATTTTTCACCTAAAGTCACCTTGTTGCTCGATCGTTTTATTTTATCTCATTGTGTTCGCATTGATCTACTGATTCTTTTGCTCTTAATTTCACAGGTTAATATCATCATTTGAAGGATTAATCGGCGTTTTTTCTGTCTCAAACCCTAGGATCTAAAAACTGTTCTATGTTTGTTTTTAATTGCAATTGATAGTTTAGGATCATTTTATGTGTGTTTTAGGGGGAGAAAATCCAACAAAATCGGGTTCATTAACATCAGAATGATGATTTTGATTAAAACCCTTGTCGAACCCTATTTTTGATTAGAAAACACACATATAATGATCATGGGTTGAAAATTGTTAGTGTAAAAGCTTAATCGGCATTGTTAGGACATTGTGCAATCAAATGATCATGCTTAGAATTTGTTAATTTCAGTATTGAAATTTTGAATTTGAACAGTCACTTTCGCCCCTTGTCGTTTGGGCGAAGGAAGAAAAACTGGTCGAATGAACATTTAGAACTGGTCGAATGTATGAAAATGGTCGAATGAAAACTGTTTGTCAAAATTTTACATGAATGAAAACTGTTTGTCAAAATTTTACATTCGAACCCCAAAAAATTCCACATTCGAACCTTATAAAAATCTCATTCGCACCCTCGACTGGGCGAATGAGAATGTAATATCAAAATTTTCAATTTTTGAAATTTTATGATTTCTAACATGTGTTTTTGATTTGTTTTGCAGATTTTAAATATGTCCGAGCCAGAGAAAACTACCGAACAAGCAGGATCATCTTCACAACCTGCTAAAACGGTACCACCAAAGCAGCTAGATTTCGAGAACGCACACAACTGTTGTGCTTATCTGGGTGATGTCAAGAAGCACACTGAATTTGCTGATATCATAGAGTTTTTGAAGAGATGTAGAGTAATTGACGCGATTGCTACACCAACCGTCATTTACCGTGACATTATGCAGGAGTTTTGGTCAAACGCGAAGCTGGATTTTTGGAATTGTGAGTCATGTTTGACAAGCAAGGTTCAAGAACAGAGAATAATTGTTTGTGAACAAGATTTACGAGAGGCGTTGAACTTGCATGATGAGAAGACGGACCCTAAAGAGTTGGGATTCATGGAACAGCGTAAGTGTTTCTTGAGGATGAAATATAATGGACCTATCACCGATGGTTCACTACATAAAGGAAAACTGTGCCCTCAGTTTAAATATTTGGCACATGTTTTGATTCATGTATTTGGATCGGCTGCGGGTGGATATGACTTGATGAGGAAAAGCATAAGCTCTATGATGGTTGCATTAATATTGAACAAACCGTTCAATGTTTCTGGCATGCTTATGGATCATTTACTTGAGCCGGTTAATGGCACGAGAACACTGAAGTTTTTGCTATATCCTCGTTTTCTACAAATGGTGTTCGACAATAAATATAAAGACTTGAAAAAGGATCCCACACATATTGTTGTTCAAGAGCACATGACATTGAATACACTTGCCAGAATGAAAGCTTACAAAGGCTTATCAGCTGATGAACGTCCTCCTGTTAGGCGTTTATTTGGACATTTAGCAAGACTTGATTACGAAGATCCAGGAAAAGGGATAGTGAGACATGATGATGATAGCAATTCTGAACCTGATGATCCTTTACATCATATTGATCCTGATGCAAAGCGAAAGAGACAGATAGTGAATGTGGGTGCAAAAGGTGGTAAAATGAAGAAGAAAGAGGTGATAATGCAGGTTGTTGAACCTGAAAAAGAGAAACCGAAGTCTGCACCGAGGAGGCAGAAGAGTAAAGCTCAGAAAGGTATACATTTGGTTGATGAGGTGTCTATTGATTCTGAAGAGACACAAGAAGATGAGAGATGGAATTCTGAAGCTGAAACCGTTGAGACCACCTTGCCCAAGGCCACTGAGGCTGGTGCGTCTGCTGATGCTGAAGTTCAAGGAGATAAGAGTCCAATTCAGGAAGAGGTAATTGAAGTTATTCTGAATATGGATGATATTGAAGCTGGTTCTCCTATTCAAGCAAAGAAAAAGAAGAAACAGGAGAAACCAAGTTTGAAGAGAAAGAAAGAGCTAGAAATGTTAATGGCTGGCAAGAATTTACCACCAGCTACTAGTTCAAAGTCACCGGTTGCTGAGCAGGTACAGAAGAAACAGAAAACCACAAAAACTTCAAGCACACCACAAACAGAAGGAATTCCAATGGATGATGTGAATGAAGCATTGGATAATGTGCTGAAGAAAATGAGAAAAGGCAAAATGCAAGAAGTTGTTGAACAACCTGCTAAGAAAAAGGTTTCTGTTGATAGTGATGTTATGGATGCTGTTAATCAAAGACTGACTAAAATGATGAATATCATTAACAAACAGCAGATTGAGATTGAACAGTTAAAATCGAATGACAAAAAGATGTTAGAGGTTGTAGTCACATCAGCGGATGATAGTGCATTGATGAAGAAAACCATCAAGAGGTTGAAGAGGGAAAACAGAAAGTTGCTAAAGCATGAGCAACGAAATACTAGAAGGATAATGGCTTTGAAGGAGGAGAACAAAGAACTGAAGAAGAATAACAAGAAAATGGATAATCTGATTCATGACTTGTACAATCGAGCTCCTCAACTTCAAGCTGGTGAGGAAGACAAAGAGTTAGATGAAGAACAAGTTGATTTTGAACCATCAGATGAGGATGAAGATGATGAGTTAGATGAGGATGCTGGTAACGATACTAAGAAAAAGAAGAAAGACGATAATGATGGTGATGATGGTTCGAGTGATGGTTCAGGTGAAAGCGGCTCTGCTTCTGATGATAGTGATGATAATAATGATGATGCTGAACAGTTTTCATATGAAAAGCGTGAAACAGGTAAGGGTGGAGAATCGAGTTCGAAAGCTCCGGGTGAGAATGTTGATGATGAAGATATTTTCTGGAACGATAGATTAAAGTCATTGTCTGAAGAAGATAAGACTAAGTATCGTCAGATGTTAACCGATCGAGTCTGGACGATAGACATGACTAGCAGGTTTCCTGAAATATTTGAATCTGATAATAAACTCTTCGAATTGGAATATGATGACCCTGATCTTGAGGATGGGGAAGTGTCTGTAGCTATTTCGAAAGAAATTTTGGAAGGTTTAGCAAAGCAAGTGGGTAAGACGTTAGAAGAATTACTTGCTGATAATTTTATTCCAAAGATACCTGAGAAAGAGGCTGGACAACATTCTGATGATAACGATGTCCATGGTTTTGAGGAAGTCGAGATGGAAGATATTACGAGCGATGAATATCCACAATATTTCAGAACAAATCAAGAATGTGGATTTTCTTTCTCAGACGAATTGCTAAATCATGCTGAGAAAATAGCCAAAGAGAAGAGTAAGATATTTGAAGAACACATCTTTGAAGGGCATGAAAAGCCTCGGTTCGAACAAACAGACAGTTTGAAGGAGTTGTTGAGGAAACTAAAAGAGAAGGAGAATAACCGCCCTAAAGCTGATATTCAGGGAAGTTTCTACAAACTTCATAGCAGTATGTTCAAAGGCCGTGCCTTGGCCTGGAAGTTTGTCAAAGAGCTTAGGTGTTTTGCGGTGAAATGGGAGAAAGGTATTCTATACTTTGAGAAGTTTCATCACTTAAAGACTCTTCCTTACTGGGCAATCAGGGATATTTGTCGTCACCGTCTAATGGGAGCGCCAAATAGTCAGATTGATTATTTTGCTGAGAAGATGACCCGTGAGAGTCGAACCGAGTGGAATCTGTTTAGACCCCAGTATCCAAAGAGGATTGTTCACAAGAAGGAAATTAATGAGATAAGTGGGTTGCCAAAGGTTACTTTGAAGTATAAACCACCGCGGGTGCTGAAGAAAATTCCGTTGTTGCATATTCCTCAGCATTTTGCTAAAGACTTTATATGGTGGTACTATGATTGGAAGACAGCAGAGGCCGTAATTGTGTTAAAAGATGGTGAGAAGGATTATAAGAAGGTGCTTATTTTTGATCCTATGTGGCTAATCAATTGCTCACATGAGGATATCATCATGCTATTCTATAATCTGATCTACTCAGACGCAAAAGATGCTGAGCAAGCAGGAAAATACCAACGTGTGGTATTTCTGTGCTTTGCATATGACATCAACGCTGGATGTGATTATGAACAGAAGTTGGGTAAAACTGTTGAGAAGACTATGCCTGTGAAGAAAACAAAGAAGAAGACATTTCAGGAACCGGAACTGACTAGAGAACAAAAGATTATACGACACATCAGAATAATGAACAAGCACATGGATGAACAGAGAAGACAACAATCCAAGCAATAGTCGAGGGGGAGTTTGTAGGTGCATATGTGCGACTAATGCTTTGGATTGGATAAATCATATGTTTTGTTTCCTGTCGTTGGTGCGAAGGAAAGATTTTGATGGTGCGAAGGAGAGATTTCAAGGGTGCGAAGGAAGCTTTTTGGGCGAATGAAGAATGTTTATTATAGAGTTTGGTTCGACCACTCAAAACGGGCGAACCGGCACATTCGCACGAACAAAGTGGGCGAATGTGCAGTCTATAAATAGGCAAACTCAGTTTTTGCAGCTAACTTTGAGTCATTTATTTCCCGCCACTTTCTGAATTCTCTCTGTAACTTTTTCTAAACTTGTTTCACGTCGAGTCCTTGATTGTAATTGTTTTTCTACGTGTATTCAAGTTTGATTATTAATGAAAACGTTTGAAAATGATGATTTGTGTGTGTTTATCTGATTAGTTATCATTTTGTGCTGGTTTTGGGGATTCCGCACCCAAAACTAAATTGTTTGATTGTCTTTGTAGCTTACCGATCCTTTCACGCGCATACAGGAACGTAACGGTGACCACATTAGGGTCTTGGTGTGTGTCACCAGCACCAATCACGAATACCCTTCCACGTGCTTGATTGTTCAGTTTCGGGCAATCCCTCTTCTAGTGATCGGGCGACCCACATGTGAAGCATGGCCTCGCTCCTCCAGTTTTGGGTGCTCCCGACCTACATTCTTCCGTTTTGTGCCCCATACGGCGACACTTCCCACAGATAACCTCATTACTCTTTCCCTGATAACCCGTCTTCTTTTCATTCCCACGACCAGTAGCCACATAACCTTTACCTTTCTTATTAGAACTCCCAGCTGGCCCATCTTTCTTCCCCTCGCTTCTCTTCCTTTTCCCAAACTTCGACCGATTTGACTGCTCACTAGACTCAACACAAGAATTTGAACCCAGATTCTTTCCCTCAACACTGCTAGTCTCCGAAATCTTCTATCCCGAAACCTTTCAAATTAGAGTGTCCATTCGGATGGCATCTTCTGTAAGGCTTAGAGCAAGGTCAATGGCCTCACGCATAGTCGTGGGCTTAGAGGAGGTGACCATGCTACGGATCTGAGGTGCCAACCCTTATAGGTACCGCTCAATTTTCTTATTCTCCGGCGTAACCAGCCGGGGAACCAACCTAGAAAGGTCATGGAATCTGGTCGTATAACCTGCCACGTCTGCTCCTACCATTGTGAGATTCCAGAATTCAGATTCGAGTTTTTGAACTTTGCTCGCTGGGCAGTATTCAGCGATCATGAGTTCTTTCAGTTCCACCCATGAGAGAGAATATGCTGCATCATCTCCCAATGACTGGACCTGGCTGTTCCACCAAGTCAGTGCCTGGTCCAAAAACAGATTGGTTGAGTACATCACTGTTTGACGAGGAGTGCAGGTGCTAATGCGGATCACCGCTTCTGTTTTCTCGAACCATTTAACCAACCCAACCGAACCTTCTGTACCACTGAAGTTGATAGGTTTACAGTCCAAGAATGCCTTGAACGTGCAACCACGTTCACGTGAGGCGGTTTCTGCAATAATAAGATAATATGTTATTATGGAATATGAGCATTATGACAAGCTCCCAACATTTCACTTTTTCATAAACCTCTTACCAGTGGGGGAGGTCTCACGGCGGTCGCTCCCGGTTCGATCTCTTGATCCATCAGTACGTGTGGCGTTGTGTTCCGCGATAGCTCGGGCTACGCGCTCCGATATTAGTTGTTCTACTTCAGCGGGGGTTGTGGGCAATCCGTCATTGCCTGTGTTACTTCGCGTGGCCGGTGCCATTATACTTCAATAATAATTATCAAAAGTTAATTCGACGAACATTTATACAAATATTGTCATACACAACGCATAAGTAACAACACATCACATAAACATAGTCGACAACATGACATCACAATACAAACCACAATCCACACAATATAGAATGAATAATAACCATAGACAATCACAAGATGTATAATGTAATAACAACATATTTTACCATAATAATAACATGATTTTTCATTAATTTCAACCACGAGTACATCATTTGTTCAAAAACAACAAAAATGGTGGGTAACATCATCCCACTTACATCGTTTTTGAAATATAACCAAAAGATCATACTACTCACTGGCACAACCCGCCAGGATAGGTAAAATGCAAAAGAAAGCTATCACTACATCCGGCCTGATGTTGTACAGTCGTCGTGGTGTCCCGGTGGCAGTTACATCACTGAGGTGGAGGTGGCGGGTACTGGTATTGGGTCGCGCTCGTGCTGATGGCCATGCTAATGGCCATGATGCGGTCGTACAGGAACTGCCGGTGAGCGAAGTGTGCCTCACTGGTGATGCCACAAAGAGCATCCATGCTAAGTAACTCCTCCGCATAATGCGCCAGCGCATCCCTGGCATCAATAATCCTCGCCCACATGAGACGTGCCTGGTGGTCCATGTGTGTCACGGTGCGCTGCACCGTGTCTGCTAGAGTCTGGAAATCACTCTCCAGTGATATCAAGGTAGTCCAGGCAGGTCCGGGTAGTGGGGCCATCCCGAAGGGCTGCGACGGCCCAGGCATGTCAAGGTACGTCGGTTGCGAGGGGCCGACGATGTCCGGTACGAGGGGTGGTAGAGGAGCATAAGGCTGAGGAAAACTCAACAGCTCAGGGGTGAAAGAGGGTGGCATCATATAAGGGTCTACTGCACCCCAAGTGTCTGGTGCAAATGGTGGTATCATGGGTATGTCGGGGACTGGGGGTAGCATGGGTAGAGTGGGGATGGGTAAGACCATAGGTGCTATGGGTGGTAACATCGGCTCGGCAAGTGGAGCTATGTGAGGCTGGGTGGTGATCGCCCACTCCGGGGTGGACACCACCACGGTGGGTGTGGCAGGACTGGCTGTGGCAAAAGCAGTCATGCACGCTCTACGCAGCTCGGAGCTGCGGGCAGAGCTACCCTCTAATATGTGCCCGGCAGATGTCGGCACATCGTGCGGTGAAGGCTCGAGGAGGGCAAGAGGGGTTGTCGGTGTAGCTGGTGCAGCCTCAAGATCTGGAGCAGCAGGCTCCTCATGGTCCGTGGGTGGGACAGGTGCAGGCTAAGAAACAGGAGCCGATAGTCCTAAGACAGCTCGGGGCTGTGGGGTAGGGTACCAGATAGATGTCGGACCGACGATGGTAGGTCTCACTAACGCTACCGACTCCTGGAGGTTCGTGCGAACCTCAGGATGCTTGGGCTCCAAGATCCCAACATAGAATCCTCTAACTAAGGGTACCAGGGCCCTACCCATAGGGACCTGGATGACCGGGGGGTGGACTGGAGGGTGATCGATGGGGGACTAGGGTTATAGGGTGACTCGACAATCTCAGACCCGGCTGAGACTGGGCGTGAAGGGCCTGCGCATCCTGCAGGGAAGTCCCTGACAACTGGGATGGGGTGAGGTGGTACGGGGGCTACGGGAAGTGGGACCACAGGTAAGTCAGCGTGTGGTGCCTCGGCTAACGGCTCAACGGCAGCGGCGGCCGGGGATGTGACTGAATCGGAGTCAGAATCATCCATAGCTGGGTCCTCCTCCCGTCCTCACTGGGATCGGTCTCCTCTGAACTCTCGTCACCCGCGTCCTCCGCGTCTGCCTCTATATCCATAGGCTCTATCTCTAGGTCGAGGACTACAGTCTCGACGGGCGCGGCCAGTGGCGCGTCGATAATCTGGATGCTACTATCATAGCTAGAGTCGGGTACTGCACTACCCTCAGCTGTCATTTCCTGGCAAAAAGAACCGTACTAATATATATGAATTATCAATTAGAAAGTTAAGGCATATATCTAACACAATCTTCCTAACTTCTAATGCTAATGTAAACATATATTGACACCCATGGCTAGCTTGGTCGGAATCTCCCCATATACCATGTTCCTTTCTTTTTTGGAAAAATTACTTTGTTGCGTTTTTATATTTTAGAAAACTTTATCCTTTGAACAAATCCGATTATAGTCTAGGTTTTCAAAAATACTAGTTCGCTATAACCTTGGCTCTGATACCACTTCTGTCACACCACGCCAATGGCGGAAACACGTGGCGCGACGGTTCAATGGTATAAAGTCAAGATTAACGCAAACTACAAGTAATTAGTCAAAAGGATCATTTATTAATACATCGATAATAAGTTTTAAGTTTTACATGCCCAAAACCAAATTGTTTTAATGCATTAAAGGAGGTTTCCAAAATATATCCCAACACTTGGGAAATAATAACCAAACCCCTCCCAAATTATCCGACGTAAAAGCATGAGATCCCCCGACCCTATAGCCATGTCGCATCCCATCCTTCAATTACCTGAAAGATATTTTAAAAATCGTCAATATATAAATATTGGTGAGTTCACAAGTTTTAGTTTCCAAAAATTTACTTTTTGGGAAATGCCATGTTATGACTATTATAGGAGTTGCAAATTCCAGCAATCTACTTAAGCCCATAACCAAACCAAGACTAATAATAATGCCCCGCTCCAAGTCGTTTCTCGGTATCCAACGACTTAATTTCAGAATACGTGCACCCCTGGCATACGTCGATGCATAATCGACGCTATCGATTAGGGGTGGGCCTTGTCAAGCACCAATAGTACTATCCAAATATTCCTTCGGTTTCATTCCCTGAATTAATGGTTATAGAAGAGAGAACTCAACCCCGAGTGGCGATCACAACTCAAGTAATTATCCTGTCATACATTTTCCCTAACATATCTTTCCCCCGAAAAACATAAAACAATTTAAAATGGGGCCGTGAAACTCACCTCAACAAGTGCACGGGCCTGAGTAGAGAATAGTTTGCTCGAGGTCAACACCTACACACGTCCTAGACGTATAAGCTACTAAACCTATAGTGCATGTGCCTCGGCAAGTTGTACACCCAACCCCCAAACCACGATTTAATCCAATTCCCCATTTAATTAAACATGTATCCTAGGTCGTTGGTGATGGATTACCCTTTCTTACAAGTTATTTATATTCTCATCAATATTTCTTAACTTGTATAATATTATCCTCGACTCAACTTCACTTAACGTATAATTATTTTCCCATTAAATAATTATGCTTAAGATCTCGTCGTTCGATATAATATTTTTACCACTCGACACGACTCACTTTACCGTATATTTATTTTCCCATTTAAATAAATATACTAAGATCTTGCCGTTCGATAATATACTTTTAACGCTCTACACGACTCACTTTACCGCATATTTATTTTCCCATTCAAATAAATATACTAAGGTCTTGTTGTTCGATAATATTTTTATATATATATATATATATATTGTTTTTCTTCACTCGACTCGACTTATCTCCCTGTATATTTACTTTCCCATTAAATAAATATACTAAGATTTCGTCGAGTCGAATATATATATATATATATATATATATATATATATATATATATATATATTTTCCTTGTTAGTTAATACGTTTAATCGTTAGATTATTTATGTTATTTTTCTCCCACGAATATTTTCCAACACTTAGGAAACTGTTATATATTTTTCACCCAAAGTATATTTTAACTTCTTAAAATATATTTATACTCATCTTGACGTAATGATATTTTTCTCGTTCGTCCGTTTTTATGTCTTATTTCGTTAACACGTCCAAGTCCGATTACTTAACTTATATAGTTAATTTTTCTCAAGTTTTCCAATATGTGCATTCTAGGAATGTTACTTACCTCTTTAATTTCCTACACATATTACTTGGAAGTTTTATAAATATTCTTGTATTTTTAACACAAGACTTGGTAACTTATATATAAAAATGCTCCAACACTTTTATATTCCCATTTATATAAAAGTGTTCATTTTTATATAAGTTCTCACAAGTTATTAATTTGTCTAACATTTTTATAAAAAACTTTGTTTTTATATATATCCATATGTTAGAAAAGTCCATATTTTTATAAAACTCTATTTTATAAAAATACACTTTTATACAAAATACATGTGTATACCTACTAGTATTTACCAAATCTACATTGGAAAACTATTATTTACACTTTTGACACCAAACTTTCCATAGTTATATTTTTAGACACAAGTTTCTAAAAATATCATTTTTAGTCCCCTCAACTTTTAAAGTTACAACAATAGTCCTTTAACTTATAAAAGTTGCATTTTTCCATTATATCCTTCAAGATTAGCAATTTCCTACTAAACTAGTAGACTTTAATGGATCATTTTTGTCATGTTAGTTTATTTTCATATTTCAACACTTTTAATCGTCTCATATCATCTTATTAAGGCTACTAATAAGTGTGATTTGTGTATGTTGTCCAACATGTCCAATTTTAATATTTCAAGTTTGTAGACTTTGATAATGCAATTTTTACAATACTTATTATCTACCAAAAATAATATTATAACAAGTCTTATATGTAACATCGCGAATTTCAACTAATTTTTTTTATGATAAAAAGAATGTATTGTTTTAAACAATATATGTTTTAAATACCTTAAACTAATAATTATTTGTATCTCGACACTTTTGTACGTTTTAAAAATATTTCGAGTCACTTTCGGGTATATATAATCATATTATGAATTTAGAATAATATAGTTTTAGGGAAATAATTGCCAAAAAAAAGATTTGTGTGGACCGGGACTCGAACCCTCGTCCACAGCCAACCAACACACAGTGACAACCAACTGAGCCAACTATCATCTTGTGTAGTATTTCAGAAGAAAATAAACTTAACACACTCCTTAAATTGATCAGTCAAAGTACTGGTCAAAGTCCTAGTCAAAGTCTTAGTCAAACAGTCAAAGTCTTAGTCAAATAGTCAATTCATCATAAAAACCTTACTTTATAGTGTTGACCAATTTTAATGGCTAATTGAATCCAAAACTAGTATAAAAACCCACCTATGACCCCTTATACTTTGCACCTCTAAATCGAATGTTTCAATCCGATTAAACTTTCCCTCATACCCTTCTTCTATAGTCTATTACTTCTACAATTGAAGCTTTGATTATAAGCTCTTGTAATTGGCGAATTGGAAGCTTGATATTCTTTCTTTTTCGACTAGCTACGTTGTTGAGTCTTTGGGATTCGCCTCGCATACATTCACAACACTTAGAGGATAATTCACCTTAGCCAATGTGAGTTTACATAACCCCTTTTTCTGTTTTACATTTTGGGGTGAAACATGTTTAAACATTTTATACACTATAATTTACTCATTCTTACATTGTTGAAACTTGTGATTCAATTACACTATCATTTACTCATTCTATCATTTGACTGTAACAAAAAGACACAGTACAATCATTAACATTGATCAAGCCGCCTATTTAGATTATAGCGCTATAGGTCTGACAAACCCATCCCCCCACATAAAATCAGGGATGATCGATAACAGTAACACCATTTAACTAACTTGCGAGTTAGTCATCAGTCGACACAAGGTTTGATTGTACAAAGACGCATTGTTACATGTCGGAATCATACTCTATCATCATACAACTGTGATTGTTGTACAAACTACTATTATCTATCATATTCAAAAACCTATGTATTCTCACCAACTTTTGTTGACCCAAAATATTTTCAAACTTAACATGTTTCAGGTTCTACTTGCTTGAAGATTTGAATTAATGCTTGAAGATGTGTGCATAGTATTATTCATTTTGATGTACGAATTCTTGTAGAACAATTGTATGTAATTTATTTAAATCATTTAATGAAATTTATTATTCACCATGAGCTACTGAACAATCATCAATACGTGACATCTCGATGTTTCCGCCATCGGTTGGGGTGTTACAGATTGGTATTAGAGCCATGGTTATAGGGAATTAGGTTATTAGAAAAATAATCTAGTCTATAACCATAGGATTATAACCGGTATTTGCTCCTTTTACTTGCTGTTCTCTATCTCCCTCCTACTGCTCATCCCTACTTTCATCCTTACAAGAAGGTTGCTCTCCACCATTGAATCTACTCTTAGACTAATAGGACAAAATCCTCAGGTTTAGCCTGAACCACCTTGAGATCTCGTCGAAGTTCTAGATTTTAATAACGAACACGTGCAATCTGGAAGGGTGAACGCCTGTATTCTGAGTCTTCTGTCTATGCTGGCATTGCGCATATATACCAATCAGACGAGGGACCCGGATGCCTACCTGGGAATTCTTGGGATGAGTGTTCACCTATAGGCTAAAGCATGTCTTCACTATGTTATTAGAATCTAGAAGTTTTGATAAGTCAACGTTTTCGTTTATTCGTTTTAATTAATGAATAAATGATTACACTCACTTTCCTTAAACTAAGCTCTAAAATCTCAAAATTTCACAGCTTAAATCAATCTCATTTCATAACCATCTATGGATTTCACAATCACACTTCACCTTACCATCTTAGCCACTTTTTAAATATTCAACACCCTACCCAAATCATATTATTTCATTTCTCCACATGTTACTTATTTTTAAAAACTATAACCTCATGCCTTAGCACAAACTAAAGATTTCTAAATCTTGTTGTATTTTCATTACCTAGTAACTTTACAAAGTACATATTTTTTGTCAAAAGATGTCCTCGAACTTAAATTCAATTGTTTATTTATTGACGTAACAAACGATTTTCTATATAATGCTTTAAACTATTAAAAATCACTAATAGAACCTTGATCTTCAAAACCTAATGTCATGTTTGAAATCTCCAACTAACGGGAATATTTTAATCAAAGCCTACTTAGCTTGTACTATTTAACAACTTTTGCTTTATGTACAAAACCAATTTTGAAAATAATTTTTTTTTAATCCATAGGAATAATATCTAGTCTCTAGATTCTCCATCGACACTCACTCATTTTCAACTTGTTCAAATTTTTACAATATTTGGCATATACCACAATCATGTTTTCTTATACACTTGATTATAACCTTTGATCCAAACACCAAAATTTACACTGTTACATAATCTCCTTACTATAAAATAAACTCTTTATCAACTATCTTCACATTCACTATCTCTCACAACCTTGATTCTGCTTCAAGATTTTTCATCATCCTCTCAAGAACTAAATTTATATCCTTCACCTTCTCAAACATGAACTAGTTACCCATAATAACCAAACTATTGAAACTTGGTTGTGTGTTGCATCAAACTTAATCCTTAGTTATACATGACGATTCGATTATCTACCATATTTAAACATTTGATACTAGAAATCATGGAATATAAACTATTTGCTATAGACACACCTAGAGTCATTAACCTTGTCAAGGACAACACTATTACAACTTGCATGCTATGCTTGATACTTGATTGTTTATATGTACATATTATCAATTTGCAATTTATGTGTGAAATAATTGGTACACTTAATCAAACAACTGGTAGAGGATGAAGTACTTGCTCAACAGTTAGTTGAGTACCAAATAACCTACTCAACGATTGGTAGAGGTCATCATGACTGCTCAACAGTCGGTAGAGGCCCTACAACCTGCTCAACGACTGGTAGAGGCTATCGCACCTGCTCAACAATCGGTAGAGGTTCTTACTCACTGACTGGTAGAAGTCTTTTTTCCCACTCAACAGTTGGACTCAATTTTGGATACATTGTAAACGATTCAATCACAAGGTTATTTTGCATTACTTACATGTGTGTTTAGAGTCATAGAAGGACACAAAACCCTAATGTAAGGTAAATTGGTGATTGC
This sequence comes from Ambrosia trifida, assembly GCA_028751855.1. Taxonomy (NCBI): domain Eukaryota; kingdom Viridiplantae; phylum Streptophyta; class Magnoliopsida; order Asterales; family Asteraceae; genus Ambrosia; species Ambrosia trifida. The sequence goes on along the minus strand of CM054130.1, from coordinate 64,671,395 downwards.
GGTCCGGAACGTAATCATGAATTTACAGGTACGTTAAGGTAGTGTGAAATTCTAATAAGGTTTTAGTAGTTCATTTGGTTTTCATATAGCCAATCAATTCATGCATTTCTTATAAGATTCCTAAAACATAAGTTTAGTATTTTGCTAGATTCTTATGCTTCTTGCTACTTCAGACGAACCTAATCCAATCCTTAAAACTCACATCCCAAACCTCTTATCCAAATTATTCGAAACAAACTATTCTATTACCTATAAATTCATATCGTGCCCTAACCCAAACCACAGCTGCTTTAATTTCTACCTAATCAACCTCAAACCTGTGTTTTTAATAACTTCGAGACGAAGTTTCCAAAAGTAGGGGAGACTGTAACATCGCGAATTTCCCCTATTTTTTTATGATAAAAAGAATGTATTGTTTTAAACAATATATGTTTTAAATACCTTAAACTAATAATTATTTGTATCTCGACACTTTTGTACGTTTTAAAAATATTTCGAGTCACTTTCGGGCATATATAATCATATTATGAATTTAGAATAATATAGTTTTAGGGAAATAATTGCCAAAAAAAAGATTTGTGTGGACCGGGACTCGAACCCGCGTCCACAGCCAACCAACACACAGTGACAACCAACTGAGCCAACTATCATCTTGTGTAGTATTTTAGAAGAAAATAAACTTAACACACTCTTTAAATTGATCTGTCAAAGTCCTGGTCAAAGTCCTAGTCAAAGTCTTAGTCAAACAGTCAAAGTCTTAGTCAAATAGTCAATTCATCATAAAAACCTTACTTTATAGTGTTGACCAATTTTAATAGCTAATTGAATCCAAAACTAGTATAAAAACCCACCTATGACCCATTATACTTTGCACCTCTAAATCGATTGTTTCAATCCGATTAAACTTTCCCTCATACCCTTCATCTATAGTCTATTACTTCTATAATTGAAGCTTTGATTATAAGCTCTTGTAATTGGCAAATTGGAAGGTTGATATTCTTTCTTTTTCGACTAGCTACGTTGTTGAGTCTTTGGGATTCGCCTCGCATACATTCACAACACTTAGAGGATAATTCACCTTAGCCAATGTGAGTTTACATAACCCCTTTTTCTGTTTTACATTTTGGGGTGAAACATGTTTAAACATTTTATACACTATAATTTACTCATTCTTACATTGTTGAAACTTGTGATTCAATTACACTATCATTTACTCATTCTATCATTTGACTGTAACAAAAAGACACAGTACAATCATTAACATTGATCAAGCCGCCTGTTTAGATTATAGCGCTATAGGTCTGACAAACCCATCCCCCCGCATAAATTCAGGGATGATCGATAACAGTAACACCATTTAACTAACTTGTGAGTTAGTCATCAGTCGACACAAGGTTTGATTGTACAAAGACACATTGTTACATGTCGGAATCATACTCTATCATCATACAACTGTGATTGTTGTACAAACTACTATTATCTATCATATTCAAAAACCTATGTATTCTCACCAACTTTTGTTGACCCAAAATATTTTCAAACTTAACATGTTTCAGGTTCTACTTGCTTGAAGATTTGAATTAATGCTTGAAGATGTGTGCATAGTATTATTCATTTTGATGTACGAATTCTTGTAGAACAATTGTATGTAATTTATTTAAATCATTTAATGAAATTTATTATTCACCATGAGCTACTGAACAATCATCAATACGTGACATCCCGATGTTTCCGCCATGGGTTGGGGTGTTACATTATATCTTTATGTTAAGATGATTAAAACCATTTTTTAAGCTCATTCAAGTTCTAATAACAAGTTATCTCTAAATCACCATTTTCTTCAAGTATTCATGAACTTAATAAAAACTACAAGAATACTTAACATCCATCACCATAATTTCGGCCATTTCACACTAGCTTAACACCATTTTAGTCTTTAAAAATCATTTGTTTTATTAAGAAAAGCTTATTCAAGTTCACCCCTTGTACAACTTGCTTCAAGCTATTAAACTAAAACTTTTAAAGACAAATCAAGATTAAGAATACTTACAACTAGCACAAGGCTAGGGAAGCTATCAATGCTTGATTTTGATGGGGTTTAGTGTGTTCTTCCTAAGTGGTTAAGCTCCAAGCTTGAAACACACAATGGGGGTTTGGAAGATGGATGTTTATGAGTGATTTGGAGGTGTTAGAACTTGAAAGAAAGGTGTGTGTGTGCCCTTGCAATCCCACGGCCAAAGGAAGAAGAAAAAGAAGACTTTTGATCAAGTGTTAAGCCTTGTGATCTTTTATAAGACTTTCATATCTTCCAATATTGCATAAAATCTATCATGGATTTTAAATCCCTTGAAATGTGGATGCACTTGTACTAATGAAATTTTGTAAGGATCATGTTTTAAAGAGGGGTTGGCCGTGAGTTTTTGCTAGCCAAAGAGGGGATTCTCTTGTGATTTTAAGGACACAATAATATCAAGCATGATCCTAGGGTGATCCTTGGATGATCTTGTAAGTGTGTGTATGCCGTGGGTTTTGAAGCAAAGGAAGGATTTGTATAAATCTTCAAAGGACATACACATCCCATATATAATTAAACTTGGATCCTCCCTCCTTAAATCAAGGCTTTACTTGTACAATTGAATCTTGGATAGATTGTATGGTGGGTTGGCCATGGGTTGTTGCAAGCCAAGGAGAGAATTGTGTAGATCTTTCAAGGACACAAGTTATCTCATATAAATCTTTACCAAGATCACACCATACCTCTCATATCCATCCTTAGATTTCTTAGTACAACAAAAGAAGATTAAGGCATGGTGAGGGGGTGTTGGCCGGTTCTAGAGGTGGGTTTGGTGGGGTCCACAACACAAAATATTTGCTAATAATAAGTTAAGTTTAATCCTTTAACGTTCGGGTGTCGTTCGGGTATTTTTGGGACTTTAATCGCATGTTATTCGGACATTAAAAGTGCCTCTAATAACCCTTAAACATATCCTAGTTTAAGTGTTGATTGGTTAATTAGGCTCTTGTCGGGTGAAATTATGAGTTATACGCGTACCGGGTGCGGTACGCGCACTTTATTCGTTACTGGAAGATTTGTATGTAAAGTTTTCACTTATGGTTTTGGAGTTCCAAAACACATTATATTGTGTGAAAATACCCTTTATTTTATATCCTGGGTGTCCGGGATCCTTTTCGTTTATTTAATTATTACCGGGTAATCAGCAACGTCCATACCGGATAAGTTTATTCGTACATGATCCTATCATGTTTTACCATTAAACGTGTGCATTCCTATGCATCATATGGGAATTTACTATTCTCTACAGCCTCAGTTAAACAATTAACATGTATTTGCACTTAATTACGTTAATTACACATTAATTAATTTGTACGGATTTACCTTATTTTTGCCGGTTGTTACAACAACAGTCTGTGGCATTGAACTAGTCATCGCGAGGTAATTGATCGGCTGAGATGGTTGACTGTTCATATTCTATGTAGCTACAGTCCAAGGATCCATACTAACGTGTTGTTGTTGTGTAGTATTAGGCCTGGGTGTTGTTGGAAAGCTCCACGTATCGTCTACGAAGTCCGGAATGCGAAACACTTAGAAAAATTTTCAAACAGCTTCTACATTCGACCCTTTTCAACTGACGTGGGTTCGAATGTGGAAATATTCCTGGTTCAACCCTTAAAACTGACTCGAATGTAGAATGTATAAACTCTGTCTCACTTTCGACCACTAAAATCCCACTTTCGACCTCCCGTAGGGTCGAATGTACCAAATACTATTGGAATGTACAAAACAACACTCACAACCTCTAGGTTCGACGTAAAATGATTCACTTTTGACCTAAAAAATCTCAGGTTCGACCAAAAACACTACACGTTCGACCTTTCTCTCCTAGATTCGACCATGTTCATTTGAAAAACGGTTATTCTTTGAAAATCAGTTATTTTGATCCCAATTTTTCAAAAGTTGATGAATTTTGATGATGTTTTGCAGGTTTTGCTTCAGAATTGATTTGGAACAACTTTAATGAAGAGAATTTTTGATTTTATCCGTGAAAACTAGTCCGAATCAATCAATTATCAACAAAACTCATTGTTCATTCAAAACAGAAAAATTTTGATCAATTTTGGGTCCAAATCAGTTCAAAAACTATCAAATCGTAGTTGTATGATTCATATAGGCTCTGATACCACTTTGTGGAGGATCGTTTTGACAAAAACAAATTAGTTGATCATACAAGTTTACCAATTTAGGTGCGGAATCCCTAAATCAGTTACGAAATGATAATAATCGGGTCAAAACACGCAATTCACCTTTTAACATCCATTTCATTAATGAACAAGTTGCTAAAAGTTTTACAATGATGTTTACAATGAAATATCTTAGTTTCAGAAGATTCTAAAACACTAGGGAGAATAATAGGTCGAACCAGACACGAAAATGACAAAAAGTTTACTTGAAAAATGAAATCAAACAATATATAGGCCTGCACATTCGCCCCATATAATCCACCTTCGACCTTCTATTTTCCACATTCGACCCCATAATATAGACAAAACAACTTATAATGTACAATCCAATAGCATTAGTCGCAAAACATGCATCAACACTATCCCAAAGATATATTCTAAAGGTGTATAACAAATAGAGAGGTGAAACTAATCACCAAGGTATGGATACCACTCCTAACTTAGTGATATCGTTTCCTTTGTGAAATACGAGTGTCTTCTTCTCCAAGTATGATGCCAAAAAAATGATGAAAAAGAAGAGGAAGTGAAAATGAAATCGAAAACAAATATAAGGATAAAGAGAAATACGTAGATGAGGCAGCTTAGTTATAGACTAGGCTAAAGGCATTCTAATAACCTAATTCCCTATAACCACGGCTCTGATACAAATCTGTAACACCCCAACCGATGACGGAAACATCAAGGTGTCACGTAGTGACGATTGTTCAATAGCGCATGGTACTAAATTGTAAATTTGAATACATTGAATTAAATAGTTTATTACATTGAAAGGAAAATTACAGAATACAATAATTCTAAAGCATCAAGTCTAACTAAAATACAATAAAGTCAAAGCTTAAATATATGTCACACCCTCAAATTACCACTTGCGGGGTTTTACCGCGAGGCGCATGACAAACCAGGATCCAAGTCAACGATCACAATAAACAACTCTATATGAAAAAAAAAAAACGTAAACAAACATAACCATTAACTTAACCAGCGGAAGCATTTAAAGAATTTAATCTCTACAAAACAGTGTTCCCAAGTATCCAAGACACTTATTACAAAACGTGTACTAAAATCTAGACGCCAATGCACACCCGTGCGCCTAGTTCCATTCGTTGCTACCTTAGCGACCTGAGAAAAACATGCCAAAAAGATGTCAACATATAATGCTGGTGAGTTCACAGGTTTGTTCAAAAATGTTACCAAAGTGTTACCATGTCCATACTATATCAATGTTACCAAGTACGCTAGCTAGGCGTATGTTTCATTACTACTACGATTGGAAACCATTACTAGACACGTTTAGCAATGTTCAGCATGTTTAAGCAGCCCGTATGTTCAGCATGATACCAATGTACCTGTTCGAGACAATATGCACCCGCCCGGCCCTCCAAGCCGACGAGTGGGGCAGGTCACGCCCAATAGATCTATCCACATTTCCCCCGTTGTGCAAACCCGCACATTCATGGTTTCCCCGGGACTTTCCAAAAGATCGTATAGCAATATAAAGTTAAAACCATAGTATGACATATGTTACCAAAACCGTTTAGCGCATGTTTTCTCCCCCAAAAGTTAAAGCAGTAAAAGTGGGGCCGTGAACTCACCTTAGATAGCGTTCTTCAAATATAAGTAAAGATGTTTAGCCCTTGATAATCCCTCTACCGGAGATCTATCAAAATGTTCACATAAGTGTTCCAACTAATAACCATAAGGTTATCTAGTCCCCGATTGTCCAGATCGTAACCAAGTATGTTTTAAAACGTGTTTAAATGTTTAACCGACACACTAGACCGACCCAACATCCCGTTGGTGACCCATTACCCTAACTAATCAAGTACACATAGATTACACACAAGGTTCAAGCATAAAACACTTAGTTTGTATCAAAAATCTCATTTCTGCATCAGAACGGTCGAACCAGTCAGTTTTGAGTCTCCTTCGCACCTTTTGAGTCTCCTTCACACCATTTACAGTACGTTCGACCGTTTGATGCTTCCTTCGCCCGTTTATTCTCATTCGTCCAATAAAAATCCCAGGTTCGACCCTGGATCCCTCCTTCGCACCATCGACTGGTCGAAGGAGGCCAGGTTCGCCCCTGTTGTATTATTTTTCCTAAAAACGCTTCAAACACATTCAAAACGACCCGAAACATCATCAAACACAGCAGTCAAGCATGAATAACTTATCCCTACAAAACCCCATCGATTTCCCCCGATAATACGTCCGTTTCAGCCCTTTCCCAAAATGGTAAAGATTATGGAAACATCACTTTCATGCATGGATTATTTACCCAATTTGGAAACTTTTGAAATCGATTCATGTTTAGCTTAAAATACTCAGTTTGTCGATTATCCGATCTTTCTTATTCATTCTATTGATCAACAGTATTCATGCATCAAGTATTAATCCCATAAAACCCCCAAATATCGATATACCCAATCCTAACCCTAGACAACCATAATCCAATCATTAACAACAATCCTATATCATGTTTCTATCATAGATATAGCAGCAAATCAGTGAACAACACATAACACCACATAACACACAACTAACACATGTTATTCATTATGAAAACCTATGTTAAATGATCATGTTTTGATTTAGAAAGATGTTTAAAAGGTTTTTAATCATAAAAACACCCTTAGAACAGATCTGGACAATTAGGGTTAGATGAAAACGAATTAAAATGCTTTTAAAAAGGTTTAGGATTATGAACACACCTTGGATTCTTGTTTAGATGTTGTAGATAGGTTAGATTATGAAAAAGAAGAGCAAAAACTCCTTCCTTAGTGTTTAAGATCGTTTGAGAGCGTTTTGGGACGGTTAGGGTTTGTGAAATGATGAAAAATGACAAAGGTTGGTATTTATACTAGTCTTCCTTCGCACCAACTTATTGGTCGAATGTAGGCTCCTTCGCCCCTTTCACAGGGTCGAATGAGCCTTGTTTGGTCGAAGGGAATTTCCCAATTTCCACTTCCCTGGTTCGCCCACTTGCATGGGTCGAACCAGACGTTTTTATTCTCCTTCGACCACTCGAAGTGGTCGAACCAAGACTTCTTTTAAGCTAGTTTTCCAGTTTGTCGTGTTTAACGCATTCTAACACATCCTAACACATAAGCATGCATCCTTAGTCTATATTTAACACATTTAGGCACAGATAATCATTTACACATCATTTAAACACGTCTATGTATATAACCCACCACACAGCCCATAATCTACACATATACTTAATTAGTTCATGTAATGTCACCAACAACGGAACCCGGTACTAGTGTATTACCAAAACGACTCCCAATGATCCTCCAGATCATTGTACCCTGGACAATCCTAACTTGACCCGACTCAACTAACCCAGTTAAGTTTGTTTATAAACGTTTCCCGCTAAGGTAGACTTAGATGTTACTAATATGTTTAAGCCGAACATGCCGGGTGTCACATCATCCCCACGTTGAAAGAATTTTCGTCCCGAAAATTGCGCAAAGCCCCAAAAAGGAAGAAACGAAAAGAACCGAACAAAAAGAAACTTACCGGATGTCACATCATCCCCACGTTGAAAGGAATCTCGACCCGAGATTCATTCCGCTTCAGTAGTAACATGCCTCGATTCAAAAGCTCGCTTCGGAAAAAGATGAGGATACTTAGATTTCATCTGATCCTCTCGTTCCCATGTGAACTCAGGTCCACGGTTCGAGTTCCAACGGACTTTAACGATGCGGATTTTACTCCTACGAAGGCTACGAATCTTGTAGTCTATATGCCACCGGTCCAATCCGATCCAGGATTTTGAACGGTCCGACATAACGAGGGTTAAGCTTGCCACGCTTTCCAAAGCGTATGACGCCCTTCCATGGTGAAACTTTCAGAAGTACTTTGTCCCCAACCTGGAACTCTAAAGGTTTTCGACGGCGATCGGCATAGCTCTTCTGACGATCCCGTGCAGCAGCCAAACGTTGACGGATCTGTACGATTTTCTCCGAAGTTTCGTACACGAGTTCCGGACCAGTGAGCTGGCTCTCGCCCACCTCGGCCCAACAAAGTGGTGATCGACATTTCCGTCCGTAAAGAGCCTCGAACGGAGCTGCCTTGATGCTAGAGTGATAGCTGTTGTTGTAGGGGAACTCCACTAACGGCAGGTGGATCTCCCAACTTTTGCCAAAATCGATAACACATGCCCGAAGCATGTCTTCCAAGGTTTGAATCGTCCGCTCACTCTGTCCATCAGTTTGCGGATGATAAGCCGTACTCATATCCAACTGAGTACCCAAAGCCTTGTGCAGAGCCTTCCAGAAACGCGAAGCGAAACGAGAATCACGATCAGAGATAATAGAAACAGGCACCCCGTGCCGAGCAACCACCTCCTTAAGGTAAAGTCGAGCTAACCGCTCGAGTCCATCGGTTTCCTTAATAGGTATAAAACGTGCCGATTTTGTCAGTCGGTCAACAATCACCCAGATCATATCATAACCACTAGGTGACCTTGGCAGCTTGGTGACAAAATCCATCGTGATTCGTTCCCACTTCCATTCTGGAACCTTTGGTTGTTGCAGAAGGCCAGACGGCCTCTGATACTCCACCTTGACTTTAGCACAAGTCAAACATTTGCTGACGTAAGAAGCTATATCAGCTTTCATGTTCGGCCACCAATAAAGTATCTTCAAATCCTGATACATCTTATCGGAGCCAGGGTGAATAGAATACCGGGATTTGTGAGCTTCATCTAGAACCAGCTCGCGCAATCCCCCGAACAGTGGGACCCAAACACGTCCCGCAAAATAGTGCAAGCCATCAGTCCTGAGCTCAAGATGCTTGTCAGCACTGTGCATCGTTTCAGCCTTAAGGTTTTCCTCCTTCAAGGCTTCCAACTGTGCAGAACGAATTCGGTCAGGCAACGACGAATGAATGGTGAGCTGTAAGGCTCGAACACGGCGAGGGTTAACAGACTCCTTCCTGCTCAAGGCGTCCGCCACAACGTTCGCCTTGCTAGGATGATACTTGATGGCACAGTCATAATCGTTCAGGAGTTCAACCCAGCGACGCTGCCGCATGTTCAACACCTTCTGGTCGAAAATGTGCTGAAGACTCTTGTGATCGGTATATACTTCACACTTGGTACCGTACAAGTAATGTCTCCAGATTTTCAACGCAAAGACCACTGCACCCAGTTCCAAGTCATGAGTAGTGTAGTTCTTCTCATGAACTTTGAGTTGACGAGAAGCATAAGCAATAACCTTCCCGCGCTGCATCAACACGCAACCAAGACCCCGAATAGAAGCATCACAGTACACAACAAAGTCATCCGTACCCTCAGGTAGGGATAAGATAGGTGCAGAACAAAGTTTAAGCTTCAGCATCTGAAATGCTGATTCTTGTGGTTCATCCCAGTCGAACTTTCGGTCCTTCTGGGTAAGAGCAGTGAGGGGTTGAGCGATCTTCGAAAATCCCTCAATGAAACGACAATAATAACCCGCAAGACCTAGGAATTGCCGCACCTCAGATGGCGTCTTTGGTGCTTCCCATTCTTTAATAGCTTCGATCTTAGCCGGATCGACATGAATTCCCAGTTCATTCACCACATGTCCTAGGAATTGAACTTCACGCAACCAAAAATCACACTTTGAGAACTTAGCATACAACTGCTCTTGTCTCAAAAGTTCCAAGACCAACCGCAGATGTTCCTCATGATCCGCCTTGTTCTTGGAATAGATCAGAATGTCGTCAATGAACACGATGACGAACTTATCAAGGTAAGGCTTGCAAACGCGGTTCATCAAATCCATGAACACCGCTGGTGCGTTAGTGAGACCGAAAGGCATGACCAAGAACTCAAAAAGGCCATAACGAGTGCGAAAAGCAGTCATCTGAATGTCGGCTTCCCTGACGCGCAACTGGTGATAACCGGACCGCAAATCAATCTTCGAATAATAGCTGGAGCCCTGAAGCTGGTCAAAGAGATCATCAATGCGAGGAAGAGGATAACGATTCTTGATGGTCACTTTGTTCAGCTCACGATAATCAATACACATACGAAGACTTCCGTCCTTCTTCTTCACAAACAAAATAGGAGCTCCCCACGGGGAAGAACTCGGTCGGATGAAACCCTTTTCCAAGAGTTCCTGCAACTGGCTGGACAACTCTTGCATCTCGGGAGGTGCAAGACGATACGGGGCTCGGGCAATAGGAGCTGCGCCCGGAGTGAGATCAATACCAAACTCAACCTGACGATGGGGAGGAAGACCAGGTAAATCATCAGGAAACACATCAGAAAAGTCACGAACCACCGGGATATCCTCGATCTTCTTCTCATCGTCAGTAGAAACGTTAACAAGTGCCAGAATGGCCGAACAACCCTTCCGAAGATACTTACGGGCTTTCATGCTAGAAATGATACTCAGCGGAGCACCGCTTTTCTCGCCACGAACAGTAAGAATCTCTCCATCAGGGAGAGGGATCCGAATAACCTTGTCAAAACAAACGATCTCCGCACGATACAACGATAACCAATCCATGCCAACCACAACATCAAAACTACCCAGAGGTACCGGCATAAGGTCAATGGGGAAAGACAGACCCGACAGTTCCAAACGACATTCCCTAAGGGTGTGTGTCGCTTCGATTTTCTTACCATCAGCCAATTCTATTAAGTACTTAGCCTCTAAAGGTGTGGGTACTATATCTAGCAATCGACTAATATCCAAAGATACGAAACTCTTATCGGCACCAGAATCAAACAAAACAGAAACATAGCGATCATTAAGAAGGAACGTACCGGTAACTGTGTCTGGATCCTGCCTAGCCTCTGCAGATCCAATGACGAAAGCACGTGCAGTCCTGCCTCCGCCGCCATTGTTCCCGTTACCGTTCCCGCCCCTCCCATTATCGCCCTGCTTCAGTTTGGGACAATCACGCTTGAAATGCCCCGTGTCACCACAGTTATAACACCCCTGCCTCCCCTGAGTCCCCTGAGCAGCAGGAGCAGGAGCAGCCGCAGGAGTCTGAGTTGGGGTGAGCGCCACCTTGCAATCCTTAGCATGGTGCCCCAACTGATGGCACCGATGACAACGAGCCCTATCACAACCCCCAGAGTGATGAAAACCACACTTGTTGCACTTGGGATGCTTCCCGACATACCCACCCGTCTTCGCCCCAGAAGAAGACCCAGACGTATCAAACTTCTTCGCCGGCTGAGCTGGCACCACACTCTTCCCCACACTCTCCCACTTCCTCTTGTTCCCCTCAGCAGCCTTCACAGTAGTACCCTTGGGTGGCAAAACGCCTTCCGCCACCTTCAGATTAGTCATCCGATGAGCTGATCGGACAACTTCAGCAATAGTGGGGAGATTCCCAGCAGCCACCAACCCAGCAATCTCGGGCACTAGTCCAGACACATAGTGCTCGATCCTCCTGTACTCGGGTGTGTGTAAATCAGGACACAACACCGCCAGCTCGTTCCTCCTCACAGTATACTCCTCAATCTCCGACCCAACCATCTTGTAACTCCAGACCTCATGCTCCAACTTCTGTATCTCCTCCCTCGGACAGTACTCACCTCTCAAAAGTTGCACAAACTCCGCCCAAGGCATAGCAATAGCCTCTCCCAACCCCACGTTCTGAGTGGTAGCATTCCACCACGACAATGCAGGCCCCTCAAATGTCGCAGTAGCATACTTCACTCGGTCCCCAGCAGGACAGTTACACATAACGAACACAGATTCCACCTTCTCCAGCCATCGGAGCAGTCCCACCGCTCCCTCAGTTCCAGCGAAGTTATGGGGCTGACAGTCCCTAAACTTCTTATAAGAGCACTGAGGTGGGGGTGGATTGGCACCAACACCTGAAACACGGTACACGAGTAAAACACAAACGAAAGGACACGAAACCCAAAAATGAGGCATGGTCGACAGAAATCAACTCACCACCCATGGCATTAATCCCGGCCTGGAAATTAGCCATAGCCATGTTTACTTGCTGCTGGAGCAAGTTGTTCAGTTCGGCTTGGGTCATGTTGATGTTCCCACGACCACCGCCTCCGGCACGACCACCGCTGCCAGCACGGCCACCGCCGCCACCACGACGTCCACCTCCGCGAGCACCAGACATGATCTAACAAATCAAGAAATCGAAGGATTCAGATTCACTTCCAGTGTCAACCACTAGAAATTTACAAGAGTTAACCTAGGGACAAATTCAGGACTATTCATCCAAACTCGAAGTCCATCGGGATTTTCATGCATTCCAGTTTATTATTTCGTGTGCACCCGAAATGATAAACTGCTCTACATGGTCCTCCAGATGTACCCCTAATCTAGACCCTAGTCACCGAACATTGTCGACTATGTGGCAATAGGTGCAAGTGTAAGAAGGCATGTGTGTGCTAGAACCAACAAATCAACCCCTCCTCCTTCAATCCAGAAGAAGAAGACAAGAGTAGGTAAGAACCCAAATAAAAACGGATGATGTAACGGAGAAGCATGATGATGATGTAAGGACATCCCGACAACGTTAGTACATACCCCATTAATAAACCCAAAGTATGTGACCGTCTAGTGTGTGTGCGACTCGGCTATAGACCAGACTCTACATGCAGTCCTAGTTCACTATAACCATTGGCTCTGATACCAATCTGTCACACCCTCAAATTACCACTTGCGGGGTTTTACCGCGAGGCGCATGACAAACCAGGATCCAAGTCAACGATCACAATAAACAACTCTATATGAAAAAAAAACGTAAACAAACATAACCATTAACTTAACCAGCGGAAGCATTTAAAGAATTTAATCTCTACAAAACAGTGTTCCCAAGTATCCAAGACACTTATTACAAAACGTGCACTAAAATCTAGACGCCAATGCAGACCCGTGCGCCTAGTTCCATTCGTTGCTACCTTAGCGACCTGAGAAAAACATGCCAAAAAGATGTCAACATATAATGCTGGTGAGTTCACAGGTTTGTTCAAAAATGTTACCAAAGTGTTACCATGTCCATACTATATCAATGTTACCAAGTACGCTAGCTAGGCGTATGTTTCATTACTACTACAATTGGAAACCATTACTAGACACGTTTAGCAATGTTCAGCATGTTTAAGCAGCCCGTATGTTCAGCATGATACCAATGTACCTGTTCGAGACAATATGCACCCGCTCGGCCCTCCAAGCCGACGAGTGGGGCAGGTCACGCCCAATAGATCTATCCACATTTCCCCCGTTGTGCAAACCCGCACATTCATGGTTTCACCCGGGACTTTCCAAAAGATCGTATAGCAATATAAAGTTAAAACCATAGTATGACATATGTTACCAAAACCGTTTAGCGCATGTTTTCTCCCCCAAAAGTTAAAGCAGTAAAAGTGGGGCCGTGAACTCACCTTAGATAGCGTTCTTCAAATATAAGTAAAGATGTTTAGCCCTTGATAATCCCTCTACCGGAGATCTATCAAAATGTTCACATAAGTGTTCCAACTAATAACCATAAGGTTATCTAGTCCCCGATTGTCCAGATCGTAACCAAGTATGTTTTAAAACGTGTTTAAATGTTTAACCGACACACAAGACCGACCCGACATCCCGTTGGTGACCCATTACCCTAACTAATCAAGTACACATAGATTACACACAAGGTTCAAGCATAAAACACTTAGTTTGTATCAAAAATCTCATTTACACACACACTATCCTGCACTAGTACTTGTCATAGTACCCTTTGAGTAATTGTTCACTTTGGGATCCTCGTGCGATAACGGTTTCTTTTAGGAATGTGGGTATCGGGTGATTGGAAGTTCTACCTAGAAGCACGCCTAGAGAACCATGTAGAGCGATTTGATATTTCGGGTGCACACGAAATCATAAATCGAAATGCATGAAAATCTTGGTGGACTTCGAGTTCGGACAGATGATCATGCTGGAAACCCCGTTCGAAATTCGTTTGGTCACTAGTAGTTTGATCTAGTAGTGATGTTGAGTATCTTGTTTGTGTTTTGGCAGAACATGTCTGGTCGTGCTGGTGGACGTACTGGGGGACGCCGTGGTGGTGGCGGGGGTCGCAATGGCGGTGGACGAGGTGGTGGGAACATTACCATGACTCAGGCGGAGTTGGAGCACTTGTTGCAGCAGCAGTTGAACGTTGCGTTGGCTGCTTTCCAGGCTGCTCAGCAGACCCTGGGAAATACTAATCAGGTGCAGTCTGGGTGCACCTACAAGAAGTTCATGGACTGTAAGCCCCATTTATTCAGTGGGACTGAAGGGGCAGTGGGACTACTTTGGTGGTTGGAGAAGATCGAATCGGTGTTTGCTATGTGTAACTGTCCCGACGCTGATCGCATCAAGTATGCTTCTGCTACTCTTGAGGGACACGCTTTGACTTGGTGGAACTCCACCACTACGAATCTTGGCCTGGGTGAGGCCAATGCTATGCCGTGGTCCGAGTTTGTTCAGATGTTGCGAGCAGAGTATTGCCCGAGGGACGAGATTATGAAGTTGGAGCATGAGTTTTGGAATCTGAAGATGGTTGGGTCAGAGATCGAGGAGTTTACTGTTAGGCACAACGAGTTGGCTGTGATATGCCCCGGGTTGGCTATACCGGAGTACCGGAGGATTGAGCACTACGTTGCTGGGCTAGTGCCAGAGATTGCTGGGCTTGTTGCCGCTGCTGATCACACTACTATGTTGGCCACTGTTCGGGCAACTCACAAGCTGACCAACATGAAGGTTGCTGAGGGCGTTATACCTCCGAGGGGGTGCTACTGTGAAAGCCCCTGCGGACAACAAGAGGAAGTGGGAGAGTGCTGGGAAGAACATTGGGTCGTCTCAACAGCAGGTTAAGAGGCAGGACGTTGTGGGAGCATCATCTGAGAAGAACACTGGGGGTTATGTTGGTAGGAGTCCGAAGTGTAACACGTGTGGGTATCACCATGTTGGGGGTTGCGACGAGTTTCGCTGTAGACGTTGTCAGCGAGTCGGTCACTTGGCCAAGGATTGTAGGGCCAATCTTAAGCCAAAACAGACTCAAGTAGTTGTCTCCGCTCCTGCTCCTCGGGGAAACCATGGGTGTTTTAACTGTGGAGAGACTGGACACTTCAAGCGGGATTGTCCCAAGGTGAAGCAAGGCGAGGGTGGCGGTCGAACTGCTCCGGCTCGTGCTTATGTCATCGGCGCTAGGGAGAACCAGGAGGATCCTGATACTGTGACTGGTTAGTATTCTTTTCTTGATTCTCGTTATACTTGTATTCATTCTCATTCACATTGTTTGGCAATTCGTATTCATTGTGTGCATTCAGCTCGCTATTTGTTCATCGTTTTGCATTCATCGGTCTGATGTGGGTCCTTTAGAGATGCTACTTGGACGGTACCGGTGTATCATTTATACCTATCACAGTAGTCTCTAGTAGCCTTTGATCAGGAGGATTCATTGTCTTGTATTCACTTTGGGGAGGGCGTTTCCCCGGCATAGAGTATCTGTTGATATTATCTTTCGTTCGTGATTATCATTTCGTTTGCGTTCTAGGAAACGTTACTTGGGTTAGGTCGACACTCATCACTATCGGAGAGTGAATCTCGGGGCGAGATTCCTTTCAACAGGGGGATGATGTGACGACCGGGAAAATTTTTCTTTTTATCGCTTCATTCTCTTTGACTTCGGGAAATTTTCGGGACGAAAATTCTTTCAACATGGGGATGATGTGACACCCGGCACGTTTAGGTTAACATTTTATAAAACACATAAGTCTACCTTAGCGAAAAACGTTTTCAAACATACTTAACTAGGTCAATTGAGTCGTTCTGATGGTTCCGGGAATTATCGGGAGTCGTTACAATGATCCACGAGATCATTGGGAGTCGGTCCATAACCATGTGAACACGAATGGGTGATTTGTAGAATCGCCAGGTTTAACGCACACACGTAAATCTCGAGACTCGGGAATTGGTGAACGGATGGGAACGTGTTAGTTATCATGCATTATGTGCTTACAATCATTATACGACTTGCCGGTATGTGAATACGTGTTTATATATGTTAAAATAGTGATTTCGCATAATTGCATGACATTATAGGTGATTACGCGTAATCACCAATTGTATAGGCAATTAGAATCCTAATCGCTTATTGCAACATGTCTTATAGCAACATGTCTTATAGAATCCTAATCGCCAGTATAAATAGCGAGTAGTAGAGCCCTAAGGGCGAATAGGGGCTAATCGCTAGTTACTACTAGCGATTACAGCCCTACTTGCCTATAACCACCTCGTACTCGCCTGAACTGCAAGTGACGACTAAAAACGCCTATAAATACCACCCTTATGTTTCAAAACATCATTTGTGAAACCCTAATACACCCCAAAGCCACCCCACACCTTATCCAACCTCTGCAACACGTTTTTGAGCAAGAAATCACATTTCCAAGCTTTACACCTCATAATCTCATCATTTCAAATAATGATATTGTTTTGATCCATAAAGGTCCAGACCTGATTTATAAACAATTGTGTCTTTGAAAACTTATTAAAATCAGTTTCAAAACAAACCCAAACCTCTATACTTGTTATATGTGATGTATTCATGCAAGATAGGATTTTTATCATTTAAACATGATTGTTCTTGTGTTATTATTGTGCTTTTGATCTAAATGAGTTAATATGATGATAACCTAGGAGTTTGAAGGTTCATAGATGTGTAATATTGATATTAGGCATTTTGACCCGTTTGAATGATTATGGTGGATTGATGATGATATGTTGTGTTTTGTTGATTGTTTGAGGTTAGGGTTTACTCTAGGATGATGCTAGAACAGTAGGATAATGTCGGATAACGTCGTTATGTGATGAAATCTGGATATTTGCTATTTAGGGTAAGTTTTGCATGTTGATGTGATGCTTACATGCTAGTTATGCTATTTTGGGAAACCGCATGCATTCGGGACGGCTAGGGTGATGATAAATTAGGGGTTTTTGCTTGAAATAGTTGGGTTAATGTTTTGGGTTTGATATTGGGTGTTTCCACATGTTTCGGATCTGATTTGGAGGGTTAAACACGCAAAAAGGCGGAACAGAGCACTAATGGTGAATAGGAATTCCTAATCGCCTCTATTATAGGTGATTGGCCCCAAATTGCCTGAACAATAGGCGATTAGGAGCCCAATCGCCATTATTACTAGTGATTACAGCCCTACTCGCTAGTTTGACTCTCCTAATCCCCAGTTGACTTTTCCTAATCACATGTTTGATTCCTAATCGCGTGTAATGCTGCTGTATGTATATTTTAACATCCCGAAACACGGATTGACGTCTAGGAACATGTTAGGAACCCCGTGACATGTCTAATAACTTGGTAACACGTGTTTGGACCTGTTTACGCATTAATTGGGCGTTATGCTAGATAGGGTGAATGTTTGCGCATGCTAAGTGTTTAATTGCATATGTTGCATGATATCTTGTATGTGGCTAACACGTGGGATGTCGGGTCACCAATGGGATGTCGGGTTTTGTCTGGTTTGGTCGGTTTAACGTTTAAACATGTTTTCAACATACACGATCACGGTCTGGACAACTTGGGGACTGATTAGCCTTCGGGTTAGTAGTCATCACACTTATGTAAACTCATTGATAGGTCGCCACTAGTAGAGACTATTACACACGTATCGGATTTCTAATTTACTGAGGACGCACTCTAAGGTGAGTTTCACGACCCCTCTTTTATACACTTTTTCTCGGGGGAGAAGCATGCCACACGTTTTAACAAATACAACGTTTATGAAACGCAACACTTTTTGAAACGCAACGCTTATGAAACGCAAACTTTTTGAAACGCAACGCTTCTGAAACGCAACACTTTTGAAACGCAACGCTTATGAAACGCAACGCTTCTGAAACGCAACACTTTTGAAACGCAACGCTTATGAAACGCAACGCTTGATTTAAATTACTATACGACGAAACGCAACGCTAAGTCCTTGGGAAACCATGAATGTGCGGGGCACAACGGGGGAAATGTGGATAGATCTATTGGGCTTGACGAACCCCACCCGAGGGCTGGGAGCCGGGCGGGTGCATATTGTCTCTATTTTCGGCAACACACGCAACGCTTGTCAGTAATGGTTTCAGCAACACAGTCGTAGTAGTAAGGAAACGTTTGTTATGTACTTAAAGGTTTTGCATACTTGGTAGTTTTGAGATGAAAATCTTTACGCTTGAAACGCTTTGTGAACTTAAAACCTGTGAACTCACCAGCATTATATGTTGACGTCTTTTTGGCATATTTTCTCAGGTCGCTAAGGTACCAGCATTGAGTTTAGGCGCACGGAGTCTCACGGCGTCTAGGATCCATTAGCATTTCATTTTGAGCATTATCAGACTTTCATGTTTTACTTTTGAGTTGTAATAAAGTTTTACGCTTCCGCAAGCGATGGTTGAATTTCTGAAACTTAATGGGCAATTTACGTTGTTTTCATATCATATAGATGTCGTTTATTGTGACCGTTGACTTGGATCTTGGTGTGTCACGCGCCTCGCGGTAAAACCCCGCATGTGGAATTTGAGGGTGTGACAATTGGTAACCTTCTGACTCCTTGGCCGTTTTGGCATAGCCCCAGACGTTTGTGTTTCCACCACGTCCCCCGCTACGACCCGCGTGTCGGTCGTCTAATTCTTCTTTTCCCTTTCAGCTTTGTTTGGCCGCGGGGGGGGGGGGGGGGGGGGGGTCAAGATTTAGTATTTTTCTGGTTGTTTTTTGTTTTGATATCATTTCTTTATATTTAGCAGCTGTACGAGCCTGCTCTTGAATAAACCACCCATTCGGGTCGATTTCGTCGTCGTCATTACTGTCAGGGTGGTGTAAATCCTGGACGGGTTTTTGGGCCCGTGCAGTAAAATATTTTGTAATAATTTGAGTAGTTTCTGTGTCTCCATCAAGAGGACGTAGAGGGTCTACGTTTGATGGGAACACTGGAAGTTTGGGGTTGGAATCAGCCATTGGTGGGCTAAAAGATGTGTTCTAGAAACAAGTTTCAACCGATATGGATGGTGCCAATGGGTCATACGAAAGGAGGCGACTGCTAGTTAATCGTAAGATTCCAACATATAGACACAAAAGTGGTGTTTGGTTGTCTCGTGCAATAATGAATACCCACACAAAGAGGTGTGGGCTCAATTAGTTAGGATTGGACCAGGTGTTTAAGATAAGATTGGACGTAATAAATGCTGAAGAGAGAGAAAAGGTGTACCGCCCTGCCATAGGTCCACGTGTCGCGACTGGAGTGGCTGCAGGCGAATCTATCTTTAATAGCGCCGGTCTGATTCTTCTAGAAGGTGTTTGATGTGACGTCTGACATAAAGGTGAACAGTGCAGCATGGTGGGGATAAAGGGGGATGCACCTTCACTGTTGGTGGTCAGGCTTGGTGGGCCAAAGCTGACACGCGTCATCCTGTGATTAATCTGCGCTAGACTATCGCATTGTTATGCATTGAGGCTTACGCGGATGGTTAAAACTCCGCGATGTGGATTCCGCGGAGGTTTAGACTCTGCGTTGGAGATTCCGTAGAGAGCTGCTACCCTTATCTTCTTGGCTTTATGCTTAGCGCAGACGATTTAAGCGGCGATGGTCTTATGAGTCTGAGCTATGTTGTGGGGTAGGGACTTTGTCTGCACTAGAATTTGGGACCTTATCCATTCGTATATAGTATTTTTCTTTCTTAATTACAAATTTGATGCCTTTATTATTGTACTTTTAAATATAGTATGTACGTACACTCATTTCCTATATGATCACAACACATATTCGGAATAACGAATCACCAGAATAAAAAAAAAAATACATGTGATAATCATCCACTTCGTAAGCATACATATGATAATCAAGATTATTATCCACGTACCAGAATATTTTAACGTGTGAAGTATATATAATCGATTAAGTTTTTTGGTATCATTGTATCAAAGTTATAATCATGAAACACATATATAATACTTCAAATAAAAAATGAAAACTGCCGGTAATTAAAAGTTGTAACGTTTACACTTTCTTGAACTGTATATATATAGATATACTCTTACTCTTAATTAGAGGTTATTCAGAAAAAACACAGGTTATTTTTTCTTCTCTTGTGATGTTTGATGAAGAAGATCCTGTAAAAGACGATCATCCAAGTACTCGAATACGATCACATTTTTGTCCCTTCCGACAGATGAGCCACCCGATGAACTTGAATACGACTTTCTAGAGGACTGGTACGAGGGAGGTTCGGGTAGTTTTGATAAGTACTCAGTTGGAAAATTGAGGGTGGCACGATGACCATGAAGGTTGAAGGCGGCTTGATCATACGCACGGGCTGCATCTTCAGCGGTATCAAATGTCCCAAGCCATGCCCTCTGCCCGTTTTTGTTCGGGTCACGTATCTCGGCTGCGTACTTACCCCATGGTCTCTTCCTGACGCCACGGTATCGGACCTCCTCGCTGTCATCGCAATGCATGTTTTTTCCCTTAGAAGAAGAACGACCACCTTCCATATCAATATGTACGTACTGTCTATTTTTGTGTTTCTTGCTTTCTAACTGAAACCGATGAGCTAGAATATATAGGCGATTCAAAAGCATTGAGAATGCTAAGATTGCGTTTGACTATTCTACATGGGTGTCTTGTTCATAGATTTAATAGAAATTTGGGAAGTTTCGTCCAAATCTGTCTTGAAAAAGCAACTTTTTTAGCATTAATATGATTCCATTTCTAGATACTTAAATTAATTGTTTAGATAAGAGTATAAAGTTTTTCTGTTTATAATATCTTATATTCTTAAATTTTATTCGACAGTTTAGTGAGTCTGTAAGTTATTTTATGGGATAATATACAAGTAAATATTCTTTCAAGGTATCGTTTACGCTTGAATACCTTGGGCAAGCTAGATAAAGAATTACACGTGAGCCCAACATGAATAATCATTCACGCTTAAAATGGCTTGCATGCTTGGACGAATTGCTTACACGTGGCGGAAACCAAACTTTTAAACGTAAATAAATGTTGAGAAAGTGCGAGAGCAATGTAAATAAAAAGATGGTTAGTCCGGAAATATGTTACCAGTGATGGATACAAGATTTTTTTCCACTGTGTTCATTGTTTTAGATGGTTCAATTTCATAGGATCGGACGTAATAAATTTCGGGTAAGTTTGACCAGTCAGGTCGGGTATGGACGTAGGGTTCATCACATAATAAAAATATGATATAATTTCAACAAAATGACAAATTAACAAACAACACATATTACTCAATCCTCAATTCCTCATACTCATAATATTCTGCAATAGTATAGAATCCAAAATAACTTTTTTTTTTTTTTGAAAAGCAATAAAATTTTCATTCACAACCAAAAAAATAAAAATACCTAGTGCTTAGCAAGGAGCTAAACAGAGGGGCAAACACCAATACATCTAGTTTCCAATCTAATCAACTAACACAAACAAAATAACTTGCATGGTTCAATAAAAACTTGGAATAGCATCTAATGTACAAAACATAAGTTCTTTTTTCATTAATGTTGTTTTTTTTCATTAATCATACAAGTGTGTACTCTAACTGAGAAATGTAAAAAGATAAGTTTTAACTAACCGGTGGAGGTACTCGGGAGTCGGGTTGGCTGAGATGGTAGGTTGAAGGCTTTAGGAGTTTAGGGGAAGGAAAGAAAGGGGTAGACAGCAGGTTTAAGCATTTTCTTTAGGTTTAGAATAATGAAACCCTATTTTAAAGATGGGCACTTTAAAAAAAAATCAAAGAGAAAACGAGTTAAGAGCAGGTTTCGAACTGCAGACTTGTGCTTTAAAAGGAAGAAGACTTAACCATTGAGACAATCATATGATATGTTAATGGGTTCATGCCAATTTTTGTTATGGGTTCATGGCTCATTTTTCATATATATTTTTATTAAAAATCGATAACCGAATGGGTTCGTGTGAACCCGTATCCCCCTTCTTCAATCAACCCCAGTGTGTTACATACGGGAACAGGAGGCCTAGCAGCATTGCTATACTGAGAAAGTGCGCGAGCAACGTCTCAAAGGTGTCTCCAAGAAATTGCCGTTTGAAGAGGTTCAGGTGCACTTGGCCTCTGAAAACCCCTCGC
This sequence comes from Ambrosia trifida, assembly GCA_028751855.1. Classification (NCBI taxonomy): domain Eukaryota; kingdom Viridiplantae; phylum Streptophyta; class Magnoliopsida; order Asterales; family Asteraceae; genus Ambrosia; species Ambrosia trifida. The sequence goes on along the minus strand of CM054130.1, from coordinate 64,649,040 downwards.
GCCCCTTCACGCGAAGTTTGCGCATGGACTCAAGAGGGATGGGTTGCGCGAGGGGGAGCAAGAAAACAGACCCAACATGGAGGGAGGACTCGGACGAGTCCCAAAGTCACTTCAAGCGCGACAATACCCAGTCTCGCGGCAACACTGTTGCGTGCGGACACTATTTGTCCACCAAAGATGAACTTACCAGGCCTTACTACCCCCCATCGTTCAGCGAAAATTGAAAGTTCACTCCGCGCATTGCGCTGACCCCTCTGCCATTAAATACCAAAATAGCAAGCACATTGGGTAAGTATGACGGGTTGTCAGACCCTGATGACCATCTAAAGAGTTTCGAAACTACTAGAAAGGTAGCGGGCTGGAACTTACCAGCCTGGTGTCATATGTTCGCGCAGACACTCACAGAAGCCGCACGAGTGTGGTTTGACAGCCTACCACCCGGCTAGATCGATGGTATCAAAGAACTCACTGACAAGTTCTCGACACACTTCAGTCAACAGCGAAGAGTGGAGCGTGAGTCCATGGATAACTTGCAAGTGCGTCGGTATGATAACGAATCAATTGAGGATTACATAAGCATATTCAACAAAGAAGCACTCCAAATCGGACCCATAGGGTTCAAACTACTGAAAGCAGCCTTCTAGCAGGGGGTATATTGTGATGACCTCATACGTACCCTCACGGGGAAACAGGCATGCGAAGCACCTGCAATGAGATCATGGTCATAAGAAAGTGGTATGAAAGAACAAAAAAAGAGCTATCCACATGGACCAGAGGTCAAGCGCCACATTACATCGACGCGCAGGCTCAATCTGCAAGAAACAGACAAAGTAAGCATATCAGGAAAAGGAAAAGTTTAGTCTGGAACCGGATCCAAACAACACCCCACACAGATCCCAAACATGCAGAGGTGGTATGATACAATCAGGTATAACCAACTAATAACAGGCCAACGCACAAGAGTCACAATTCATGGACTCTGTTCAAAAAAACCCTAGCGAAGGTCTTAGAGACCGAAAACTTAGACTTTCATGAACGATGAGGGATCAAGAGAAGAGAAGGCCTGAACCCCAACAAATTCTGTACATACCATCAAGACATTGGTCATGAAATAGACACATGCTTTCAATTAAAGACAGCGATTGAGATGGCTTTAAAATTCGACAAACTGTCACCCCTTTTGAAAGACATGCAGTGTGGACAAAACAAAAACGATGGCTCCCCAGCCAAGCGGATCAAGAACATCAGCATGATGATACAGAGCGGCAGTCGCGGCAAAAAAGGAAACAAAAGGAAGAACAGATTGTTGTGCGCAAGGAAGGAGCATCAAGTCATTTCCCCAATCGTTAAAGGTGACCATTCATACTCTAGAGCATTGATCATCATAGCTCTCTTCGCTCACTATCGAATAACCAAAGCCTTCATGGATACTGTTAGAAACTCGGATGTCATGTACAAGCAATGTTACAATCTACTCGGGGGTTAAGACAAAGCGCGGTTATAGCCTGTCAATTCACCAATCATGCGATTCTCAAACAAAGTAGTTCATCCGCTTGGAGAAATCAGCTTCCCACTAACCCTCGAAGATGGGAAACACTAAAAAACGGAAGACATCAACTTTTTGATCATTCCGGCTAAATCAAGACATGGCATAATCTTGGGCTCCGACTTGATGGATAAGTACAACATGGTCCTTTCCCCACCGCACGACGCAATTGGCTTCCCAAATTCCATGGGAGTGGCCATTGTGTGGGCAAACAGACAATGCGCAGTTGCTGAAAAACGCAGCCTAGGAAAGGCTATCAAACCGTCTCCCAGAACAGAGCCAGAGAAGTGGGTCTTAAACCCTAAGTTCCCAGAGCAACCAATCACCCTAGGACCAGCAATCTTAGAGAACATCCGGGACCACCTCAAGCAATTCCTCACCCAATTCTCTAACGTCTTCGCGTGGAAACCGTCTGACATGACAGGAGTCCCACGAAACTTAGCCCAGTATAAGCTCAACACTTACAAGTCCGTAGAGCCGATAGTGCAAAAGCGCAGAAGCATGGGTGCAGAAAATACCAAAGCTATGAATGAACAAGTGGATGAGTTGTTGCTAGCAGGAATCCTACGGGAAACGCGGTATCAAACTTGGGTAGCAAACCCGGTGATGCTCACTAAAGGCACAGGTGGCTGGCGCATGTGTATCGATTACAAGGACCTGAACAAAGCTTCCCCAAAGGATTGCTACCCCTACCAGAGATTGATCTTAAGGTAGACTCCCTAGCACCATTCAAGTTCAAGTGTTTCCTAGATGCATACAAAGGTTATCACCAACTCTAAATGGATCTGGAAGACGAAGACAAAACCGCATTCAGAACTATTCGCGGGGTATACTGCTACATCAAAATGACATTTGGATTGAAGAATGCGGGGGCAACATATCAACGCTTAATGGACCAAGCATTCAGTGCGCATATAGGGAAGAACTTGGAAGTCTATGTAGATGACCTAGTTATCAAAAGTCAGGAGGAGGATCATATACTTAAAGACATCGAGGAGACGTTCAAGCAGCTCCGTGAGTAGGGCTGAGCAATTCACAGTTCGGAACCCTTGAACCAAGTAACCAAAACAGAACCGCTAGATCCAAACCGTATTCTTGTATTTAGGGTCCGCTTCCGGTTCTTAAATTTTGGTGAAAACGGTTGCCGGTTCGGTTCAGAACCATGGATCTGTGTAACAAACCGCTAGAACCGGGTTAGGTTAAAACTTTTAATATTATATTTAAAACCCTGTTAGTTTAGTGGGCTTTTCCAAGTAGTTTGTAGACTGACTATCCACATTTTCAATTCCCAAGTTTAATCTTTATAAAGAATATTGTTCGAGTCATGTTAACTATATAATATCTAACAAACTTGTTGAGATATGAGTTCTATTCAAATTATATAATTTCTATAAAAATCATATAGAGTACAATAAAGGGAACAAAAATAGCTTAAACCAAGAATTAATGCTTACAAATTCACTTATAAGGTACACAGGTTGACCTATAATATGTATCGGTCAATGACGTAGTATAACATGTGATATTATGAATGCATGACATATATCATTCGTAGTGTCAAAATTACAATCATTGCATATATGCAGTTGGTACCGTGCACTTCTAAACATGTATCATAGGTCCGTAATATAACTAGGACACCACACTTTAGCTTACTAAAGTTGCCTTTCATTTAATTGTTAGTTTTAGGATTTAATTGACAACCGGTTCTGGCAAGAACCGTTCACACGAGTACCGTTTAACTCGGTTCCGAACCGAACCGGTAGGTTTTTATATGGTCCGGTTCGGTTCGGTTCCGGTTTGGGTCGGTTTGGTCCAATTCTGAACCGTTGCACACCCCAATCCACGAGATCAACATGAAGATAAATCCGAGCAAATGTACCTTCGGCATGTAAGAGGGAAAGTTCTTAGGAGTCATAATTACCAAATATGGGTTCTAAGCCAATCCTAATAAAGTGCAAGCTATAGAGCGCATGCCCTCTCTATCATTCATCAAAGATGTGCAAACTCTGAGTGGGCGCCTAGTCGCCATCAACAGGTTCCTGCTTCACCACACTTCCAAGTCTATTCCTTTTATCAAAACATTAAAAAATTGTCGGAAGAAAAATCAGTTCTAATTTACTCCTGAAGCTGAAAAAGCATTCCAAGAAATAAAAAAGTGTCGGATGAACCTCCCAATGCTGACCGCATCATTCCCCAAGGAGCCGCTCACGCTTTATTTATGCGCAACAGAAAAGGCGGCAGTGTAGTGCTGATGGTAGATCGCAAGTTAGTCCAAACGCCCATTTATTATATCAGCATGGTCCTCATAGATGCGGAAGTAAGATATTCAACCATGGAAGAACTCGTCTTAGCTCTGGTGGACACCTCCCGCAGACTCCGCAGATATTTCCAGGGTCATCCAATCAATGTGGTTAGCGATTACAAACTGAATAACGTATTGACCAAGCCGGAGTTATCTGGAAGACTAGCCAAATGGGCTATAGATTTTGGCGCACACTCAATTACCTATAAAACACGTCGAGCTCTCAATGGTCAAATCTTGGCAGGCTTTATCATAGAGGTACCAGAAGAGAAGATTGAGGAATGCAAAGCCGAACAAGATTTTCAAGAAGTGAATGATGAGAAGGAAATCTAGTATTTGTACATAGATAGAGCTTCCAACAAAGATGGTGCAGGTGTAGGACTGCGGATGATCAGCCCAGAAGGCAACGGATTTACATATGCGATTCGTTTAGAGTTCAAAAAACACTAACAATAAAGCAGAATATGAAGCCTTGTTAGCAAGGATACGAATCGCACAAAAGCTGGGCGCGGAACACATTCTCACAAATATAGATTCTATGCTAGTTGCGGGACAGATCAATGGCAACTATATGAAGCGAAGGAAGCCTCAATGATATTATATCTTGAACAAGCTAAACGTATGATCAAGAACTTCTCATCATGCACGGTCATTCACATCAGCCGTAACAAAAATAAGCCTGAGGACGCCTTAAGCAAGATGGCTACCACAAGCATCGACCATCTTGGGAAGGAAGTCCGCATTGAAGTCATGAATGTAGCCTCAGTCTTGGCAAGGGAGGTAAATGTGATCCAACTAGGCAATGACTCATGGATGACACCAATCAAGGCATATCTCAGCGCGGGTACACTACCAGAAAAACGAGCATAAGCGGTTAAGACTCAACACAAGGCCCTTCAGTACGAATTAAATGATTGAGTGTTGCTTAGATGCGAGGACACCAAAGATGCCAATTACCTCATCTGCGAGATTCATGAAGGTATATGTGGCCTTTCACGCGGGCCCGCGCATGTGGTGGCTAAGTTAATGAATGCAGGGTACTACTAGCCAAGGATGCACCTTCATGCTCTAAAAGAGATCCGCAAGTTTGACTCCTACCAGAGGCATGCGCCCAACACCATGCTACCAATAAATGATCTAGTTCCTATCACATCCACTTGGCTATTCCAAAAATGGGCTGTTGACATCATAGGACCATTCACAGGTAAGCGAAAGTACCTCATTTTGGCGATCGACTATTTTACCAAGTGGGTCGAGGCAAAGCCGCTAACGGAAATTACAGCTGCTTAAGTAAAGTAATTTATATGGGAATTCATAATCTGTCGTTTTGGCTTATCGTTGAACATTGTCTCAGACAACGGAACCCAATTCATGGACAAAGATCTTTTGAGATGGTGCGCAGAGTTTCACATTCAACCCATTTTCACTTATGTGGCTCACTCGCAAGGAAATGGACAAGTTGAACGCGCAAACAGAAGCATCATGGAGGAGATCAAGGCAAGACTGGGCACCAATGGCCGCACATGGGAAAATGAGCTCCCGAGAGTCCTCTGGGCACAACACAGTCTCACTAAAACAAGCAACGGAGAAAGCCCATTTAGTCTGACATGTGGGTCCAAAGCAATGATACCCGCAGAGATAGGGCTCCCTTCCGTAAGCGTCCTAACTGCCAGCACAACTGACAACAACAAAGAGCTGCTCCTCAACTTAAACTTGGCAACAGAGCAAGCCCTTGCCTTTAAAGAGGCAAACTATAAGAGGAAGCTCGAGCCCTACAACAATGCAAGGGTCAAGCTCAATGTATTGAAAGAAAACGATTATGTGCTTAGGGATAATGAGGAAAGCGATGCGATTCCACAAGGAAAATTGACCCCAAAATGGGAAGGACCAATTGGCATCACAGAAGTCCTAGGGAAGGGCGCCTACAAGCTAAAAAGGTTAGAGGGGGAAGCATACCGCACACATGGAATGCAGCTCTGCTATGTATTTGTGATATGTAACCCCTAATTCTATGCTTGTTAAAGAGGCACCTAGCCAAATATTAATGAAAATTTGCTAAATGTTATCTCCTGTATTAAAGTATTGTAAGCAAAAACAAACTTTTATGGTAGGATACAAGAAAAACCAAAATCAAGAATGCGCTTAAACGCTAATCTTGACAGCCTAAACATAACAGCTTTCAGCAACTCGCGATGCAATTTGTGTCGCCGCAGAATAACCTTCTAAACATAAGCGAGTGTGGTAAGACACAAACAAACTTCTGCGCTTAAATGCATGAACAAGAGGCAAATTAAAACCTCCATGGTAAGATGAAGACAATATGACAAGCGAAGCATACATTTGCCAACAAAATTTGTAAGAAAAGCTGTATGGTAAGATATAACTTAATCAAAACCCGCTCACGTGTAATCGCAGAGCAAGGTACAAGAATACAACACCATGGTAAGATGGAAAAAATTTTAACAAGTTGAGAACGCATTTAAGTGCGAATCTTAGCAACCCTAGAAACTAACATGGATATTTGCGCAAACAAAGTATTCTAGCAATAAGCACATGAGGCATACAACGTCATAAGAAGCAACCACCAATCATAAAGTAATTGCACATGACAGATAATAAACATGCAAACAATCATCACAATATGTAGGTGTAAAAGTACAAAATTGACAAACGTTTTAATAAGTAAAGGGATGTATATGGCGCACAAGCCGATAAAAACTAACACCTACTCTTCATCACCCTCTGCATCACTCTTGTCAGCACCGTGGCTTGAACTATCGCCAGGGTGTCACACCCCGTCAAGGAAAAAACTTGAAAATGCGACTTCGAAATGTTTTCTAGCACAAGGTTTGAGTAACACATAAAATAAGATATGATAGATACCGAATATTTCAAATTGTTTTACAAACGAGATATAAATTTTTTAGACGGCCAAATCATCATAAAACACACAATTATTAAATTGTTTTAAGACAAGACCCACAACAAACGGTACCACACGGTGCATAACTTAAGTCCTACGCGTCCATATAATTAATCACTATAAAAACATGCGTAAAATATTTGTCAACATAAAGTTGGTGAGTTCACCGGTTTAAATGTACGTAATGTAAAGTTAGTGAAATTCGTGTATGACCAATCAAAGCTAGCTAAGGCAATGTTTACTGTGCCAACCATGAGTCCCTTAACCAAACCTCTTGACTTGTTGTGGCTCGTGCATTGTACAATAAAGACAATGTATTAATCATAAAAAACTAGCACTCTTTCATATATGACAAGTTTGAGCGACTAACCTAGAGTGGGGGTGTCAACCCAATAGATCTATTTAAGTGTTACATGGCTGCTATTAGTTAATGGTTACAGTAAAATGTATGTACGAGGCCTGTTGAGCTCATGAACCATTTGTCTCATGTTTCACATGGTAGTCATGATAGAATTCACTCTAAACGAAATGTAAATTATAATATGTAGCATGTTGATCCCCCAAAAGTATGAAAACAGTTAAAAGGGGTCGTGAAACTCACATCGTGTCTGTGTGGATGGTTCAGCAAAAGCAGAAGCCCGAATAACTATAGTCTGACAAAAAGTGCCCTAAAATGTTAAGGACATCTTAATCCGTTTGTACTTTGTTATTTACCATGCAAAATTTTCACCCGATTTGTGAGCCTTTGGACCATGTGTACGTGGGGTTATAGTCCATACACGTGACGATTATAGTGATTTAACAAGTTAAAAATGTACGTTTTAACTTGTTGAATCTTGGAAATTCTCGTTAGTTCCGTTTGTAAAAATAACCAATCTTGTTAAAACCGGGTTCACAAGTTACCATATGTTACCCTTTGATACCCCATGTTAACACGTGTTATGAAATTGTATGTAATATAGTGATTTAACATGCGTTTTAATGTCTTTGTGTTAAAAACATAGTTAACGTATGTTGGAAGCCTTATTAACGTATGTTTCTTATGAACCAAAATTTAACATGTTTATGTTGAGTTCCAACAACGTCTTTTGTGCATCTTATTCGACATCCCACATACTCGTATACATTTATAAGTGCAATTGCGAGTATGTTTGTGTGTATTTTCATCAGTGTTGTAAAAACTCTATTTGGCTTTGTACTCGGTGACCTACCTTAGAGCGAGTACTCGGACTAATCGGGGGAATACTCGGGGGTCAAGTCGGCCTATGTGGGGAATACTCGGAGTAATCGGCCAACTCGGCTATACTCGGCGACCTACCCTGGAGCGAGTACTCGGGGAGTAATCGATTAACTCGGCCTTGTTTTGCAACAGTTTCATACATACGTGCGTGTATGTATATAGACATTATAGATATATGCATGTATATATATTATGTTCTAGCCAAAACCTTTGAGTGTTTAGTTGATATTAAAGCTTGATGCTGGTTTATATATGTGTGTTAATGTGTTGTGGTTCGGGTGAACATTGGTGTTAACCGAAATAATAAGAAAATTGAGTGAACTGTAAGGTGATTCGGACATACCAAAAGGAACCGTGAGTTATGATGCTATGGATCGATATCATCTTCTTTTCCCCATAATGTGACTTCAAATCTTCAAGGAAAATGATGGTGGGGTTCTCGATTGTGAGAGGTAACTCGGTGGGGGTTTGGGTTTGGTCCGAGAACAGAGGAAAAGGAAAAGAAAGAGTGTATGTGAAATGAAGGTTGGTGCGGGATCACAAAGAAGCATTCGGCTTCTTTATATAGGCCGATAGGTAAGTGAAGAGTTGGATGAGTTTGTGTCACATTGGAAGGTCAAAGTGTCTTAGGTATATTAGCAAGTAAGTACATTTCCATTTGGGTACAATCTTTTGACTAGGTGGTAAAGGACTAATACATGTATCATCTTGGATGTCTTGGCCGATTATGGGTAGTATCAAGACAAATAGGGAAGTTAATCTTATCTAGGATGGTGTTTATGGAAATGGAAAGGGCCTTGACTGGTATAAAACTTGATTAGAGTGTGGTTGTCTTCTTATTTGCATGTATAAGCTTCAAACTTTAGACTATACCACACACACATACAACCGTAGGTATGTTTGTATATGTATATGTTTTTGTTTTTTCTTGCTCATGGGAGAGTATGTACATAGTGCCATGTGGGTGTGTCTATGTATTGCATGTATGTATGTTTATCTAGTTTGTAGTGCAGGACTTGTCTATATCAATACACACAAGATTGTAATAACCGCATATATGTATACATATGTCCATTTGGCTTGTGTGTTGGTGTATATATATGTATATTGTGATTTCAATTGTCCAAAATTCCACACTCCTATATATACGAGTATGTATATATATATATATATAATAATGTGTACTCTCGAGTTTGTCTTGACTTTAAACATATATATAAGTATATAGATGTGGGCCGATTCCTACACCCATATGTGGGATAGTTATGTTGAAAACCATATGTTTATATATGTATATACGATAACCGTTCGAATTTGTAGTGTGGATTTGCACATTAATAACACACACATGTGATGATAATATTCTAATAATGATCACATAAGATATCGTGTGTTTAAGGTTGCTAAACCTATGTTAGATTTTGATTATAACTCATGTTACATATGTTTTAGGCTTTGAATTGATAGATGGTGCAATCCTATGATTTTATATGTTGAACATCCAAAAAATTCCTTATGAATGTTCGGGTTTTGTATGAAATTGAATAGTTTTCAATTTAGATGTTGTCACGGGTAATCTCGTTTTGTTTGTACGTAATAATCGGGCATTTGGTTGCTCTCTTTTGAGCGTGTGATTGGCTTGATTGTTCATTGCCAATATTTTCGGGTGTTGCATGCATAAACAGAAAATGCACTGAATTCCTGAAATGTTTTGGGCATTGCTAGACTCAGGACGACATAGTTAATATAAAAATTTCTAATGCAGACATGAAATGACATAGTTTAAAAGGGCGTGTAGATCTTGACATGGAAATTCGACAGGTGTCACATTCTCCCCATGGTTTTGAAATTTCGTCCGTGAAATCGATTGGCTCCTCAATGAAGTGGAGTTGATCATCGATGTGATTTCTTCGGGAGGAATGATTAGTGACTCGTCGGATAAACACTTCTTGAGATTAGACATGTGAAAAGTATCATGAACACTACTGAGCTCTTCAGGCAACTTGAGCTTGTATGCCACGGGACCAATCCTGGAAGGGATTTTGAATTGGCCTATGTATCGTGGGTTGAGCTTGCCATGTTAACCAAATCGTGGTACACCTTTCCAAGGTGATACTTTCGAGAGCACTTTGTTGCCAACTTGAAATTCGAATGGCTTGCGTCTTCAGTCGGCATAGCTCTTTTGGCGGTCGCGTGCAACTTTCAAATGATCAAGAATCTGGAAAATCTTGTCGGTTGTTTCTTGAATTAGCTCAGGTCCAGTCAAGTACTTGTCTCCAACTTCTGCCCAGCACAAGGGAGATCTACATTTGCATCCATACAAGGCCTCAAACGGGGTGGCCTTGATACTATTGTTGTAGGAGAATTCAACCAAGGGTAGATGTGTGTTCCAATTTCCACTAAAATCGATTACACAAGCTCAGAGCATGTCTTCAAGACTCTGAATCGTTCCTTTGATCTGGCCATCCGTTTGTGGGTGATAGATTGTACTCATGTCCAAACGAGAGCCTAAAGCATCTTGAAAAGTTTGCCAGAATTTGGAAGTAAATTTATTGTCATGGTCAGAAATGATTGAGACAGGCACCCCATGCCTAGTCAGAATCTCCTTGATATACAACTTTGAAATTTCTCCATCTTGTCAGTTTCCTTGATTGGCAAGAAGTGTGCAGACTTTGTCAGTCGATCAACGATTACCCGAAGTATATCATGACCACTTGACATCTTGGGTAGCTTGGTGATGAAATCCATGTAAATTTGTTCCCATTTCCAGATGGGAATCTCGGGTTGTTGAAGCATACCAGACGGTTTCTAATACTCGGCTTTGACTTTTGAACAAGTTAGACATCGGCTGACATATGTCGCAATATCACCCTTAAGGTTGGGCAACCAATAAAATTCCTTCACATCCTTGTACATCTTGTCGGCTCCAGGGTGAACCAAGTACCTGGACTTGTGAGCCTCCTCAAGAACCAAATCTCGTAGACCTCCATAATGTGGTACCAAAATCCGATTCGCAAAATACAACGTTCCGACATACCTTGGCTCCAAGAGCGCGACCATTTTGAACAAAGATTCTGCCTTCAAATTCTCGTTCTTGAGAACATGCTAGTTTTGGCGTCGGTGACACCAACCCCGACGCTGCGATTTCGATTTTCTTGTTTTCTTCATAACTTTTTCGTTATAACTCCGTTTTCATGGCCACGTCTTCTTATTTTCACCCTCTTTCATATCATAACATAATATGTTCATTTAAAATCCATTTGTTTCCTCCAAAATTAAATCAATCCTCAACAGTTTTCCCTGTGTGATTGATTCTTCAAGATTTATCTCGTTTCTTCGCTATTTTAGCACTTATAATCTGCCATTAATCATTATCGGATACGTACCTAATTCCGGATAAAATCATACACAAAAGATATTAAAAATACTAAAATAAACTATCTAAATATGATCCTTTTGGCATCACATCACACCTACACACTTATCTTTTTCAGTCCCTGAAAAACTTTACAAAATACTTTTAGCAACAAACATAATTTAGTCTTTTCTAGATGTCTCGTTTAAGGTTAAAAATCATACCTCATTTTGTGAAAAAGCATATGTGTTAATTCCCCTAGTCAAATATATATTTCTTTTAAAAACTGAACTAGCTCAATCAAGTTTAACATTCTTTTGAACTCATTTATATGCAACACACCCCTCGCAATATTCACTCCTCTCGGTACAATATAAGGACTAGCAAAAGATGTGCTAGTATTATTTGCTCAAAGACCAAACCTGAAGCTTGTTAATATAAACTTGTATAACAATCACACTTAATAAAAATGTACATATATATGAAAAGGACTTACGGGTTTTGGGCTTTGGGTAAAGGTAAGAAAATGTGGGTAAAAAGTGGCTAAAATAAAAATATGATGAAACCGAACTTGCTTACAATCCTTATTTTCAACAACTAATAACAATAAACATATTGGTCAAAAATCGACCTACAACATCAACATATATTTTTTTCAATTTCTTTCATTTTGTGTCTTTTCTTTTGTTTTTCATGAAATACAATACAATAATAGAAATTCACACTTGGATCTCAAAGTAGGAGTTGATAAAATTGTTGTTGGGTGTTTTGGTGCACTATATGGTTTTAAAAAACAAAAGGTTTAAAGCTCAGAGTTGGCAACTAGTGGTGATATTCTTGGTACACGGGTTTAACACATACAAGTAAAAGGTGTAAAATTGAAAAAGATATCCTAAGTTGCCTATATCATTTAGTGCATATTTACTTAAGCATATATCAAATTACACAAGTAAAAGGTGGTCTACACTCAATAAATGAAATATATACATATAACTTGAATGTAAGTAGGCCCAAAATCTCACCAAAAGTAGGAATTATGGTTACCGATGTGTGCATATAATTGTTTTCACTAGCTTGTTAAACTTAATCAAGTAATTCTAACAATTTTCTCAAAAATACTTGTTGAAAACAGTTCATATTACTTATCACAAATTAAACCATGATTAAGAATCTATAGCTAAAACAATCTAGAATTGACCGTTACAAAATTTTAAATGTTTGTTTTTAAATTTTAATGTTTTCAAGGACTTATTTTTTAAAAGAAAAATTAAAACACACCGAAATTTCCCCACCCCCACACTTAAACATTACATTGTCCTCAATGTAAAAATGGGAAAGAAACACACAAAATAAAAGGAAACCAAACATAAGGATTGAACGACTCCCCTATGATATGCCGATGTCCTTAAGCCGCGTTGTCCAAAATTTCACTTTGGTTGTATAGAATTCCATTCTCTAGCAAAAAGTGGTAATCATCTTCGCCCGAATGGAGATTGATTACGGGTGGAGTGATCTTAACAAAACAAATTCTGGGATCCCATTTCATGCTTATTTTGTGCATCCAAAAAAGTTACAAAACTTGAAAAAAAAACATAACAAACACACAAAAACACAAAAATACATAAAAATGAAATGTACAACCTCAGGGTGCCTCCCGAGAGCGCTAAATTTATGGGTCTTCAGCCACAGCATACCGGTTTTGGCTTTCAAGGTGGTCACAATGCGCATTTGCCTACCGAGTTTCCAATGTATGCTCGGTAGTTTACATGTCGTGTCCAGAGATGCTTGATTAGCGTCGGCATGTAAAAATCATATATTTTGCGAGTCCGCTTCAAAATCACTTGCCCAAAATCATGCAAGCCAACCTTCCTAACCTTGGGTACCGAACTCACTAGCTGTTCTTGAGGTACCGTGTCTTCATCACGATTTAAACAATCATTGTCTTGTGTAGGAAGACTTGAAACCTCTTCTTCAGTCATGTTGGTTTCGATCTTTTCATCTTCAATCAATTGAGGGATTTGTGCAGTATTCATCTCCACAACATCCTCCCCAAATTGCGACAATATCCACTCCTGTTTTGCTTGACATTTTTCATTAGTTGATAAGGTGAGATAAGCCTTATATTTTCTTCTTTCATGCCTTAGAACGTCGTACTTAAAACTCAACCATTTTAGCCGACATTCTCGTGATTGATGAGGTTGTGCTAGTTCTTGTTCGACTTTAAAAAGTTGCAGTTTTCTAATAATCTTGTCAAGACTGCTTTGATTTGTCGGAAGGTGTTGCCTACGGCGTCGCACATATTCATGATCTACTCGTGTTTGGTAATGTTAAAGGGTTGGAGGAGGAGTAAGTTCTTCATAGTATGAAACCGGGGTGTTCTCCCATCTTTCATAAGCTACCAAAAAATCTTCTCACAGCCTCCTTTTTCTTTTCCGGGCAAAGTCCCGATGTGTGGCGCGGATCCCCACAAAACATGCATGTATAGCGATTTGCATACATGGTCAAAACATTGGAGCTTCTATTACTTGCGAAAGAAAGATCCTGCATAGACAACTAGGAAACCTAAAGTGAAATCTAATAAAAATAAATAAATAAAATAAAAACTTAGAAATGTAATCTAATTTTTTTTAGAATTAAAAAAAAAACTAAATATATACACAACAAACACGCAATGCAACACTAAGAGAACTAGCTCCCAGATAACAACGCCATTTGATGAACCGGTCATCACGGGTCATGCAAAACCTATATAGCCTAGGTAGCTAGGGTAAGTAGGGTATATCAAATCCACAAAGAGCATTTGGTTAGCGCTGCACTAGTTTTTTTTTTTTTTTTTTTGTCAAAGTCACCTATGAAGATTTACTTTTTATAAAGTGTGCTTATTATGAAGCTTGCTAATTTCTATCTTTGTTTGGTTGAGGGAATGTTGAAATTATCTAACAAAAGGTAACTTATTATGAAACTAAATGAATAAGAAAAATTGGTAACAAGGTTCACCCTCGGTTCCATAACATAAGACTATGGATTCTCTAGTTAATTGGATTGTCATCAAAAGTATGATTTGGCGCTAACAAGTTAAGTATTACAAGGCTTAGGTGTCAATAGCTATCAACGTCAAAGACGGACAAACATACACTTCATTACTCAAGAACATGTAAACTCTAAGCTTATCTTAAGGCATACAGGACCACATTCATTTCCCTAGTAATTAGCGCAAGAAACAATAATCAAAGAGAATCCAAAACAAGATCATGGATGACGCTTGATTGACGATGGAGAAGGTTGGAGGAATGGCCATTGAAGATCTTGGATGATGATAATGATATGGAATGGATTGGTGAAAAACCCTAAAAAATGTGTTTCTTGGTCACCCAAATCGCCCTAAGGTAGCTGGTTACGAGTTAATGTTCATCCCAAACCTTCATTTCATTCAATAAGTGGAATTGCCCAGTAACTGGTGTCGGTGATGCCAGTTTTGGCATCAGGGACGCCAAACCCGGTGCTGCGATTTCGGTTTTCTTGTTTTCTTCATAACTTTTTCGTTATAACTCTGTTTTGCGGCCACGTCTTTGTATTTTCACCGTCTTTCATATCATCACTTAATATCTTCATTTAAAATACTTTTGTTTCCTCCATAGTTAAATCAACCCTTAACTGTTTTCCCCGTGTGCTTGATTCTTCAAGATTTAGCTCGTTTCTTCGCTATTTTAGCACTTGTAACTTGTCATTCATCATTCTCGAATAAGTACCTAATTTCGGATAAAACCATACACATAAGATATTAAAAATACTAAAATAAACTATCTAAATGTGATCCTTTTGGCATCATGTCACCTGTTGAGCTTCGCGAATGCGAGTTGTGAGATTGGTGTGAATTGTTAAACCTAGCGCATGAACACGCATGGTTTTGACACGTTCTTTCGGGCTTAAGGCGTTTGCTACAACGTTTTCCTTTCTCGGAATATACTTGATTTCACAATCGTAATCGTTCAGTAGTTCCACCCATGTGTGTTGCCTCATGTTCACATCCTTCCGATTGAAGATGTGTTGTAGACTCTTGTGATATTTGAATATGGTGCACCTAGTGCCAAATAAGTAATGCCTCCAGATCTTGCGGGCAATGATTATCGCACCTAGTTCCACGTCATGTGTCGTGTAGTTCTTCTCGTGGACCTTGAGTTGACGAGAAGCGTTGGCGATAACCTTGATGTGAACATCCAAGACCTTGATGTGAAGCGAATCAACTTGAGATGATGTTCGTGCCCGTCCTTTGATTCCGAGTGTATCAAAATGTCATCAATGAAAACAATCACAAACTTGTCCAAGTAGGGTTGCAGACGCGATTCATCAGATCCATGAAAACGGCTGGTGTGTTTGTCAAACTAAAAAGCATAACCCAAAACTCGATGTGACACCCCGCATTTTCAGGTTACTACTTTAACTGAACTCTAGTTAACTTGCATGTACATTCGTGACTAAACACCTAACTAGGGTTAGCTGAGGAGGTCTTCCAATATGTTATGGGATAGTAACATATGTTATAGGATATTAACGTATGTTATAAATTAGGAAAGTCCTTATCATGACACACACACGAGTCCTGTACTTCGAGGGTTGGTTATTTGTCAAACATACATGATCATGCGTGCAATTTAATGATGATGAATGTGAATTTATATGTTTATGCGAATTTCTGCTTAATAAGATAGTCAGTACGGATACCCTGCGAATTATGTGTACTATGTGATAAATATGTTATCAGACGACTAAAACCATAGTTTTCTGGTAAGTTGATGTAAATAATATTATCGGGACTATTCTCGGGTCTAAATATTATTAACGGGCTCGTTTATTAAGCAAAGACCCATGATACCCCCAGTCTTGGCCCATAATCCAACTTTTATTATGTTATTGATCAAAAAAAAAAAAGAAACCCTAAGGCTCCTCTTTGCGCCGTGAACCACAACCACTCCTCTCAATTTCAATCTTTCAACAACATTCTTCACTAATCCAAGCTAGTTTGGGTGAAATCTCTAGGCTTTAGGGATTCTTGCATTGGAAGGTATAACCTTTACGTGTTTTATGATGAGAAGTAATATTTTGAAAAAGTTTTAAAAACCCTAGAAATTACATGAATAATAAAATCACATATAGGGTCTATGCATGTGAATTCATGGATGTTATTTTGAAGGTTTATGAAAATTGTTAATGATAATCATAACTAGGGTTTTTGGGTATGCAAATTATGTGGATTTAATTGTTATAATATGGATTTATAATATGTAAAAGGCTATGGTGGATGATTAGGGTTCATAGGAAACTTGTTTGGAAAGTTTTTATTTCTGGTAGATTCATTGCAGTGTTTTGTAGGACTCATATGTCGACTAATATTTGCTTGTTTTGATGATTAATTGATGCTAGAACAATGGTTATGATTCTAGGTTTATAAAAAGTCCAAAATCATGCATTTTTGAGGTGTTTTGGTATTTTTTTTTATGATTTTATAAGTTTCGATGTCTAACCTGATTTTCGGAACTAAAAATTTATCCAAATTTAAAGGACTGTAACTTGAGTTTTACAAATTCATTGATTGTGAATTTCGGACAGAAGTTGTGTCTATGAGGGTAGAAGCTTTTCCAGTTGGATTCATTCCATTTGGATAAGTCTATGATTCTTAACGAATTTTTGAGTAATTGCTGTCAACAACACGTTTTTTTCTAGAAGAAGCTGAAGTAAATTATTTTTCATAAAGTCGTGGTGGGTTTTTGTCATGAAATAAAAAAGTGTGGTGGCGTGTAAACTTTTGGGAAGTTCCTGTAAAATTTTGGGGACTTTAGGAGTTGGTTTAATATTTTATAAAAATTCGTTTTCGTGACCCAGAATCTGTCCTAAAAACGCAGAAGTGAGACACAATGACGTGATGATGTTTTGAGTGCATTAATGAATTATACGTTGTGAAATTCTATATGGGAATATGTGTACATGTTATGTGTATGACGTAGATGACATGATAGGTTAATTGTTTGCAATGTGTGATGGATACTTGTGTTAAAAGTTTTGACATGTTGCATCATGAACTAATCTCCAACGATTGAACGGGTCATACGTGGTCTACTTGGGTCGAGTTCACTTGAATGAGGTGTCAACTAGGTCATTGTAGAGTGTAATGGTTTAGGATAATCAATGCGTGTAACCGCACTCAAACACTCGTAACTTTGTGTTCGATAGGTTATCAATAGGCGGGTAGTCTCCACATTTGCAGTCTTTGCGGTTTAACTTAGCACGCTACCTAAGGTGAGTTTCACTACTCTTTTTCAAAACCATGCGTCTCGGGTTTGAGACAAATCATTTAACTTTTTCTAGTCCGGTTTGGGACTACTTTTACATCTCGGGTTTTGGGATGCTTTGATTCCTTGAGTGGGTCGGGCTTCGATTCCTCCTGTGGATCGCGTTTATTAGTTTTCAAACTTTAACTGTCCCTTGTGAACTAAACGACTCTATCCTTGAAAGTCCTACAATATTATTGGGTTAATCGCTAGAGTCGAACGGGGTATTAGTTGATAGCGCTATTAGGTTGTATAGCAATGTTGGATCAGTATATTGCTCTTTTAGTTGAACTTGCTAGTTGACACTTAAGTGTTTAGCAAGTTCTTGATGAGTGATAGCACAGCGGAATGTTTATAAGTTTAAAGCTACACTTATCAACAGGAGTTATTACTCCCCCTGGATTCAAGAACTAATAAATGATAAGTGTTTATTGAGAATCTAAGTATTGAATGAGAATGAAACACTTCGACAGATTCTGAATAAACATGAAATGGAAATAACAATAATAAGTGTTGAAGGATTTCTTGTATTAAAATCAATGTCTAAAACAGAGGGATGAACCCTTCTATTTATAGACTTTACAAATACATGAACCTTGCCAAAAGCAAGTTCAGAAACAAGTTGCAACAAGTTGCAGTCTTGGAACTTGTACATAAAGCAAAAAGAAGCATTAAAGTAATAAACTACTGATATACAAAGGCGGTGGAAAAGATCTTCTGTAAGTACTGATGAATGACAAACTACTGATGAGTAGTTTGTCTTCAGTAGTTCTTCAGTAGAAGTGTCTGGTTTGAACTTCAGAACTTCTAATGACTTTCTTCTTCAGTACTTCTGAATCTCTTCTTCAGCAGTTTGATCCTTCTTCTTCAGCAGTTCTTGTGACAACTGGCAAATTTTGGTCAACCTTTGACTGCATCTTAATCACGTTTTCTGTATATTTAACATGTTTTAAAGTTAATTTTGATTAACTTAAGTCATACGAGTCCTACGATGTCTTTCTTGAAGTTCATGGATGCCTTGATGTTTGTAAAGAAAGAGTTGCGCATTTTAAGTCTAACGAACTGACATCAGTGAAAATCCGTTAAACTAGATTAACATTAAGTTATTACATGTAAATACGGCACATATTTGCTGTTGAAGCGATCGGATGTGGAATCGGCTTGAAAAACGGTCTAAAACGTAGTGTTTTGGAAAACGCGGAAGCAACCGACATGGTAACCGGACATCAAAATGTGCTGATAAGAACGTGTCGGATGTCGAAAATAATTATATTTTTGCTCGGTTTAGTGTTATTTATGATTTCGAACAAAACCGACTAATTTTTGTTGTTAATAATCGATCCTAAATATAAACCGGGACGTTTTATGTTATAACGGGTTCGATACGCGGTATCTACCTACCTCAAACCCTAGGTATAAAAGCCTCACTACACCTTCCTCCTTCTCATTTTTCTGGCAGCCGCTATCTTTCCTCTCTCTCTCTAGAAATCTGAAACTCCCTCTCTCTCTCTGCGAATTCTCTCTAAATCTCCATCTATCCTCACAATATACCCTCATCTCCTTCTTGAAATGAACCGGCCGACCACCCCAGTCGTGGTTCTTGGTGGTGGCGCTAGTGTGGAGGTTCGTTTTGGTTCGTGGTGTTGGTTCAAGGTGCTGGTTCGAGGTTAGAAATTAGGATGACGGTAATACTGTTGTGGTGGTCCGGCGTGGTGATGGTTGTAGAGGTTGTGGTACGAGATGGTGATGATAGGGGTTGCAATGTTGGGGCGTAGGAGACTGCAGGTGGAGGTTCTTTGGGGTTTTGTAGGGTGGTCCGGTCGTGCATTGGCTTGGGTCAGATCTTGGATCGAGAATGTCTTGTGGTTCAGGTCACATTTTGGTGAGTGTCAGGTTATGGCGTGTTGTTGATGGCCGACGAGCTGTGGCGTTTGGCCACGGTCATGGATCAGTTGTCCTCGGGTCTTGAGCTCGCCTTGGAATTTTGACGATGGCTCACGTTGTTGGCTCGGTTTAGTTTTGGGATCGGGTTGTTTGTTGGTACGGTCTCAAGGCTGGGTACAAGGTGGTTCGGGTCAGATTCGGGCTGTTCGGGCCAGATCTGGATGATCAAGCTTCGGTCAACCATGGTCAAACCTGTTTTGCGGGTCAACTCGGTCCACGCGTCGTTCGAGATGGTGTCGGGTCACGCGCGAAAGACTTCGGTATAACCAGTTTCGTATTTGATATTGTTATGGTTATAAATAAGTATATTTTTTTTAAGTCCTAAATACGAACTAAATAGTTTTAACTCGCGAAACGAACCGATAAAGTCATAAACGAAAAGTATAATCGGAAAGAATTGGAATTTGGATAATAAAAGCGTGACTTATAATATTAAAATCGGACTAATTTGTTGGACTATATGCGTGTATATATGTATATATATATATATATATTTAATTATACAAATATGTGTAATTTATATAAGTTAACGGAACGTATAATGTCTCGTGTAGCTTGGAATGGATAAGTGGATTGATTGTCTTGCGTTTAGAAATTGTTTTGGGAAATTTGAAGATAACTTGTGTTGTTTGGTTTATGCAAACACAGAGGAAACTCTGTCGAAATTTTATAAAATCCGAAGCGCAATGAAACTACTATCGTTGTGTATATTTTATAAATAATTTTCCAAGTGCCATAATAAATGTAGTTAAACAAAATAGCGACGTTTTTGACAAAGATTGTTTGTAATAATAATAAGTGAATTTCGGACAATGTTTTCGATACAAATACATATGGTTTTGCCAAACGTCAAGTATGACGAGTTTTCGAAAGGTTTTTCGGCATCTAAATAATGTTTATTGTTCGGATTCGAAAATATATAAAGGTCTGATTTACTTGGGAAAACTTTATGCAAAGCAAAGTTTTGAATACTATAAATGTCGGATTTTGGGAAATAATGTAGCAATTGTTATTAATTGGAATTAATAACAAGAATTGTATTTGGCAAAGTATATTTTCCTAAAAATAAACGTACGAGACAAATGCATTTATCCGACCAACGAGACGAGCTACGGCTCAGGTTAGGTTATACGTTTCGTAGTATTAGTCCAACGTGGGTTACACGCGAATAGAACAAGTGCGCAACTTGGGTACTATGTCGTGTGTTAACGCGTAAGTAAGATAAGTCACGATCGGTTCGTTGAGTTAAAGCATATTAAGACTCGAGTTAGTATACACGAGTCTAGATGGTTGCATAAACTATCTTTTAGCCAGATAATAGGCTAGGCTTATATGTGATAGACTTTTAAGGTGTCCTTTGTTGGTAATAGGGCACGAGGAAGGCGGACAAAGCTTCGGGCTTTGTTTGCTAGCTAAGCAAGGAAATTAAGGTGAGTTCATGACCCCACTTTTTACTGTTTTGTAAATGTTTTTGGGGGGAAGACATGCTTCTTTTACGAAAACCTGTTTATTTTAAAGCATAACAAAGTTTATGAAAAACTTGTGAAGTTACAATGCTTTTATAAAATCGTACGTGAGTAAAAAGGGAAATGAAAGTTATGAGTATTAAAATGTGCGGTAACTGTGGAAACTTGAAATGGTACATAAGATGGGCACATGGGTAACGGAAAAGTCTAGTGGGACGTGCAGTCTCCGCAGTTAACTGTAACCATTAATACAAAGTGATGTAGCCGTAGAATATGGGGATAGTACTATCGGTCCTTGACGGGGACCCACCCCCGGTTGATTAGCGTCAACTCGGATGGACCAAGGGGTGTTACGATATTCTAAAATTTGTTGTTACCACTATAATAACGTGCGGGGCAAAAGTAAGTAGTCTGGTTTTGGTTACGGGCTCATGGGGACGCCATCGGTATTAGGATTTGCAACCCTAAGTTTATGTAGCACATTTCTTATGTTTGTTACGCGCACTAACTTTTCAAATAATGGTTATTTTATTTTATCATTTCTACTTTCGGCGTACGTGATTGCCCGGTGGGTAACTCCAGGGAAAATGGTTTTCATAGTTAATGTGAGAAAGTTTTTCAAAAGTTATGTGGAAGTCTCCTTTTGGGTTAAAAGGTTCGATCGACAAAGCTTGGGTATATTTATCTTTATGGGGAGGTAAATATATGGCAAAGTGAGTCGAGTCGAAGGTTAAGAAAGGAACGCCCGGTAAGAATTTAAAAGAGACTTTTTATACGTATGTTCGATCGACGAAGCTTGGATATATTTATCTTTATGGGGAGGTAAATATATGGCAAAGTGAGTCGAGTCGAAAGCAAAGAAAGGAATATCCAGTAAGGATTGAAATGGGATTTTTATATGTTTTTTCCCAAATAATGTTTGCGTAAAGAAAATAAACTTTCTCAATAATGCTTGCAAATATTTTTCCAAGTGATTTGAAAGAAAAATGGGTTATGAACGATAAACATAAAACAATGAACTCACCGGCTTTATGCTGACCTTTTTAAGCATGTCTTTCAGGTATAGATTTGGCAATGACATGGTTGGATTTAAGTGATGTCATGGGAATTGAGACCCTAGAAGGCTTAGAAAAAGGCGTTCAGAACAAGTAGAAGTCTTAGTTGAAATATTCCGCTGCGTAGCGAAGGTGCCAAACGTTCACAACCGACGGGAAAATCGGGGTGTGACAGTTTCGTATCAGAGCTATAGGTTTTAGCGAATTAGGTGTTAGTAGAGATACCTAGGCTTTAACCTGAGTTTTAATTAGGGACCGAAAGTGCTAAGATTGAAAATTTAGTACGAACGCCTAGGAAGTAAAATTTTCAACCATTGCCAAATAAGTTGAAAGGATATTAGTGTATGCAATTACACTATCTCAGCCTAGGTTTCTTTGACGTAAGAAACATTTGTTTATGTGTATAGTGAGTATTTTCTATAATGATATATTGAAAGGTATAATAGCTTGTGATGGCTAGGCATATCTCACTAGTGATCGGTGGGTCGTTGCTTTGTATAGCAAAGGGTATCTTCACATAGAATTTAGCTGAGCCATTGTTCCATAGTTATTAGGAACAATTTACTTGATTATATAATGTGTGTAAGTATATGTAAAGTATAAAACTATGCCTCAATAATAATGCGAATCGCCAACGGATATCGACACTAGCTTTGACGGGGCGAGGACGAGCACTCGTGTCAAGCAGTTAGACAGGTTGGAGCGACGACATGCAAACCGAAATGTTTGAAGCATTTGCGGCATCGCATCCACATGAAATAGGGTATGCTTACGTTGTCTATGTTTACCTCGCTTCGAAACATTGTGGAGAGGCACTTCGTCTAGTAGATGGTACTGCGCAAGCTGGAATGTGGTCGGGGACGACACCGGGAAAGGTGGCACGCACGGCTAGCATTATATACGTAATATATACATATATACGTATGATTATGTGAATTTTATGAGTGCTTATGATATAACTCACGATGGAAGATTAATAGGATGATCTTGTGAGGTAAATTTTCGATAACACAGACGTCACGTTATTGCGAATTTACAGGCACATGAAAGTCCTAAGAAAATCTATCGTGAGGGTATATATATGTAAGGCATAAAGGTTATTTATATCTGTTGTTGCGGACGTGATTGTCGATTCTCCCCTGTTCATGTCATTGTGACTTTGCTTTTCTTAAACCAGTTTAAGATCTTGATGATCTTGCTTCTAGAACTTCTAAGGTTTATGTTGAAGAACCTGGTTATATCTTTCGAGTATGGTTTACATTCCCCGTTCCTTGTTTGTGGCCTTCGACAAATCGTTTTAAAGGAATCCAATTTTTGTTGTTTCCTTATCTTTTCACAGAATTTGACACGTATTTTTGTACACGTGTCAACTGTTATATATTTGAATTCCTTAAATTTGTGAAGGTCCATTGTAGGGCTTCACGTCTAACAATGGTTTCATTGATGATTTGGTTATCATTACGTTGCTCGTAATGCTAGCATTCTACTCCTAATGTGTTAGGCCGTTGTGGGCAATGAATCTTTTAATATTTCGTCGATGAGTTTATTGGAATCGACACTTCAGTTGAATCTAATCGTTGGAAATTAATACAACACCTTGTGGTGAATATTCATTCGACTTGTAATAATGGGTGATCTTTATTGGCTTGTTTCTTTTTCATCAACTAGTTAGCCATTATCTCAAATCCAAACACACCTTGCGGCGTGTAACGGGAAAGTTGGTGCACTAGTTGTTTCGTTTGAGGTGCACCAAGCCAATAGTATTTGTTGATAAAGTATTGACAGCACGTTTGCGCGTTTGGATGCCACATTCGCGTGCTAATTCATCTCAGATGTCATTTGCTATAACCACGTTGATGTTTTGTGAACTAGGCAAACAATCGTAGCTTGCCTGTCTACCGTTTGCCAAAGAATACCGTTTCATCCGTATCGCCCCTTTGAAATTAATCGAGTATATGAACACCTTCTTTTCTTTTGAGTGTTGGAATACCGAGTTGTTCGATCTCATAACATGGCTCCTTGGGGAGTCGTGCCATTACCGTGTAAAGCGTTTATTGTTATGTGTATACTGTAGAGGACTATTGGTAGTCCCTCACGTGCCACAAACAATCCACCGATATCTTTCAGAAAAATTTAGCGGTTGATTCTAATCATTAAGCTGTTGTCCACACATTTGCAAATCGTGTGGAAGATTGAAAATGTATATACTTTCATTGAGAATCGTTCAAGTGGAACGTTTGAGGTTTGTTACCTAATGTCCTTGTATTCGGTAGATTATGAAAACCTACCTTGTCTCATTTGTACCGACAAGTACCTTGACTCATCTATTGTTTGGAAACTTCTATTTAGTCTTCAAAATATATCATAACTTAAATTTTGGGGACAAAATTTCTGTAACAGGGGGAGAATGTGACAACTGGCAAATTTCGGTCAACCTTTGACTGCATCTTAATCACGTTTTCTGTATATTTAACATGTTTTAAAGTTAATTTTGATTAACTTAAGTCATACGAGTCCTACGATGTCTTTCTTGAAGTTCATGGATGCCTTGATGTTTGTAAAGAAAGAGTTGCGCGTTTTAAGTCTAACGAACTGACATCAGTGATAATCCGTTAAACTGGATTAACATAAAGTTATTACATGTAAATACGGCACATATTTGCTGTTGAAGCGATCAGATGTGGAATTGGCTTGAAAAACGGTCTAAAACGTAGCGTTTTGGAAAACGCGGAAGCAACCGACATGGTAACCGGACATCAAAATCTGTGGTTTAACCGCTTTTATACTTTCGGAATAATTATTTATTATTTAATACCGAAAGTTATCGAATCGTTTAAATTATGGAAACAATAACCGAGCGGGTTAATGCGATATTAACGCGTTTTCTGATAAGAACGTGTCGGATGTCGAAAATAATTATATTTTTGCTCGGTTTAGTGTTATTTATGATTTCGAA
Organism: Ambrosia trifida; assembly: GCA_028751855.1. Classification (NCBI taxonomy): domain Eukaryota; kingdom Viridiplantae; phylum Streptophyta; class Magnoliopsida; order Asterales; family Asteraceae; genus Ambrosia; species Ambrosia trifida. The sequence goes on along the minus strand of CM054130.1, from coordinate 64,623,924 downwards.
CAAAACCGACTAATTTTTGTTGTTAATAATCGATCCTAAATATAAACCGGGACGTTTTATGTTATAACGGGTTCGATACGCGGTATCTACCTACCTCAAACCCTAGGTATAAAAGCCTCACTACACCTTCCTCCTTCTCATTTTTCTGGCAGCCGCTATCCTTCCTCTCTCTCTCTAGAAATCTGAAACTCCCTCTCTCTCTCTCTGCGAATTCTCTCTAAATCTCCATCTATCCTCACAATATACCCTCATCTCCTTCTTGAAATGAACCGGCCGGCCACCCCAGTCGTGGTTCTTGGTGGTGGCGCTAGTGTGGAGGTTCGTTTTGGTTCGTGGTGCTGGTTCAAGGTGCTGGTTCGAGGTTAGAAATGAGGATGACGGTAATACTGTTGTGGTGGTCCGGCGTGGTGATGGTTGTAGAGGTTGTGGTACGAGATGGTGATGATAGGGGTTGCACTGTTGGGGCGGTAGGAGACTGCAGGTGGAGGTTCTTTGGGGTTTTGTAGGGTGGTCCGGTCGTGCATTGGCTTGGGTCAGATCTTGGATCGAGAATGTCTTGTGGTTCAAGTCACATTTTGGTGAGTGTCAGGTTATGGCGTGTTGTTGATGGCCGACGAGCTGTGGCGTTTGGCCACGGTCATGGATCAGTTATCCTCGGGTCTTGAGCTCGCCTTGGAGTTTTGACGATGGCTCACGTTGTTGGCTCGGTTTAGTTTTGGGATCGGGTTGTTTGTTGGTACGGTCTCAAGGTTGGGTACAAGGTGGTTCGGGTCAGATCCGGGCTGTTCGGGCCAGATCTGGATGATCAAGCTTCGGTCAACCATGGTCAAACCTGTTTAGCGGGTCAACTCGGTCCACGCGTCGTTCAAGATGGTGTCGGGTCACGCGCGAAAGACTTCGGTATAACCAGTTTCGTATTTGATATTGTTATGGTTATAAATAAGTATATTTTTTTTAAGTCCTAAATACGAACTAAATAGTTTTAACTCGCGAAACGAACCGATAAAGTCATAAACGAAAAGTATAATCAGAAAGAATTGGAATTTGGATTATAAAAGCGTGACTTATAATATTAAAATCGGACTAATTTGTTGGACTATATGCGTGTATATATGTATATATATATTTAATTATACAAATATGTGTAATTTATATAAGTTAACGGAACGTATAATGTCTCGTGTAGCTTGGAATGGATAAGTGGATTGATTGTCTTGCGTTTAGAAATTGTTTTGGGAAATTTGAAGACGACTTGTGTTGTCTGGTTTATGCAAACACAGAGGAAACTCTGTCGAAATTTTATAAAATCCGAAGCGCAATGAAACTACTATCGTTGTGTATATTTTATAAATAATTTTCCAAGTGCCATAATAAATGTAGTTAAACAAAATAGCGACGTTTTTGACAAAGATTGTTTGTAATAATAATAAGTGAATTTCGGACAATGTTTTCGATACAAATACATATGGTTTTGCCAAACGTCAAGTATGACGAGTTTTCGAAAGGTTTTTCGGCATCTAAATAATGTTTATTGTTCGGATTCGAAAATATATAAAGGTCTGATTTACTTGGGAAAACTTTATGCAAAGCAAAGTTTTGAATACTATAAATGTCGGATTTTGGGAAATAATGTAGCAATTGTTATTAATTGGAATTAATAACAAGAATTGTATTTGGCAAAGTATATTTTCCTAAAAATAAACGTACGAGACAAATGCATTTATCCGACCAACGAGACGAGCTACGGCTCAGGTTAGGTTATACGTTTCGTAGTATTAGTCCAACGTGGGTTACACGCGAATAGAACAAGTGCGCAACTTGGGTACTATGTCGTGTGTTAACGCGTAAGTAAGATAAGTCACGATCGGTTCGTTGAGTTAAAGCATATTAAGACTCGAGTTAGTATACACGAGTCTAGATGGTTGCATAAACTATCTTTTAGCCAGATAATAGGCTAGGCTTATATGTGATAGACTTTTAAGGTGTCCTTTGTTGGTAATAGGGCACGAGGAAGGCGGACAAAGCTTCGGGCTTTGTTTGCTAGCTAAGCAAGGAAATTAAGGTGAGTTCATGACCCCACTTTTTACTGTTTTGTAAATGTTTTTGGGGGGAAGACATGCTTCTTTTACGAAAACCTGTTTATTTTAAAGCATAACAAAGTTTATGAAAAACTTGTGAAGTTACAATGCTTTTATAAAATCGTACGTGAGTAAAAAGGGAAATGAAAGTTATGAGTATTAAAATGTGCGGTAACTGTGGAAACTTGAAATGGTACATAAGATGGGCACATGGGTAACGGAAAAGTCTAGTGGGACGTGCAGTCTCCGCAGTTAACTGTAACCATTAATACAAAGTGATGTAGCCGTAGAATATGGGGATAGTACTATCGGTCCTTGACGGGGACCCACCCCCGGTTGATTAGCGTCAACTCGGATGGACCAAGGGGTGTTACGATATTCTAAAATTTGTTGTTACCACTATAACAACGCGCGGGGCAAAAGTAAGTAGTCTGGTTTTGGGTACGGGCTCATGGGGACGCCATCGGTATTAGGATTTGCAACCCTAAGTTTATGTAGCACATTTCTTATGTTTGTTACGCGCACTAACTTTTCAAATAATGGTTATTTTATTTTATCATTTCTACTTTCGGCGTACGTGATTGCCCGGTGGGTAACTCCGGGGAAAATGGTTTTCATAGTTAATGTGAGAAAGTTTTTCAAAAGTTATTGTGGAAGTCTCCTTTTGGGTTAAAAGGTTCGATCGACAAAGCTTGGGTATATTTATCTTTATGGGGAGGTAAATATATGGCAAAGTGAGTCGAGTCGAAGGTTAAGAAAGGAACGCCCGGTAAGAATTTAAAAGAGACTTTTTATACGTATGTTCGATCGACGAAGCTTGGATATATTTATCTTTATGGGGAGGTAAATATATGGCAAAGTGAGTCGAGTTGAAAGCTAAGAAAGGAATATCCAGTAAGGATTGAAATGGGATTTTTATATGTATTTTCCCAAATAATGTTTGCATAAAGAAAATAAACTTTCTCAATAATGCTTGCAAATATTTTTCCAAGTGATTTGAAAGAAAAATGGGTTATGAACGATAAACATAAAACCATGAACTCACCGGCTTTATGCTGACCTTTTTAAGCATGTCTTTCAGGTATAGATTTGGCAACGACATGGTTGGATTTAAGTGATGTCTTGGAATTGAGACAATAGAAGGCTTAGAAAAAGGCGTTCGGAACAAGTAGAAGTCTTAGTTGAAATATTCCGCTGCGTAGCAAAGGTGCCAAACGTTCACAACCGACGGGAAAATCGGGGTGTGACAGTTCTATACTTAGAATATTTTGATAGAAGTGAATTAGACTAAGGTTTGCAAAAATGGTTTCACCAATCCTTTTTTTCCTAACAATCTCCCCCTGGATTGATGAAGCTAAAACCTTACTAATTCCTTATTGTTCTTTTCTGTCCTTCACAATTTTCCATATTCCTTTGAACATGGAATTTTTGAGCTGGTTCAGTTGATCATCAGTAAGAGACCCTTTTTGTGGTTCTAACTGTTGGATTGTAAGCAGGTCTTTGGTTGATAGTTTCTTCAGTTCATTCATCGACCTATATGCCCTGCTTGTTTGATCTCTTCTTGTCACAAGTACTGAGTTGTTATCAGTAAAGGACCATCTAATGATTGGTACTTTAGACTTGTCAAAGTCTGCAGTGTAGGGAACCATGGTGGTACCCTGGGTTTCTCCTGAGTGTTGAATGTTTTCAACTTCAATGACTCTCAGGTGGGATTCACTTCCCTGCTGTTGTTCCATCACATTAGGTATCTGAAATGTTGGCAAATGATGTTTAGTTACTACCTTGGTGTGCAGTTTGTCTGTGATGGTCTTCTGGATTTGATATGCAAAGGTGGAAGGATCCCTGAATTGTGTGAGCAGAGGCTTTTCTTCTATATCAAAATCAGAATGGACTACTATACTACCTTCTAGTAGTACCATTTTGAAATCAGTCTTTACTTTCTCCTCTGATTTCTTTCTTTGAAACTTCTCTGGATTAGCAGCCCTTGCAGCCTTATATTTTCTATATGTGTCCACCAATCTTTCTTCTTTCCATTTGGACACTAAGGCTTTTGAACCATAACCATTAGCTACCAGTTCTTCTATCATCTGAGCTCTCTTGGCCTTTGTGTCTTTACTTGTTGCAAGTTTATCTGCAATAAGTTGAGCTCTTCTTGCCAGCTCTTCCACATAGGGTCTCTTTAATGTGTGGGCTTTGATTTTGCTGTTCTTTGTAATGTAAGACATCAGTTGATGTCTTTTATCTTCTTCAACAATTTCATCTAGGCTAGCCTACCTTTGGAGTTCAGCTTCATAAGCCTGAAGTTTTTCTTCATGGCTTAGATCTAAGTCATCCCTTTCTTTCAGTGTTTTCCAGATCTGATCTTCTCTGGCCTTCTTTTGGGTTGCCACTAAACTCTTCTCAAGTAGTTCTGCTGATTGAGAGATTGGAGAAGGGTTTAGCACAGTCATTGTGGTAACTGTTGTAGTAGGCCTAGTAGGAGCAGAAGTTGGTTGAAAGGAAGCAGTTGTTCTGGAAGGGTCAGCAGTTTGAGTCTTGGAAGTGTTAACTTCTGATGGGTTGACAACTTCTGAAGGTTTGTCAACTACTGAAGGATTGTCGTCAGTACTTTCTGATTCTTCATCAGAACTTTGGCCATCAGAGGTTTCTTCATTATGCCCTTGGGATTCATCAGACTTTTCAGCATCTTCTATTTCTTGAATAGAGACACCAAATTGTTGGGCCAGTTTTTCTTTTTTGGCTTGATTCTTTTGATCTCTTTCAAGGATAGCCACTCTTGCCCTTATCCTGGCTTCGAATGACTCCTTAGGTTCCCTAATTTTCTCCCCCTTTTTGGATTCATCAAGTTTGGAAGTTGAGGGTTGGGAGAAATTACCTGTAAGAGTAGCAATCTGTCTACTGTTGAAGTCAATCTTGTTGGACAGATCATTCATCTTTGTCTTGATCACTCCAAATTGGTTCTTGATTGACAGCTCCAAGTTAGCTTTGTATGTTTGGAAGTGATTCTTGATGAGAGTGTTCATCATGTGGTACAGGGGACCATCTAGGCTGCATAGCTGGTTCATGTCTATGCTTGTTTGCCCAGGGAATTGGGTAGGCATTTGTAGTGAGGGGTGTGTTTTTGGTTGATCTTCTTGTTGTACAGAAGATGCCACTCTAGGGGAATCATGGATTGAGTGGGCTTTAACCTGAGATGGTGTGACTAGCATCTTGAGCTTAGAGACACCAGGTGCAGGACCTTCACTTGTAGCCGTCAATTCAGTTGTTTGGTGTTTTGAAACATCATCCAAATCAATGGAATCATCTGAATCCCTGATTACATCCTCAATGAGGACTGTATCAGTTACATCATGAGCTGAGCCCAACTCAGTTGTCTCATGTACCTCTTGTTTTTGGTTCAGCGGATTTCCTACCTCAGGCATTAAGCCTTCATCAGTAGTTGCCACAGTTGAGGTCTTAGCTATGTTACTTCTGTCCTCAGGTCCACCACTGGGTGGTAAATGAGTAGTAGCAGCCTCAAAAGTACCAAAAGTTTCTAAGTTTGGGCTTAGAGACTCTGGTTCATCCTCATCTCTTTGGTTAGGGCTTTAAGGGTCCACATCCATGTCAATTTATGAGGCTATGTCCCCTGTTTTATGTGGTTGGTGGGGACTGACATGTGTGGATGGGACTTTCTCTTTTAGCCCAGAGAGAAGTTTGGCTATTTCAATGTCTGGTTCAGAAATTTGGGGTGCTGGTTCAGTAGTTTGGGCAGTGGGTTCAGCAGTTTCAAAAGAGGAATCTATTGGAATAGTTTTCTTAAGTCTTTTTCTTTTGAAAAGGATTGTTATTGTTGCTCTTGGTGGGGTTTGAGATGGATGAGACTGAGAGGATGTTTCAGTCACATCTTTAACAAGTGCAGATTGCACAATAGGTTGTTCAGGCATCTCAACCTCCTGAACAGCTTTTCTTTTAGGTTTGGTGGGTTTTTGTTTTTGTATCTTGGGTTTCTTGGCCTTTGGTGGAGTAGGTTTGGAAGATGAGGGTTCCATGGGGACTGGTTCTGGTTCCCCTTGGTCATCTTCTGGCCAGGCAGCCTGTTTGTTGTGCCTTGAGTATGCTTGTAAGGTTAAGGGTTTTAAAATTTCAGTTTTACCCACAAGCACCTCATTACCCAGTTCAGATATTATGCATTGCATAATGAACCTTGGATATAACAAAAACTTTTTCTTAGTGTTATTGTGATGTAACACCAACTCATTAAAGAAAAGTTTTGATGCCCTGAAATTTGTTTCATTCACAATGGAATGATATATTGGTTGAAAGGTTGAGGGCATCTGGTCATAGGACCCTGTTTTAGGACTCAAGCACATAATTATATAATGAAACAAAAGTTTATATTTTGGTTCAAAATACTTTTTAAAGATAGTAGCTTGTGAGAGAGTACCTTGATAACCACACCCAGTCATGGTTAGGTGGATTGCAGAGTTGTCAAACTTCTCAGGGGCATTCACATCATTCAACCCCAGTCTATTTGAGAGTATGGCCGGTGTTATGGCCATTTGTCTCCCTTTAATTTTTGAGTTGAGGGAGATAACTTCATCATCCACCATCACTGTCTCAGCATTAGCCCAGAACTCATTGAGAGTTTCAGGATGTATTGGTGGGTCTATTGTGAGAGCGGTGAAATATTGGGATTTGACGACGAGATCAATGATCTCATTGTATTGGGACCAGCCATCTTGCTTTTCTAAGTAGGCTCTGAGATTGTGTCCCTGTTTAAGAACTAAAGCCATGTGGTTTTGTGTGTGTTGATGAATCGAACAGTGTTTTGTGTTGCAGGTTCAGGGGTTTGAGAGCTTTCATGAGAGAGAAGGAGCGAATTTTTGTGTTTGAATGGATAAGTGTTGAAAAAAGATATTTATCAGAAGTTTTTAACCGCTTGGATCTTCTATATTAGAAGTTTTAAACCGCCTAGGTTAAAAATCTCTTTATCAGAAGTTTTAAACCGACTAGGTCAAACTTCTGATGATGGAAAAGTCAGATTTGCCCTTTTTGACTAAACTGCTGATGAAGAATTATCTTCATCAGTAGTTCCCATTTTCTCTTCAGCAGTTTTGAACAGATGATGAGAAATTCTTTATAAATACTTTATTCATAACTTCTGAAGGTTGCTTTATCAGAAGTTAATAACTTATTAGAAAATATCCCCATACTGATGTTTTGTTCATCAGTAGTTTCTCTCTTTTCAGAAGTTTTTCAAGTTTTTGAAAACAGATGTAAGTGAAAAATAAAAAATTTGTGCAGAAAAATAAAGAGAAACACTTACAAATTTAGCATCCCTAGCATGGATACTAACTTCTGAAATGTTGATGTGTCAAGGGGTTTAGTGAAAATGTCAGCTATTTGATTAGCTGTTGCTACATGTTTCACTTCAATCTTGCCTTTTTCATAGCAATCTCTTATGAAATGATACCTGATTTCAATGTGTTTAGTCTTTGAAAACTGAATAGGATTTTGAATGATGCTAATGGCAGATTTGCTGTCTACAAGCAATGGTGTCTTGGTTTCTTTGATTCCATAATCAAGAAGTTGATATTGGAGCCATTGTATCTGTGATGTACAACTTGCAGCTGCAATGTATTCAGCTTCAGCAATTGAAGTTGCACAGATGTTTGTTTCTTTGATTGCCAGGACACTAGACAGTTTCCCAAGAATTGACAACCACCAGATGTTGATTTTCTTGACATTTTACACCCTGCATAGTCACTATCTGAAAAAGCTGATAACTTGGTATTGCTTGAAGCAGGATACCAAATTCCAAGTGTGGGAGTTCCTTTCAGATATCTGAAAATTCTTTTGACTGCAATAAGGTGTGATTCCCTAGGAGCTGATTGATATCTAGCACAGACACATGTTGAAAACATAATATCTGGTCTAGAAGCAGTTAGATATAAAAGGGAACCTATCATACATCTATACATGGTTTGATCAACCTGTTTTCCTTGATCATCTGGTTCAACTTGTGTGGTTGGTGTCATGGGAGTGGAACATGATTTATAGTTTTGTAAAGAAAATTTGTTTAATAATTCTTTAACATATTTTGATTGATGTATAAAAGTTCCATTTGTTTGTTGTTTAATCTGCAGTCCCAGAAAGTACTGCAGTTCTCCCATTGTACTCATCTCAAATTTTGATTGCATGAGTTTCTTAAATTCATCACACAATTTTGTGTTTGTTGAACCAAAAATGATATCATCAACATATATTTGAACAAGTAAAACATGATTTCCAACATGTTTTATGAAAAGAGTTTTATCAATGGCACCTCTTGTTTGTTCCTGAAAACCCATCTTGTGCCAATTGGTTGCTTGTTTGGTGGTAAGGGACAGATTTCCCAAACCTGTTGCTTGTTGAATTGAAGCAATTCATCTTGCATTGCCTGTACCCAATTGTTGTCTTTGAGGGCTTCCTGGTACTTCTTTGGTTCCAACTGTGAAATAAATGCTGAGAATAGACAAAAGTTGGAAAGCTGGTTTCTTGTAAGAACACCTAATGCAATATCACCCATGATTTGATCAAGTGGATGGTCTTTGTGTTCGATCAGTTGTTGTAAACCACTGACAGGTGTTGGTGGCTCATGTTCTTCAAACAAACTACTGAGGTCTATTATATCTGGTTCAGCAGTTTCAGTGTCTTCAGTAGTTGCAGGTGCTGAAGCAGATGTTTGAGTTTGTTCTTCAGTATTTGTTGAATCAGAAGTTTGTGAAACTTCTGAAGGTTTTGAAGTTGACTTAATGACTGTTTGAGGAGTCCATGGTGCTGGATCCTCATCATCAAACCTTTGATCACCATAATAAGTAGGTTTGGATGAAGTGACAGTCTTTTCAGGTTCAAAATGGAAGTTGTCAAGGTCAAAGAGTTCAGCAGGATGTGCTGGAATGAGAGTGTGTTTTGACTCATTGAACTTGACATTCAGTGTTTCTTCTACTATCCTTGTCTTTGAGTTAAAAACCTTGTAGGCTTTTCTAGTTGAGGAGTAACCAAGAAAGTAACCTGAGTCAACTTTGGCAGCAAACTTTGAAATAGATTCCTTGATGTTCAAGATGAAACATTGACACCCAAAAGCACTAAAAAAGGAGATAAGGGGCTTCATGCCATGAAGAACTTCATAGGCAGTTTTTGAATGTCTCTTGACAATAAGAACTCTATTTTGAACATAACATGATGTGTTAACTGCTTCTGCACAGAAGTATAAAGGTAGGCCAGAATCAGCTAACATTGTTCTTGCTCCTTCTATTAAAGTTCTGTTCTTCCTTTCTACCACACCATTTTGTTTAGGAGTTCTGGCAACACTGAATTCTCTAATAATCCCTTTAGACAAATAGAATTCATCCAGAGTTTCGTTCCTAAACTCTGTCCCATTATCACTTCTAATGGTTTTGACAGGTAGAGAGTATTGCTTCTCTACTTGTAGAATGAAGAACTTGATGATTTCAGCAGCCTCATCCTTGGAAAATAAGAAGAATACCCATGTAAATCTTGAGTAGTCATCAATGATGACTAAGCAGTACTTCTTCTTACCAAGGCTCATGATTTTTACAGGCCCAAATAAGTCCATATGGAGTAGTTGAAGACATGCAGTTGTTTTTGATTCTTCAATAGACTTATAGGAGGACTTATGCTGTTTACCCTTTATACAGGATACACAGTGTTCTTGACACTGGTATACTTTTAAGGGTAGACCTCTGACCAAGCCCATTTTTGTGACTTTATTTATGGTTTTAAAGTTCACATGGCCAAGTCTCCTATGCCAGAGATCAGTTTCTGAAGTTGATGCCCTTGAGAAGAAACAGGCAGTGTTGTTCAGTACTTTGTCTTTTTCAATGTCCACTGCATAGACATTGCCACATCTTTTGGCTATTAACAAAGTATGATCTTCAATGATCTTCTCTATCAACTTCTGGCCTTCTGGTGATATGATCTTGCATGCTGTCTTTGTGAAAAAGGAAGAATATCCTTTATCACACATTTGTGACACACTAAGCAAGTTGTACTCAAGGTTTTCAACCAGATTGACCTTGTCAAACTGTATTTTGCCAGAGGAGACATTGTCATGTCCTAGCACATATCCCTTAGCATTGTTCCCAAAGGATACAGATCCATCTCTTTGACTGATAAAATTGTTTATCAGGTATCTGCATCCTGTCATGTGCATTGAGCCTCCACTGTCTATATACCAAATGCTATTTAAGCCTCTGGAAACTCTCTGCACAAGATAGCAAATTAGTTAGATTTAGGAACCCAAGCCAGTTTGGCTTTGGGTTTGCTCTTGAGAACATTTACAGTTTGTTCTTGACCAAGTTTAGAAATCCATGTCTTTTTGGCAATGGATTTTGCATTAAGAACAATGGTGGTATCCTTTTGAGGACCACCATCAACTTTGGTCATCAGTAGTTGTACCAAGTTCATGAGATCTTTAATCTCAGCAGTTTGTGAAACTGCTGATGATTCAGGTCTAACTACTGATAGAGAATTTTGAGAAAAAGACTTTTGTTGAGATTTTGTCTTTTTCTGAGAAAAGGTTTTTGCTGGTTGTTGTTTCTTGGGAGAAAAAGTTTTTACATAATCATTTTTGATTAGTTTCCCCACAACCATTTGTTGATTTTTCTTATTGAACTGAATACCCTTTCTATATCTGCAAAATTCTGTTTTGTGGTTGAACAAACCACAAATTTCACATTCTTTTGTCTTTTCTTTCAAAGACAAGTCTCTGACTGTTTTGATTGGTTTTAGGTCATCAGTAGTTTTCAGGTTCTCAACTCCTGATGTAGTTGAAACTACTGATGGCTTAAAGTCAGTTTTAATCAGTACTTCTGAAGAACTTTCTTTGTGTGACTTTAGAAAGTTTTCATGGAAAGATGTGCATTCTTCCTCTTCAGAAGTTTCACCTGAAACAATTTTTCTCCCATCTTCAGTAGTTTCGGGAGAGAAATCTGTTGGTGTTTCAGTGTGATTGTACCCTATGCCAAACCTAACATTTGAAGCACTTTGCTTGTTTAGCAATAATTGGTACCCCTTACAAGATTCCACCCATTTTTCACAAGTGACCTTGGTGTCAGCAAGCTCTTGTCTGACATTTCCTAGGTCATTAATCATGATTTTAATTTGTGCTTGGGTTTCAATAGCAGAGTTAGTTAATTTAGAAACTTCTTTTGTTTTTGCAGCAAGTTTTCTTTCTAAATCACATTTCATCTGAGTGAATTTTCTCTCAGAATTATTTGCTTTTCCTTGTAAGTGCACATTTGTCTCTCTTATGAGAGCAAAAGATTCTTTGCATGAATTTGAGCATAGTTTAGTCAAAGATTCTTTTGATACCTGTGACAAGGCAGATTTTGAGGTGCATCCCTCAAATGCCATTAAGGCAAAGTTCTTTCTGCCATTGTCAGGCTCTCCCCAGTTGATGTCAAACATTTTGTTGTCTGCATCAGGATTGCACTCTGTGGTGTCAAAAGGAAGACTGCTCCAGTCAACATACCCTGAAGTAAATAGACTTTGTTGAGAGGGCTGTTGTTGCTGTGGAGGTTGTTGAGCAGCTGGAAAGGGAGGGATTGATTGTTGGCTCTGCATCTGTTGAGCAGGCATCTGTACATATTGTACTTGTGGCACATATTGGTGTTGTGGAGCTTGTGCCTGTACAAAATGTGCACTCCCTTGTGTTCCATTATTCCTGTTATAATTGGGGTTAAAATTGTTTCCAGACTGAGATTGGTTAAAGCTAGAGCTTCTACATTCTCTAGCAAAGTGTCCCAACTTTTGACACTTGTGACATCTAAGTTTAGATTTGTCAAAACCAATTTTTGTAGAACTGTTAAGTCCTAGAAACTTCCTTCCTGACCTTTTGTAAAATTTGTTTGTTTTTAAACTTAACATGGCCAGTTGGTGCAAAATATCCATTTCTTCTAGGTCATCACTGCTGAAACTATTTAAGTCATCCATGATAAAACACATGTTATCAGCAGTTTGACCAAAGTCATTATTGTCATAACCTGGGAATGATCTTTCAGATGAGATCCCAGCAGTTATGTCAATGTGGTCAAAAGATCCAAAACTATTTGAACAAGTTGGTGAGTCTTGTCCCAATAGTGCTGTACTACTAGGTAGATAGTCATCAGCAGTTTTACCAGAATTTTGTAACTTTTTCTTTTGATCAATTTCTCTCTCAAAAGTAAGTAATCTCCCATGAAGTTTTGTAAGAGTGATGGAGCTAAAATCAGGTGAAGATCTTAAGACTATTGAGTATGTTTCCCATTTATCAGGTAAAGACCTTAAAAATCTATGAAGCATAGATACAGTTGTGTAGGTCTGACCATTTAGCTTTAGCTCAGATATTAATGAGGAAAATCTTTCAAATTGCTGAGTTAAAGTTTCCCCATTAATGTGAGCAAAAGTTTCATATTGTTGAGCCAAGATTTCTCTAGTGTTGGCAATCACCTCTTCAGTTCCTCCAAACTGTTCTTTTAGGCAGTCCCAAAGCTCTTTGGCACTATCACAATGTAATAGGCCATAGTAGATTTCATTTGGGAGTGCCATTGCCAACATAGAAAAAGCTTTTGCATCAAGCTCAAGTTTTAGGAAATCATCATCAGTATAGTCTTTTGGTTCTTTTGGAATCTCTTCCTTAGTTTCAAGATTTATATTTACTGGTTTATGAGGACCATATATCACAGATCTCCAACAACCTGTGTTGGTCTGTGACAAGGTATGTGCCATTCTATTTTGCCATATGTTATATTCATTTCTTACAAGCATGGCAGGTTTAGTGGCCGAACCAGTATTATGAGGATCCATTTTAAAGAGTATTGATTTGTCAAATATCTCTTAAAGTGATGGATGTTGATAAAAGTGAGCTTATAATCCTTTATTGAATATCAATAAGAGCCTGTGTCTGATTCTCAATGTGTTAGATTGATATGTGATCAGATAAACCAGTGCTCTGATACCAATTGTTGGATTAGTATATTGCTCTTTTAGTTGAACTTGCTAGTTGACACTTAAGTGTTTAGCAAGTTCTTGATGAGTGATAGCACAGTGGAATGTTTATATGTTTAAAGCTACACTTATCAACAGGAGTTATTACTCCCCCTGGATTCAAGAACTAATAAATGATAAGTGTTTATTGAGAATCTAAGTATTGAATGAGAATGAAACACTTCGACAGATTCTCAATAAACATGAAATGGAAATAACAATAATAAGGGTTGAAGGATTTCTTGTATTAAAATCAATGTCTAAAACAGAGGGATGAACCCTTCTATTTATAGACTTTACAAATACATGAACCTTGCCAAAAGCAAGTTCAGAAACAAGTTGCAACAAGTTGCAGTCTTGGAACTTGTACATAAAGCAAAAAGAAACATTAAAGTAATAAACTACTGATATACAAAGGCGGTGGAAAAGATCTTCTGTAAGTACTGATGAATGACAAACTACTGATGAGTAGTTTGTCTTCAGTAGTTCTTCAGTAGAAGTGTCTGGTTTGAACTTCAGAACTTCTGATGACTTTCTTCTTCAGTACTTCTGAATCTCTTCTTCAGCAGTTTGATCCTTCTTCTTCAGCAGTTCTATACTTACAATATTTTGACAGAAGTGAATTAGACTAAGGTTTGCAGAAATGGTTTCACCAATCCTTTTTGTCCTAACAAGCAACCTCATGCCTGAGGTGCTTGGGTCACGGGCATGAACTTCTAACCATATTTCTTACTAGTGTTGATAGACACTAGTGCTTGGCACTCTAACATCTGTATGTTCCCAATAATCACTTGTTTAGTTAAATCGAGTGGGTTAGCTACCCCTGACAAGCTTAAAACTGATGGTTTAAAACTGTGATAACTTTACACTTGTTACTTAAACTGTGAACTCACCGACTTTATGTTGACACATGATACATGCTTTTGCATGTAGTTAGCTTCCGGTGCCACGATTAGAAAGCACTGCACACTTCACTTCATATGGGTCTAGGCATACATCTAAACTTCATTTTATGCTTTTACGTTTTCTTTCATATTGGTCTAGGCATACCAACGTTCCTGCTAATGAAGAAGAAATGTTCCAAGAAGCTTCGACTACTCTTAATTCATATGAATCAGAAGATGAAGATGATGTAACCAGTGAAGCTATTCTAGATCATGCTACGAAGGAATCACCAGTGAACCCAAATCCAGATGTTGCTTCATCATCAAATACGGGTAATGATCTGGATATGGCAGAGAATCTAACTACTCAAACTGGAGTTCAAGTTCCTGATCATCCGGAATCTCGGATTCATCAGATTCATCCACTTGAGCATGTTATTGGTGACCCCGGAAGCAGTGTTATGACTAGAGGACAACTTTGTCAAGCAACTTCACATGATAATATTGGAGCCCTAGCCCTTTATGCTAAAATTCAAAAATCTGGTTGTCAAAATGACTAGTCCTTTGCTTGTTATGTTTCGCAGGTGGAGCCGCGGACATACAAAGATGCTTTATTGGATGATGCATGGGTTGAAGCGATGCAAGAGGAATTGTTGCAGTTTCAGAACCTAGGAGTATGGATACTTACAGATTTACCTCCAGGAAGAATGAAGGTTGGTCAAACTGAAGGAATCGACTAAAATGGAGTTTATGAACCTGTGCAACGTATAGAAGCTATCCGAATGTTTCTAGCTTTTGCTTACTACAAAAAATTCAAGGTGTATCAAATGGATGTGAAGAGCGCGTTTCTGTACCGGTGTGGTCAAGGAAGAGGTTTACGTTGGTCAACCACCAGGCCTTGAAGATCCTATCCACCGGGATAAGGTTTACGTACTGAACAAAGCACTTTACGGGTTGCACCAAGCTCCACGCCAATGGTATGAGGAGCTGAGCGCGTACCTACTTTCTAAAGGATTCAAACGAGGTTTGGTCGACTGTACCCTGTTCATGAAAAGAACAGAGGGTTACTTGCTTCTCGTTCAGATATATGTTGACGATATTATTTTTGGTTCACCTAACGAACTTTTGTGCAGAGAATTTGAAAGAGTAATGCAGGAAAAGTTCGAGATTAGCGCAATGGGAGAAATGCAGTTTTTCCTAGGCTTGCAGGTGGATCAATTGCCAACGGGCATTTTCATACACCAGACGAAATACGTATCTAAAGTCTTGAGCAGGTTCCAAATGGAAGATTCCAAGCCTATGGATACCCCGATACAACCTAATCACGGGATTGGAGTTAACGCTAAGGGGGAGCTCATTGATCCATTCACTTATCGAGCCATTGTCACATCGTTGATGTATCTCACTGCATCTCATCCAGACATTATGTTTGCAACATGTCTCTGTGCAGGATTTCAATCAAAGCCGAAACAGAGTCATCTAACAGCCGTCAAACGAATCCTTAGATATCTGAAGGGTTGTACGTCGAGAGGAATTTGGTACCCTAATGATGATAATTTTGACTTTGTTGCTTTCAGTGATGCAGATTTTGGTGGCTATGACAAAGACAGTAAATCTACAACGGCTGGATGTCAATTCTTTGGGAGCAGGCTCGTGACTTGGTAGTGTAAGAAGCAGACAGCGGCCGCTCTATCTACTTGTGAAGCAGAATATGTAGCAGCTTCTAGTTGTTGTTCGTAGGTTCTGTGGATTCAAGAACAGATGCGCGATTACGGTTTGCAGTATCTTAAAACCCCAATTTATTGTGATAATGAAGCTGCCATAGCACTTACGAAAGACATGAACAATCACTCTAAGGCAAAGCATATCCGGATTAAGTACCACTTTATCCGTGATTGTTATGCTAAAGGGTTGATTGACATGGTCAAAATCCACACTGATTACCAACGGGCTGATCTTTTTACCAAAGCTTTTGACAGATTGAGATTCGAATTTTTGCTAAAAGCTAATGGTGTAAAAGAGAAACAAGACTAATCGTCACCTCGGTTTATCACTTTATCTTTTGTTTTTCAGAAAAATCAAAAATCCAAAAATATATTTTACATTTTAGGGGGAGTCTTTATTTTTTTTTTCAGAAAAACCAAAAACATTGAAAAAGCCAAAAAGTCCTAAAAATTAGAAAAACCCAAAATGATTTTCCAGGAGTAAAATAGGAAATGATAGTACATCAGTGGGGATCTGACACATGCTAAAGAATTGAAATGCTATATAAGGCGTGTGTTGATTCTGTGTGATGTGCTGGTAGGCTTCGTAGACCTATTACTGCGTTCCTGATACATACATATCAAACAATTTGTTATGTGGATGAACATCTCATGGGCATATGGTCTTAGTATCGTAATTTCGTTTGATTGGGTTTGTACAAAATTAGGAGGTTTCGGGTCATTATGTTATTAGTTATCTAGGGATAGCCTATCTGATCTTCTGTCATAAGGTTTTACAGACCTAGATCAGACAGGGTATCTTTATAAAAGAGCTTTAATGCCAAAACCTAAAGTTAACGAATTGAGGAACCTTCAATGTATGACGATAATCAAAGATTATCTAATGCATCGTATCTAATCATTGATGCAAATCATGATTGATATAAGACCTCAACCTGGTAGAGTGCACATGTTACTTTGTAGCATTGAGTTGCTGACATGTACACCTATGTGCCTCATACCTTGTAAATTATAGATAACGAAAGCATAATCACGCGTTACAATGAGTATTTGTGCAAAATTTCTTGATACGGGAGTATGTCGTGTGTGTGGGAACCACAGACAAATTAGTTTATAATATACACAACCGTATCAGTCTAAAGCACTGCATAACAGTCTGCATGTGAGCTTATGTGGAAAACAATATCAGGATTTGCTAGATCACACATTGTCTTTAATGATAATAAACACTAAAGATCAATGGTGTGATCAGATTTCTCAATTATTTTCTACATTCGAACCAAATTTCTACATTCGAACCAACATGAATCTTCATTCGAACCCACGTTTGGGTCGAAGGAAGATTTTGTGACCAAAATTTCAAATTTTGTTTGATTTTGACGAATTTTCATGATTTTGTTTTGCAGATTTCAAATGGCTAAACAAAAGAATCCAGAAAAACAAGTTGCTGAACAGGAGAAACCACATGAAAAGAATTTGATATTCGAAGCTGATCATAATTGTTGTGCGTTCATCGGCGAAGTCAAACAACCTGAAGCTTTTGCCGGGATCGTGGAATTTCTCAGACGATGCAGAGTACTTTATGCTATTGCTACTCCAATATCGATTTATAAAGATCATCAAGTTGACTTTTGGAAGAGTGTTATTGACTTATGGGATAACTAGACTGCTATCAGAAGCAAGATTCATGGAGAGTTAGTGTTGATTACTGAAGAAAATATCCGGGAAGCAATAGATTTGAAAAATTCTCCTACTGATCTGAGGAAGTTGTCATGGATTGATCAAAGAGTATGCGTTCTTAGGATGAAGTAGGACGGTCTTATCACTGACAGGTTACTACACAAAGCCAAACTGTGTCCAGAGTTTAAATATCTTGCACATGTGATTCTACATGTCTTTGGACAAGTTCGTGGTGGCTATGATGTGATGAGGAGCAGTATTAGTTCGTTGATGGTTGCTTTAGTATTGAACAAACCATTCAACGTATCTGGGATGATTTTTGATCACATGTTGGAGGTGTTAAAAGGATTGAAGATTGACAAGTTTTTGATGTATCCAAGATTTCTACAAATGATCTTTGACAAGAAGTATCCGAATCTGAGAAAAGACCCAAAGGAGATATTAGTTCAGCATCACATGAACTTGAGTACGCTAAGCAGATTGAAAGTGTATAAGGGTGTTCCAGAAAATGTGGACCACCTTAAAAGAACTTATTTGGTCATCTGATTAATCCAGGTTACAAGAATCCAGGTGATAACAAGGCTAGAAATGATGGATGTGAGTCTGATACTGATAACCCATTACATCCAGTGGATCCTGAAGCAAAGAGAAAGATACAGGTTATTAATAAAGGTGCAAAATCTGGAAAGGGTAAGGCTAAGGTTGTTGAAGAAGCTGCACTGAAACGACATAAAACCATGGCTAAAAAGAAGAAGTCTGGTAAAGGCAAGACTTTATTGATTGATGAGGAGTCTGTTAATTCTGAAGAGACTCAGGACAATGAGGAATGGGATTTAGGTGCTGAGACTGTCAAGATCACCAAGCCCAAGGCCACTAAGGCTGGTGAGATTGAAAGTTTAAACAAGTCGATTGAAGAGCAACAACAGAAAAGTCCAATCATAGTTGAAGAAAGTTCCTGAGATTGGAGCTCGAAAGCTGCATCACCTATGACATCCCCAGTAGCTAAGAAAACAAAGAAATCTGCTGCAGATACGTCAGTTAATCCTCCTGCATATTTTGAGGCTACTTTGGAAAATGTGTTGAGGAAGTTTCAGAAAAAGAAATCTCCTGTTGCTGAGGCGTCTACACCTCAGGTTACTGTTTCTGGAGATGTGATGGAAGCAGTGAACCAAAAGATCGCTGATATGATGAAATTGTTTAACCAGCAACAGCAACAGATTGAAAAGTTATAGAAGAATGAGAAGAAGATGTTAGAAGTTGCGGTATCTGCTCAAGAAAGCCAAGAAGAGTTGGAAGCAAAGACCAAACAGCTTCAAGAAGAATATCAGAAGTTGTTAGGGCATGAACAGAGAAATACACGAAGAATCATAACTTTACGGATTGAGAACAAAAAGACGAGAACAAACAATAAGAGTATGAGGAAGCTGGTTGATGATTTGTATGAGAAAGCTCCACAACTGAAAGCTGGAGAAGAGGATAAAGAACCAGAGGAAGAACAGGTTGACTTTGAACCATCTGAATCTGAAAAAGATGAGGATGAAGATGATGATGAGGATCTAGATGATGATGCTGGTGATAATCCTAAGAAAAAGAGAGATAGTGATGATGACAGTTCTAGGGAAGGTTCTGCTGATGATGATGATGATACAGATAAGTATTGATATGAGAAGAGGGAATCTGATAAGAAGGATGCAGGTAAAATCGAGTTCAAAGAAAGCACCTGGTGGAAATACTAATGATGATAGTATTTTTTGGACTGACAAGATACGAGCCTTATCAGATGAAGACAAAAATCTATATCATCAGATGTTGACTCAAAAGGTTTGGACGATTGAGCTGATTGGAAAATTTCCAGAGATATTTGAATATGATGATATGAAGTATGAGTTAGAGTATAATGATCCTAATCTAGAGGATGGAGAAGTTTTTGCAGCTGTTGCCAAGGAAATTCTTGAAGGATTAGCGAAACAGGTTGGTAAATCTCTTGAAGAGTTGATGATTGATAAATAAATTCCTAACATTCCTGAAAAAGAAGCTGGAACTCATTCTGAGGATAGAGATACACATGTGTTAGAGGATATTGAGATCGAGGATATCATAAGTAAAGAATACCCTGAATACTTTTAAGACAAACAGGATTATACATTTCCTGAGTTTACTGAAGAAGCGTTGGTACAGGTTGAGAAATTGGAAAAGATAAAGAGCGAAACATTTGTTGATGAAGTTTTTAAGAATACTGATAATCAGAAGCCGAATGTTGAACAATCTGATGATCTGACAAGTTTATTAAGAAGGCTTAAAGAGAAAGAAGCTAACCAACCCAAGACTGAAGTTCAGGGTAGTTTCTATAAGTATCATAACGAACTGTTTAAAGGCAGAGCTCTTGGTTGGAAATACCGTAGACAGTTGTGGTGCGTAGCAGTGAAGTGGGAGAAAGGAATTATGTATTTTCACAGATTCCGTGACATTAAAACGCTACCGTACTAGACTGTGCGTGATATCTGCAGACACACTATGACAGGAGCAACTATTAACAATGATGCAGTTGGTTACTTTGCAGATCGTATGGTGAGAGAAAGCAGAACTAGATGGGATGTGTTCAGGCCGCAGTATCCTGTTAGTAAAGTTCATAAAGAGATTGATCAAATCACTGGGCTGAACAAGGTTACGTTAAAGTACAAACCACCAACAGTGTTGAAGCATATTTCATTGATGCCTATACAACAACACTTCCGCAAAGAGTTTGTCATGTGGTACTATGATTGGAGAACCGCAGAAGCTGTCATCTTACTGAAAGAAAAAAGGGGAGAATATAAGAAGAATCACATTTTTCACCCCATGTGGTTGATTAATTGTTCATATGAGGATATAATCATGTTGTATTATAATCCGATTTACTGTGAAGAGAAGGATGGTGAACAAGCGATGAAATACCATCGTGTGGTATGTTTGTGTTTCGCATGGGATATCAATGCAGGATGTGAGTATGATAAGTTATTGGGAAAGTTTGTGAAGATTTGTTAAGTGAAAAAGAAATCGAAACCAAAATTCGAGCCGGTGATGACGAAAGAGCAGAAAAAGAATTTGCGTATAAAGTTAATAAACAAAACACTCGATTACCAACGTCAACAATCCAAGCAATAGTCGAGGGGGAGTTTGTAGATGCATATTGCGACTAGTTGCTTTGGTTTGACGAAATTAAGTGTTTTGTACAAAACGTGAGGTCGAAGGAAGATTCTGTATAGGTCGAAGGAAGACTAGTGTGGTCAAAGGGAGAAGAAAATAGACAGATGCTTGGTTCGAGCTGTAGTGAAGGTCGAAGGAGCACATTCGACCTAGTCGTGAGGTCGAATGTGGCTTCCTATATAAAGCTGAAATTTTATTAAACTTATAACTTTTGCCATTTTGTGTTGTGTGTCTGGTCGAGTTTCTCTCTCTAGATTTTGATATTTCTGATATTGAATTATAACCTTATAAACCTAATTGTAAACATCTTTTATCAAGTTATTAATGAGAATGATGATTAAAAAGGTAATTGTGTGTGTTTGATTCATTACATTTCATATTGTGAACAATCTAGGGTTTCCGCACCTGGATTTGTTAGACTTGTATGATCACCTAAACGTTTTTGTCAAAACCTATCCGTCTACACATCCTGGTTTGGATAAGACGTATCAAGATCTCAAAACTCTTTATTGGTGGCCAAACATGAAAGGTGAGATAGCTACTTATGTTAGTAAGTGCTTGAATTGTGCCAAGGTTAAGATTGAATATCAGAAACCTTCGGGCCTACTTCAGCAACCAGAGATCCCTATGTGGAAATGGGATGGAATTTCTATGGACTTTATCACTAAACTCCCTAAAACACCAAGTGGGCATAATATGATTTGGGTTACCGTTTATCGGTTAACCAAATCAGCACACTTCTTGGCAATCAAGGAAACAGACATGCTGGAGCGATTAGCCAACGTCTATATTAAGGAAATAGTTTTTGGAATACTCTCCAAGATGCATTGGGGACTCGCTTAGACATGAGCACGACCTATCACCCTCAGACGGATGGAGAGAGTGAACGTACCATCCAAACATTGGAAGATCTACTATGGGCTTGCGTGGTGGATTTTGGCAATAGTTGGGATAAACCCTTGCCTATGATCGAATTCTCGTATAACAACAGTTACCACACTTCTATTCAGTGTGTGCCTTTTGAGGCATTGTATGGACACAAGTCTAGGTCTCCCATATGCTGGACTGAGGTTGGGGATAGCCAACTGACAGGTCCTAAACTCGTGCATGAAACTTCTGAGAAGATCGTGCAAATCAGAAATTGTATGGCCGCTGCTCGTGATCGACAGAAAAGCTACGCTGATAAGTGTAGGAAGCCTTTGGAGTTCCAGGTTGGGGACAAGGTACTATTAAAGGTGTCGCCGTGGAAAGGCATGATTCAATTTGGGAAACGGGGAAAGTTGAACCCGAGATATGTCGCACCATTCGAGATCATGAAAAGGATCAGTCTAGTGGCTTATAGGTTAAACCTACCAGATGAACTTAATGGAGTGCATAATGTATTCGGCGTATCGAACCTTAAAAAATGTCTGTCTGATGCGACATTGTTGGTTCTACCGGAGGAGATCCAGGTGGACGATCAGTTTCGGTTCGTGGAAGAACCAGTGGAGATTCTTAAGCAGGGCGTCAAGAAACTCAGACAGAGCACCATACCTATTGTCAAGGTACGATGGAATTCCCGTATAGGACCGGAATACACATGGGAATGCAGGGATCAAATGCGGCTTAAATACCCACATCTCTTTACTGAACCTGAACCTGTGCACAGACCGAACCATAAACGTGAAACAACTAGCTCAAAGTGAATTTCGGGGCGAAATTCCTTTCAACTTGGGGATGATGTGACATCCAGTAACCAAGCACGCACTTTTGCACCAACTTTATGGTTTACTTGCTGAATTTCGGGACGGAATTCTTTTCAACTTGGGGATGATGTGACACCCCGCATTTTCAGGTTACTACTTTAATTGAACTCTAGTTAACTTGCATGTACATTCGTGACTAAACACCTAACTAGGGTTAGCTGAGGAGGTCTTCCAATATGTTATGGAATAGTAACATATGTTATAGGATATTAACGTACGTTATAAATCAGGAAAGTCCTTATCATGACAGACACACGAGTCTTGTATCTTGAGTGTTGGTGATTTGTCAAACATACATGATCATGCGTGCAATTTAATGATGATGAATGTGAATTAATATGTTTACGTGAATTACATGTTTATGCGAATTTCAGCTTAAAAAGATAGTCAGCATGGATACCCTGCGAATTATGTGTACTATGTGATAAATATGTTATGAGACGACTAAAACCATAGTTTTATGGTAAGTTGATGTAAAGAATATTATCGGGACTATTCTCAGGGCTAAATATTATTAACGGGCTCGTTTATTAAGCAAAGACCCATGATACCCGCAGTCTTGGCCCATAATCCAACTTCTATTATATTATTGATAAAAAAAGAAATAAATCCTAAGGCTCCTCTTTGCGTCGTGAACCACAACCACTCCTCTAAATTTCAATCTTTCAACAACTTTCTTCACTAATCCAAGCTAGTTTGGGTGAAATCTATAGGCTTTGGGGATTCTTGCATTGGAAGGTATAACCTTTACGTGTTTTATGATGATTAGTAATGTTTTGAAAAAGTTTTAAAAACCCTAGAAACTACATGAATAATAAAATCGCATATAGGGTCTCTGTATGTGAATTCTTGGATGTTATTTTGAAGGTTTATGAAAATTGTTATTGATAATCATAACTAGAGTTTTTGGGTATGCAAAATATGTGGAATTAATTGAGATAATATGGATTTATAATATGTTATAGGCTGTTGTGGATGATTAGGGTTCATAGGAAACTTGTTATGAAAGTTTTGATTTCTGGCAGATTCATTGCAGTGTTTTGTAGGATTGATATGTCGACTAATATTTGCTTGTTTTGATGATAAATTGATGCTAGAAAAATGTTTATGATGCTAGGTTTTCAAAAAGTCTAAAATCATACATTTTTGAGGTGTTTTGGTATTTTTTTCATGATTTTATAAGTTTGGTTGTCTAACCTGATTTTCGGAACTGGAAATTTAGCCAATTTTAAAGGACTGTAACTTGAGTTTTACAAATCCATTGATCGTGAATTTTGGATAGAAGTTGCGTCTATGAGGGTATAAGCTTTTTCAATTGGATTTATCCCGTTTGGATGAGTCTATGATTTTTAACAAATTTTTGAGTAAGCTGCTGTCAACAGCACGTTTTTCTGGAAGAAGCTGAAGTAAATTATTTTTCATAAAATCGTGGTGGGCTTTTGTCGTGAAATAAAAATAGTGGGGTGGTGTGTAAGCTTTTGGGAAGTTCTT
Organism: Ambrosia trifida; assembly: GCA_028751855.1. Lineage (NCBI taxonomy): Eukaryota > Viridiplantae > Streptophyta > Magnoliopsida > Asterales > Asteraceae > Ambrosia > Ambrosia trifida. The sequence continues at coordinate 64,600,126 of CM054130.1, read as the reverse complement.
GTAAAATTTTGGGGACTCGAGGAGTTGGTTTAATATTTAATAAAAATTCGTTTTCGTGACCCAGAATCTGTCCTAAAAACACAGAAGTGAGACACAATGACGTGATAATATTTAGAGTGTGTTAATGAATTATAGATTGTGAAATTCTGCATGGGAATATGTGTACATATTATGTGTATGACGTAGATGACATGATAGGTTAATTGTATGCAATGTGTAATGGATACTTGTGTTAAAAGTTTTGACATGATGCATCATGAACTAATCACCAACGATTGAACGGGTCATACGCGGTCTACTTGGGTCGAGTCCACTTGCTTGAGGTGTCACCTAGTGAAACGCCCTGCTATTTTCTAAAGGTTTATTAAAAAAATATTATATTCATAAAACGATTTTTAAAATTCGTTAACAACAATATTTCGTTAACAAGAAATACAAATTTTATTCATGGATAAATTAAATTATTTAAATTTCGCTATTACAATATCCAAAAATAATAATAACTTGTTACAAATAATAACGTGCCAATTAACCGACACCTAGTAAATTCTTATATATATGTATGGTCCAACCACTCGTTTTTAAGTCAGTTTATATATATAAAAATTTAACAAAATAACTATTTTAGCGGTTGAGTAAATAATGTAATTTAAACGAGACCGAGTCGATAACTGGCTCGTATACGCGGTACCCAACCACTTAACCCATCAACTAAAACCTATTTTATTTCTTTAAACAAATGGTCCAAGCCTAATCCCAACCCAAACCGACACTTTCAGTCAACTCGTTTTCTTGTAGATTCAATAATATTTGACTTTCCTTTTGTTTCCACAAGCATCATAACACCTTCCATATGAGTATACACGCTAATTCCATCTTTAAAATAGCTAATTGATTGATTATTACTAATCCGAATTATATGGGAGTCAATCAAGTATAATTCAATCCCATTCGGAGTTACATCTATAAATTAAAACCACACACGCATTCATAAACAAGTTTCGATACTCTCTGTTGTAATCCATGCTATCGATTCCTTGTAACAACTCGCAACAACCATGGAAGAAAGAGTAAACCCAGTCGACCAGGGCGCGCCACCGCCGCCTCTGTGTAAACCCATCGCCTGTCACTATCTTGTGACTATTGACCCGACACCGTCCGATCCAAATTTCCGGTTAGAATTCATGTTTCCGGGGAACCCGAAACGAACCCAAAACACCAAAATAATACCATTACTACTTATCTTCAACTTACTAGCAACCTTTGACTACGTCTTTACGTTTGGAAACCTTTCATAGAGCTCAAGACAGTACCGGAGCCAACGTGCTTGTTTTTCTGTAGACGCATTTTTTTTTGGGTTTCATTTTACTTCAGAGAGGTATTAAAATATTTACTAATGATTTCCTACATGTTTGATTATATACAAATACTAGAAATCAATTTTCTAGAATTTCTATGAAGTGGTAAAAGCAAGAAGATAAAGAACTTTAAAACCTGTGTCTTTCACTTTTTCACTTGAAAATGGTGACTTGATAAATAATTTATTATTTTTTTTATAAATCTAGCCTATAAAGTTTTACTATTGACATTAATCATATTCAATCAATTGTTACCAAAATAAATAAAATTACTATATTTCTTGAATTAGCACGTATACTTTACCTAGTATACAAGACATTATTTGATTAAATTTAATAGTATTTATGGATCATGAATTTTAAGAAATCAACCAATTATATACTTCTAAATGAAATCCTATATCATGTATTTTTCAAATTAGATATTGTTGATATTTTAAAAGTAACTATTTACAATAGTTACAATAAGAAAATGAACAAAACAGTCATTTTAATAATAAAATGAGAAGGTATGATTTAGTATGGATTATTATATTCTAGATATTACATTAATTCTAATCTAATGGGTACATGCGCATTTTATGAACCCTTATGAACTAACAAGATAAATTATTTACTTTTACAAACTTCTTTATAATATGACAATAAAGATAAATGTTTGGGTATTTCGAAAATTGGAATCTTACTTGTTTTCGCTAAAGGTCACTAGTTGGAATAGATTAATATGCTAATAAACTCCATAACTTACATCCTAAAATATTACTTTTAATTAGGTGCAAGCTTAACTCCTTGATTATCGTTGAATACTTCCAAGTCCAATCAATGTGAGTTTACATAACCTTGTTTATGCAATTCTTTATACTTAAAACTTTATACTTAAGCAATTCTACATACATGTCTAGTTGTAAACTTTAAAGCCTCATGACTTAGACAAAGACTATTAGACTTAAACTTAAACTTACATAATCATTAGCTGTGGCCAAGCCGGCGATATACAGTGATAGATCTATTGGATTGACAATCCCACCTAGATTCGTTGACCATCTTTTATGGGGAGCGCGGGTGATTGTTATCGTTCCAACGTGATATTAAGGTGAACCGTGGATACGGGATGGACCTAAACTTTGTCGGAGGTTTGATTATGTGCATACTATACTTCATGTTTATTCATGTAGACTTAAACTTACATTAGACATATGAATTGCTAAACTTTTATTCTTTTAAAACTTAATTGCTTGACCTGGCTTATGTATTCTCACCAACTTCTAGTTGACCCCCCATTTTTTTTTCAAAACTCAACAGGAAATAATGATGCTTGAAGTCTAGAGCTAGCATGAGGAGATAATTGAAGTTTATGCTTTGTTTGGTTATTTGATGTACTAGATTTCATTCAAGACTTTGATATGTATTTTCAAATTTTGGATATTTTACTTTAAATAAATTTCAATTAAAACTTGAATACCATGTGCTACTGAACAATCATTCTTACGTGACATCTCGATGTTTCCGCCATCGGTTGGGGTGTTACAGATTGGTATCAGAGCCTTAGTTATATGGAATTATGTTATTAGAAAAATAATCTAGTCTATAGCCTTAGGACTTAAACCAGTACTTGCTTCAGTTGCTTGTAACTCTACCTTATCCTTTTCTCTATCCCTATCCTCCTCCTTATTTTTACCCTAGCTTGGTCTTGCCTACTCTCTTTCACTTACTTGCTGCAATCCTAACGTACTTCTAGATTATTAAGGCTAATTCCTTGGACTTAGATCTGATCTGTTTTGGTAAGTCAACATTTCCGTTTACTCGTGGTTAAATGTTACAATCTTTGTGTTTCATTTTCATTTATATCCACTCATTTCCGTTTAAATTCAAAGTAATGAATCCTAAAATTATTGCAATTCAAATCTATTTTCTTCCTTATATAATCCCCTTGTTAGTCTAAATTTCCTGAATCATTTGTGAATCTCACAATCATATTTCATTTTGCAAACCTGTAATATTACCCGCTTGTTTAATTATTTTCAACATTTAACCCAAATCGTATATTTCTCTTTACAACATATTACATATTTTACTTCTTAAATTGTATTACCTTCGGGCCAATTTTGTTTTTTTAACCCTCCCTACATTTTCTTAAAGGCACCCTCACCCATAAAATATCATTATTTTAAGATCCTTGTTCAAACTATAATCTCATAACCTGTTTATAGGAGATACTCTAGCACCAACACTAAAGAGTACTAAAATTTGTCAATATTCATCACCTGAGAATTTCACAAACTATAGCAAAAAAAATATTTATGTCAAAAAGCCTTTTATTCCACAAACTTATTTTTTTTTTAAATTTCAAATGTTGTGTAACAATTTACTGGTGTAACAAATGATCTTGAAAATGTTTTAATATCTTAGGAATCACTTCTTTTAATGGAATAATCAAAGTCAATTATACAAAACACCTCAACAAGTCCTTGATTTTTGAAACCCAACATCGTGTTTAAAACCTCCAACTCATTGAAATATTTTGATCTAAATTCATTTAGTTTGCACTATTTAATGACCTTTACTTTATGTACAAAACCAATTTTAAAAATAAAATCTTTCCATCCACAGAAACAAAATTTACTCTACAATTTTTCCATTGACACCTACTTATTTTAAACTTGTTCGAACTATTACAAATTTGTGGCAATTACCACAATCATGTTTTCTCATACGCTTGTATCTAACCATTTATTCAAACCCCACGATTATTCTGCATGATCACCTTACTACTTGCGTCTTTTTGAAAACCTATAAATTAAACCCTTTATCAACCATCTTCACATTCATCATCTTTCACAACCTTGATTTTACTTCGAGTTTTCATCATCCTCTCAAAAACCAAATTTATAACCTTCACCTCCTCGAACATGAACTTGATCTCCATGGTAACCAAACTATTGAAAACTAGATTATTTGTTGCAAAAAAAAAAAAAAAAACATGAAGATTTGATTATTTACTATATTTGAATATTTGATTATTCATGATACATGAAAACATGGGAAGAAAACATGGATGACTAAATATGAATTATTTACTATAATCACGCCTAGACTCATCAGCCTTGCCTAAGGCAACTCAATTATAAGTCGCATGCCATACTAAATACTTGTTGCATTTATAAACTTTCTTGCAAATACATATTATCAATTTGCAACTTACGTGCATTTAATCAACAACTGGTATGGGAAGAAGTACCTACTCAACAGTTGGTAAAGTTTCTAAAAACCTACTCAACGATTGGTAGAGGTCATCATGCCTCCTCAACAGTCGGTAGAGGTCCTAACAACCTGCTCAACGACTGGTAGAGGCTATCGAAACTGCTCAACATTTGGTAGAGGTTCATATTCACTGACTAGTAGAGGTCTTCTTCCTGCTCAACAGTTGGACTCATTTTTGGGATGCATTGTACACGTAATTTGATACAAAGATTCAATCACAAGGTTATTTTGCATTACTTGTTTTACATGTGTGTTTAGAATTGTAGAAGGACACAAAACCCTAATGTAAGGTAAATTGGTGATTGCGGTCCGGAACGTAATCATGAATTTACAGGTACATTGAGGTGGTGTGAAATTCTATTTAGGATTGTTGGTAGAAGCTCAGTACAAATTCGAAATATCAAAGGTGTGGTGGGTTAGCTGCGCTACACCCTATATACAAACACTAATGGTGTATCGAAGATGTGACTGATGGTCGGACCAAGGACCAACTCTAGTCAACCTAATAATAACAATAAGTCATGCCCTAAGTCTAAGCATAATCATTAGAATAATAATTAAAGCACATTTAAGTGATTCCCTAATTAACACAAAAGCTTGCCACTTATCTAAACTTAACAACACAACCTATAACCCTTACAGTCCATCTTTCCATGGGTTCGCAACCGTACTTAACAGTCTTTTCTTTCTAAATAGATTTCGAGGACGAAATTTTCTAAAGTAGGGGAGACTGTAACACTCTGCTATTTTCTAAAGGTTTATTAAAAAATATTATATTCATAAAACGATTTTTAAAATTCGTTAACAACAATATTTCGTTAACAAGAAATACAAATTTTATTCATGGATAAATTAAATTATTTAAATTTCGCTATTACAATATCTAAAAATAATAATAACTTGTTACAAATAATAACGTGCCAATTAACCGACACCTAGTAAATTCTTATATATATGTATGGTCCAACCACTTGTTTTTAAGTCAGTTTATATATATAAAAATTTAACAAAATAACTATTTTAGCGGTTGAGTAAATAATGTAATTTAAACGAGACCGAGTCGGTAACTGGCTCGTATACGCGGTACCCAACCACTTAACCCATCAACTAAAACCTATTTTATTTCTTTAAACAAATGGTCCAAGCCTAATCCCAACCCAAACCGACACTTTCAGTCAACTCATTTTCTTGTAGATTCAATAATATTTGACTTTCCTTTTGTTTCCACAAGCATCATAACACCTTCCATATGAGTATACACGCTAATTCCATCTTTAAAATAGCTAATTGATTGATTATTACTAATCCGAATTATATGCGAGTCAATCAAGTATAATTCAATCCCATTCGGAGTTACATCTATAATTGATTGATACTCTCTGTTGTAATCCATGCTATCGATTCCTTGCAACAACTCGCAACAACCATGGAAGAACGAGTAAACCCAGTCGACCAGGGCGCGCCACCGCCGCCTCTGTGTAAACCCATCGCCTGTCACTATCTTGTGACTATTGACCCGACACCGTCCGATCCAAATTTCCGGTTAGAATTCATGTTTCCGGGGAACCCGAAACGAACCCAAAACACCAAAATAATACCATTACTATTTATCTTCAACTTACTAGCAACCTTTGACTACGTCTTTACGTTTGGAAACCTTTCATAGAGCTCAAGACAGTACCGGAGCCAACGTGCTTGTTTTTCTGTAGACGCATTTTTTTTGGGTTTCATTTTACTTCAGAGAGGTATTAAAATATTTACTAATGATTTCCTACATGTTTGATTATATACAAATACTAGAAATCAATTTTCTAGAATTTCTATGAAGTGGTAAAAGCAAGAAGATAAAGAACTTCAAAACCTGTGTCTTTCACTTTTTCACTTGAAAATGGTGACTTGATAAGTAATTTATTATTTTATTTATAAATCTAGCCTATAAAGTTCTACTATTGACATTAATCATATTCAATCAATTGTTACCAAAATAAATAAAATTACTATATTTCTTGTATTAGCACGTATACTTTACCTACTATACAAGACATTATTTGATTAAATTTAATAGTATTTATGGATCATGAATTTTAAGAAATCAACCAATTATATACTTCTAAATGAAATCCTATATCATGTATTTTTCAAATTAGATACTGTTGATATTTTAAAAGTAACTATTTACAATAGTTACAATAAGAAAATGAACAAAACAGTCATTTTAATAATAAAATGAGAAGGTATGATTTAGTATGGATTATTATATTCTAGATATTACATTAATTCTAATCTAATGGGTATATGCGCATTTTATGAACCCTTATGAACTAACAAGATAAATTATTTACTTTTACAAACTTCTTTATAATATGACAATAAAGATATATGTTTGGGTATTTCGAAAATTGGAATCTTACTTGTTTTCGCTAAAGGTCACTAGTTGGAATAGATTAATATGCTAATAAACTCCATAACTTACATCCTAAAATATTACTTTTAATTAGGTGCAAGCTTAACTCCTTGATTATCGTTGAATACTTCCAAGTCCAATCAATGTGAGTTTACATAACCTTGTTTATGCAATTCTTTATACTTGAAACTTTATACTTAAGCAATTCTACATACATGTCTAGTTGTAAACTTTAAAGCCTCATGACTTAGACAAAGACTATTAGACTTAAACTTAAACTTACATAATCATTAGCTGTGGCCAAGCCGGCGATATACAGTGATAGATCTATTGGATTGACAATCCCACCTAGATTCGTTGACCATCTTTTATGGGGAGCGCGGGTGATTGTTATCGTTCCAACGTGATATTAAGGTGAACCGTGGATACGGGATGGACCTAAACTTTGTCGGAGGTTTGATTATGTGCATACTATACTTCATGTTTATTCATGTAGACTTGAACTTACATTAGACATATGAATTGCTAAACTTTTATTCTTTTAAAACTTAATTACTTAACCTGGCTTATGTATTCTCACCAACTTCTAGTTGACCCCCCCCCCCATTTTTTTTTCCAAACTCAACAGGAAATAATGATGCTTGAAGTCTAGAGCTAGCATGAGGAGATAATTGAAGTTTATGCTTTGTTTGGTTATTTGATGTACTAGATTTCATTCAAGACTTTGATATGTATTTTCAAATTTTGGATATTTTACTTTAAATAAATTTCAATTAAAACTTGAATACCATGTGCTACTGAACAATCATTCTTATGTGACACCTCGATGTTTCCGCCATCGGTTGGGGTGTTACACCTAGGTCATTGTAGGGTGCAATGGTTTAGGATAATCAACGCATGTAACCGCACTCAAACACTCGTAACTTTGTGTTCGATAGGTTATCAATAGGCGGGTAGTCTCCACATTTGCAGTCTTTGCGGTTTAACTTAGCACGCTACCTAAGGTGAGTTTCACTACTCTTTTCTCAAAAGCATGTGTCTCGGGTTTGAGACAAATCATTTAACTTTTTCTAGGCCGGTTTGGGACTACTTTTACATCTCGGGTTTTGGGATGCTTTGACTCCTTGAGTGGGTCGGGTTTCGATTCCTCGTGTGGATCGCGTTTATCAGTTTTGAAACTTTAAGTGTCCCTTTTGAACTAAACAACTCTATCCTTGAAAGTCCTACAATATTATTGGGTCAATCGCTAGAGGCTAACGGGGTATCAGTTGATAGCGCAATTAGGTTGTGCAGCAACCTCATGCCTGAGGCGCTTGGGTCACGGGCATGTATGTTCCCAATAATCACTTGTTTAGTTACATCGAGTGGGTTAGCTGCCCCTGACAAGCTTAAAACTGATGGTTTAAAACTGTGATAACTTTACACTTGTTACTTAAACTGTGAACTCACCGACTTTATGTTGACACACGATACCGGTGCCACGATTAGAAAGCACTGCACACTTCACTGCATATCGGTATAGGCATACATCTAAACTTCATTTTATGCTTTTACGTTTTCTTTCATTTGTTTTTATCTTGGGCGCGTTGTTTTGCGCTTGGTTTTAAAATATCTATGTTTGGTTTACGCTTCCGCAACTTAACTAAACTTTTTGGTAGACGCTAAACTTAATTTTTAAAAACGAACTAAATGGTTTGGGCATTTAGAGTCGTTCTTATGACTTATGGCTATGGAATCCAGGTATAAACCCCGCAGTGAATATTTGAGGGTGTGGAATCCATAACGGGTTCTAAAAAGGTTCTAAACACGGTCTTGGGTATATCCTCCTCTTAAATACGCAACTGGTGGTACCTTGATTTTAGATCAATCTTCGAATAATAACTGGAACCTTGTAATTAATCAAGCAGATTGTCAATTCTTGGCAATGGATACTTGTTCTTGATGGTTAGCTTATTCAGTTCCCGATAGTCAATGCACATCCGAAAACTACCGTCTTTCTTTTTCATGAAAAAAACTGGGGCTACCCACGGGGAAAAGCTCTGATGAATGAAACCTCTGTCTAACAATTCCTAAAGTTGGATAGATAATTCTTGCATCTCTGATGGTGCTAAACGATAGGGAAGCTCCTCGGACTATGTCAATGCGAAACTCGACTTGTCTTGGCGGTGGCAACCACGGCAAGTCATTAGGAAATACATTAGGATAGTCTCGCATCACTAGGATGTCCTCGAGTCTCCGAATTTTAGCTTTCTTCTCAACGGTGTGTGCCAATAACACGACACAACATTTCCTCAAGCACTTCTACGTCATCATACAACAAATAATCCGAAGTGTAAATCCACCATGATCTCCTTTGACCGAGAGGGTTTCGCCATTGGTCAAGGGGATTCGAACCAACTTCTTGTGACAAACAATCTCTACACGGTTCCTGGATAACCAATCCATACCCACAACGACGCCGAAACTACCTTGCTGAATCGACAGTAAGTCGATACTAAATGCGTGATCACCGAGTCCCAAAACACAATCCCTAACAACTTCTTCAGTCCAAATCAACTTACCATTAGTCAACTCTACGGTATAATGTGTATCCAACCTACTTGTTTCTAATCCAAGGGATTTCTTAAAGTCGGTTGACACGAAGCTAAAATCATCGCCCGAATCAAAAAGTACCATAGCAAAATGTTCGATAAGGAGAAACGTACGAGAAACCACATTTTGATCATCACATGCTTCGTTGGCTCCTAGCACGAATGCTCGACCGCGAGCTTGATCCTTGGCCTTTGGTACAGTCCTTGTGAGAATGACCGGTAGCACCACATTCAACACACCCGTTCTTGGTAGGGGGAGTGTCAGCAGCTTTGGCAATGCAGTTAGCGGTCTGATGGCCTCTTTGCTTGCACAATTACTTTGGTCAACTCAGCAGGAGTAGTTGGGAATGGCTCCCCTTCAGTGGTTCGTGCCGATTGTATGGTTTCCATGTTGTCCTTCTAATACATCATATCAAAATGATAAGATACATATTTAGCAAGATATTGTCACGCATGCCCGCAAATACAGCAATCAATATAAGCATGATAAGTAAGTCAATCACAACCACAAGATACAAGAAAAAAATAAGATACACAATAATCCAAAATACCATAAATTGTTTTCCATTAATTTGCTTCTTGTTACATCATTTTGGAAATACCAAAGATAAACGGCCACGCCGTACAAGTACAAATCTAAAGAAATGTATGAGGATCGATTTGACAAAAACTATTGGTTTGATCAAACAAGTCTACTAATTCAGGTGCGGAATCCCTGAATCAGTTACAAAATGATAATAATATCAACAAAACACAGAAATCATCATTAAAGCTTTCATTTCATTCAATTACACGTTAAAAAGATGTTTATAATGATTAAATGACGTGTACAGACTTGACACAAAACCCTAGGGAGAATACAAACTGGAGGGAAAACAAAATGTCAAAAGTTACATTGCAAAAATGAACTTGACCATATATAGGCCTGCACATTCGCCCATTTGGGTTGGTCGAATGTGCAGGTTCGACCAAACAAGGTGGTCGAACCAAGCTATACATTAAATTCTATACTACCTTTGACCTCCTATTCTCCTTCGACCCTTTAAGCTTCCTTCGACCATTCAGAAACCACATTCGACCATGGAATATCACCTTCAACCAAACGACTGATAACAAAAACATGTGTCAAATGCAATCCAAAGCATTAGTCGCACAATATGCATCTACAAGAAACAGAAAAATGCATGGTACAATCGTGCATCCTACAAGCTAATAAGATGATGAGGGAAAGTATCAGCAACAGTAACACGCATACTCTAATCAAGCTTTGTGTAGATGCGTTTTGCGACTAATGATTGGATATTAACATATGTTAGATGCTGATGGGTAGAATGTGGAAATAAGAATGGGCGAATGTAGCTATAAGTGGGCGAAGGTAGAAGACTTTTGGGCAAAGGTAGATTGGATCCTGATCAAGAAACACATTCGTACCTTAGAGTGGGCGAATGTGGAAGAACTCCACATTCGACCACATCAACTGGGCGAATGTGCAGTGGCTATATATAGATTTTGTGTATTTGTGAATGTAAGAGAGTTATTAGTTGTGTGTGTTTTGAGGTCAGGTTCCAGGTTAGATTGAAAGTGTCTGTAATTGATCTAGATTAACCGTATTGTCATTGTAATCAAGTTTATACAAAAGTTAATCTATGAAAAGCTTTGAAAATGATATTGATTGTGTTTTGATTTGAGTTTCTATCAGTTTGTTCAAAGCTAGGGTTTCCGCACCTGGTTTTGTAACTTGTATGATCAAATAATCCTGTTTTAGTCAGAATCTTTCGCTTACAAAGTGGTATCAGAGCTTTACGGATCATACAACAACAAATTTGATAAACTCAGAGCTGATTTGGACATATTTTTGATCAAAATACATCTGTTTTTGCATGAAAATGGTTTTTGAGTGTTTTTGATTGATTTGAACTTGATTTTGTGGTTAAAATCTAAAATTCCAAGAATTAAAGTTGCTCCAAATCAATTCCGAATCATAACCTGATTAAGATCATTCAAATCCACAAACTTTTGAAAATCAGAGATCAAAATAACCGTTTTTCAAAGTGTAACCGTTTTTCAAATCTGAAATTTTCTGAAAATGGGCGAACCTGGAACCTAGTGGGCGAACGTGAGTTGTGTTTGGTCGAACCTAGATAATATTGGGCGAACCTGAAAATTATTGTTTGAATTTTTCACTTTCGGGTCACATTTCCACATCAGATTGTTTGAGCGGGCGAACCTAGAATCATACTGGTCGAACCTAGAATTTTCTGGGCGAACGTGGATTTGTGTTAGTGTGTTTTTAAATTCTGGTGAGTTTTTACCTTCGAGTGATACTGTTTGGGCGAATCTACATCAGAAGGGACGATAGTGAGACTTTTTGGGCGAACCTAGGACTAAAGTTTGGAAAATTTTCTAAGTGTTGAATTTTTCGAAGTTCGTGATCATGTGGAATTTTCCGACTACTCCGAGACCAGCAACGACACAACCACAACAGCAAGTGATGGACCCATGGACGGTGGCAGCACAAAAGACGAGCACACAGTCTTCGCAACCGATTAACTACATGGCGATGACGAGCTCGATGCCTCAAAGCGTAGCACCTCCAGCACCACAACCTGACTACTGGGGAGTAGCAGCAGCTGTGGTAAACACTCAAACTACAAATGTTATTTCCACATTGATTAATGACTTGTCTTCAGGTAGCGGGAATCGGCCACCGAAGCTCATGGAGATACAAGAATACAATCAGTGGCAGAACAAGTTCAAGATTCACTTGGAAGGCATGGGAGTGGAGGGAGCAGAGGCATGGAGTATGATTGCTAAAGGTTACACAGCACCAGTTTTGGAGAATACCGGTGAACCAGTTCCATTGGAGAGCATGACTGAGGAAGAGAAAAAGAAATTTGCTGTGGAAAAGAAAGCCTTTTCCCAATTGACTCAGGCAATCACAAATGATCTATTGCATCAATTTGGAACTTGTACAACGTCTAAGCAATTGTGGGATGTGCTTAAGAGGAGGCATGATGGGAATGAGAAAACTAGAAGTTTGAGGATGGATGAATTGAGAAAGGAGTTTGAGAATTTTTCTTATATTGGAAATGAAACTTTAAAAGAATTAACTCCTAGATATAGTCATTTGCTAACTGAATTGTCAAGTTATGGTATACAGATTCCTATGAAGAATTTGGTGGATAAGTTTGCAGATGCTCTACCACCTTACTGGGATCAGCATGTGGAAGTTCTCAGGGAGAAGGATGCATATCAATACTGGACTATTCAAGAGTTCATACAGAAGCTGGAAAACAAGGAAATGGAAGAGAAGAGGAAAGCTAGAAGAGCACAGGTTCCTCAGAATCCTAGCTTATACTTTGGAGGTACTTCAGTTCCTGTGAGTAACTCAAGTTCAGGAGGGATAGTTGCACCACATGTTGCTTGTATTTCCAATGTTATGGAATCACCAAAAACTGCCATCAACTACATGGCACAAACTTCATCCTACTCACAACCATCATACACACAACCACCAACACCACAACAACAATACAACAATTCCTACATTTCACCATTCTCCCCAATGCAACAAGCAGGTTTCTATACTGCTAGCCAATCTCAACAACCAATGAACCAAGTTACTCAACCTAATCAACAACAAGTGGTTTTGGAGACTTCTAACTTGGGCAATGTGACAGTAGAAATTGCTCAACAACATATTGCACTAGTCTCTGCAATGGTTTCATCTTACAACGGACTTGTTGCTAGTCAAATTGGGAATAACAACTTAACCAATGAAGACTATGCACAGATCGACAAGGAAGAGATGGAACTCATTGATATCCAATGGGCTTTTGCAAGCATCATGAGAAGAGCAACGGAGTTTATTGAAAAGACAGGTAGAACAGATTTGGGAACTTCTCCTAACACAACCTACGGGTTCAACAAGGAGAAAGTTACTTGTTTTAACTGTGGAGAAAAAGGTCACTTTAAACGTGAATGCACCCAGCCACCAAAACAAGGTAATAGAAACCCATTCAATGCAAGCTACCAGAATTGTCAACAACAAAACCAAAACCGAGTTTCTTACCAAAACAACAACAATTACCAAAACCGTCAAAATAACTCTAACAACAACCAAAACAGACAACCTAACACATCAAACCAGATCCAAAACCAATCTCCTAACAACACTAACCGAACAGTCATACCGATCACTACACCGAATGAGACACAACAGAACACGAGTCAGAATCAAGCATTGGTGACTCAACAAGATGAAAGGTTTGATTGGTCGGGATTGCAAATAGGAGTGGAGGAAATTACTACTGGTGGCAATGTGGCTTGCGTTGCTTGCAAGGTTGATATTGAAGAGTCGGTGACGGTGGATGAAAAGAAAGAAACTAAGTGTGAAAGTGATGAGTCTGAGGCTGAAATGGATGTGGAGACTGAACCTGTTGAAGTTAAGGTTGAGGAAATTAATTCTGGAGTGGTGATTGATACTGTTTCTGATGTTCCTGAGGAGTGTGAATCGGTTTATTCTGATTCAGACAGTGAATCGGATACGGAAGCAAGTGTTACATCACTAGATGATGACATAGATCAGTTGCTAGCAGAAGCGGATTTTCTGATGACAAGGAAGTCGTGCATTGCTGATGATGCTTTCACCAAGATTGACTATTCTAAATTCTTTACTGGAAAGGAAGCTCATTTCGCATTGATGGCCATGACTGATCCGCCAAAACCTGTAAGTTCTGAGTCTAGCACTGATATTAAAAGTGATAAATATTGTGGCACATGTGATAGATTGACTGAGGAGAATAAACAACTCCGAGTTCAACGTGATAGTGCTATCATGAACAGTCAATCTACTCGCAAAGAGTTGAATGCTTTCAACAAGGTATTAGATGGCTACAAAAAGGACATTTCCGACTTGAAAAATACTTTATCATTAAAACAATTGGCAATTAACAACTATATCAATGAAATTGAAAATACCAAGTTGGAAATGGCAGCCATAAAATGCTTTGCTGAGAAAGTAAACAAAAAGTTGGAAACTTATAAGCACATTGCTTACGTGGTAGACCACATCATAGATAATCAAACCACTAATTACAAGTCTGTGCCATCTCCGGTGCTTTTTGAAAATCACAATTGTCATCAAGTTACACCGGAGAGCTCGGTAAAATCAGACTCATCATCGGAAAGTGAATCTAATACCTCGAGTATTGGTGATCCTCATTCCGATGTGAGACCGATTTTAGGTTTGAATGATGAGGGTGTTTATGCTGAAAGTGTGGATTCAGACTCAGAGAGTGATGATACTGGTAATGATCAAACTGTTAATGCATGTGAAATTCCAAAAGAAAATCACATCATTACTACTGAACCAGTTTCACCATCTCAACATGTGCATCCGATGGCAAATGCTCATCGTGAGAAAAAGTCTGAAAAGAATGTGATTAAAAAGGACCTTGAGAATGAACCATGTGACAAACCTGTCAAGGTGTTGGCTATAATTGGAGATATTTTTTTAGGTCAAGAGGTTGATAGCGAGGTCTCAAATCAACTTATTGGTCTTATGATCTCGGCATCAGCTCGACTAAGAGTTCCGAATAAAAAAAGTAAACTGCTATCGGATGGAAGGATCCGATAAAATCATCTCTGATGAGGAATTTCCAATCAAAAATGCTAACTATGCTAAAATAGAAAAGATATGGCAAGAAAGCACCATTTGGTTCCCAAAACATGAGAGAACAAATGAGATTCCACCAGCAATTTTACAAAAATTGTATTTGGATGTTCCTCAAGAACCAAAGGTCCATGTCACAGAGTTCATTCGACCCAATAACAGAGCTAATGGTTTTCATGAGCCTACTTACTCAAAAGGGCCACTCCCTGAGAGTTTGAGGAATCAACAGTATAATGATCAATATCCTGTTAGATCATTTGCTCAACCAAATGCTCAATATGTTTTTTAAGAGTACCGAAAATGCTTTAAATGTGGGGAACGTGGGCATTTACTTGCTCAGTGTCCATATGTAAGGCATAAAAGACACGAGGTTGAAGTGAGAAATTCCATGAGAAAACCGATTGATCATTATGTTCCACCACACAGACGAGTTGTTCCTCAACAACAACAGTTTTATAATCAAAACAATTTTCATCAAATGAGGAACAATCGTCCAATTCAATATGATCGAAGAAATCGGATTGCTATGGAACAATCATGGAGGAAGCCTGTAGTGAACGCAACAATTGACAGGCAAAAGGTTACACAAAAACCGATTGTCAAATCAAATGTTGGACCTAAGTCTGTTAATTCAGATAAGGTAACCAAGAAAGTTACGTTTGTTAACAATGTTCAGAAACCGACTGAGAATCAAAAATCTCAGATTCGCATTCTTAAAAGGTCTGAACAATCTTGGTCACCCAATGGTACTCCAGGAGCTTCTACTTCTAAGGTCAATGAGAAAAAGGAAATTGTTTTGAACAATCAGAAAAAGATTGATCCAAAACAAAAAGTCGTTGAAAATGTTAATGAGAATGTTTCTTTGAAAGCTGATGTTCAAAGGCCCAAGACTCAGGCTTGGTTCCCCCGAAAGAACTAAATGATTTACTTTTTGTGTGCAGGGAGCTTCAGCTGGCCCTATTAGCAGTCTTTGGATTGTTGATAGTGGAGCTTCAGGCCACATGACAGGGGATCTCGCATTGTTGTTTGACGTGAAAAACATCAATGGAGGGTATGTCGCATTCGCTGGAAATAAAGGTGGATATATCACAATGGAGGGGAGCGTGAGTAATGGGATAGTGAGCTTTGAGCGGATATCTTATGTGAAGCAGATAGATTATAATCTGCTGAGTGTCAGTCAAATATGTGATAAACAATTTTCTGTGCATTTTGATGACAAATCCTGCTATATTCTCAAACCGGGCTTCAAAATTCCAAAGGAGTGGATAATGTTGATGGCACCTCGCGTCAACAATCTCTATATTCTTGATATGTCCAAGGCGATGACATCACAGGGGCAAATAACATGTTTTCTATCAAAAGCGACTGAGAAAGAATCGATAATGTGGCACTGAAGAATGGGGCACATTCATCTGAGAAAAATGAACCAACTTGTGAAAAATGGGCTTGTCGATGGAGTTAACGTGAAACATTTCCGTCTGAATGACAAGTGTGTAAGCTGTAAGAAAGGGAAGCAACACAAACAGGCCCACAAAGTGAAGAAAGTCAACTCTGTTGAGATGCCACTTGAGCGATTGCACATGGATCTATTCGGACCGGTCAAGCGCAAAAGTCATCTTGGAGAGCTTTATTGTTTAGTTGTCACTGATGACTACTCAAGATTTTCATGGGTGATGTGTCTGCAAAACAAAAGTGACACCTTTAACAACTTGAAAGTTCTGTTCACTCGATTGGAGAATCTCTACAATGTGAAGATAAAGAGAATTCGGAGTGACAATGGGACGGAGTTCAAAAATGCCAAGATGGTTGAACTTTGTGAAAGCAAAGGGATACATCATGAATATTCGGCTCCGTACACCCCATAACAGAACGGTGTTGCTGAACGAAAGAATAGGACTCTAATTGAAGCGGCTAGAACAATGCTTGCTGATTCAAATCTTCCGGTAATGTTCTGGAACGAGGCGATTTATGCAGCATATTATACACTAAATCGGGTTCTAACAGTGAAGAAGTTTGGAAAAACATCTTATGAACTGTTACACCGACGAAAGCCAAACTTAGAGTATCTAGAACCTTTTGGGGCGCCATGCACGATGTTGAATCCAGGTGAGAAGTTTAGTCCTAAAGCTGAGGAGGGATATTTTGTTGGATATGCAACCCCACTCAAACGGGTATTCAACAAGCGAACTCGTCAAGTGGAGGATTGGGCTAACGTGGAAGTTCAACGATATACTCAAAATTTGCAAGGCACGGGTCCTGATTGGATGTTTGATTACAAAGATTTCTTTGAATCATTCAATCTAGATAGCTTGGTTGAAGAAGCTGTTATCAGATTACTTTACGAGTGTGAAAACACGACGACTTCATCGTTGGTGCGTCCAATCACCGTGAATCCCCTACCAGCTTCTAATGATACCAATGCTCCTATACAAGAGGAAGATGTGTTTCAAGAGGCCTCAACTTCATTAGACTCTTCAGAATCTGAAGTTGAACAATTTGAAGAAGTCATTGTTGAACATGCAGAAGAACCAGAGGCAATACCAGTAAACCCAACTCCAACTACAGATGTTGCTTCATCATCAAACACGGGTCATGATCTGGATGCTGTAGAAAACTTGACTGCTCAGACGGGAGTTACTGTACCTGATTATCCGGAATCTCGGATTCATCGTGTTCACCCGCTGGAGCAAGTTATCGGTGATCCTGGAAGTGGTGTTATGACCAGAGGGCAGCTGAGAAGCGTTAACTCGCCAGAGAGTTTTGGTGCTTTAGCATTATATGCCAAAATTCAAAAATCTGGTAGTCAAAATGATTGGTCGTTTGCATGTTATGTGTCACAGGTAGAGCCAAGGACATACAAGGACGCTTTGAATGAAGATGCCTGGGTTGAAGCCATGCAGGAGGAGTTATTACAATTCCAGAAATTGGGAGTTTGGACGCTCACGGATTTGCCGCCGGGAAGGAAGAAAATAGGCACTAAATGGGTGTTTAAGTGCAAGAAGGATGATCGTGGGGTTATTGTTCATAACAAAGCTAGATTGGTCGTGCAGGGTTTCCATCAAATCGAAGGGATTGATTATAACGAAATCTATGCACCGGTAGCACGGATTGAAGCTATTCGGATGTTCCTTGCGTTTGCTTCATACAAGAAATTCAAAGTTTATCAAATGGACGTCAAGAGCGCATTTTTGTACGGGAAAGTCAAGGAAGAGGTTTATGTCGGGCAGCCACCAGGCTTTGAGGACCTAATCCACCGGATAAGGTCTACGTGCTGAACAAAGCTCTATATGGTTTGCACCAGGCTCCTAGACAGTGGTACGAGGAGCTAAGTACATACCTCATCTCCAAAGGATTTAAGCGCGGCCTCGTCGATTGCACCCTCTTCACGAAGAAGACGGGAGATGATTTGCTTCTAGTGCAGATTTACGTTGATGATATAATATTTGGTTCAACTAACGAGCTTTTATGCAGGGAATTCGAAACTGTGATGCAAGAAAAGTTCGAAATGAGCGCTATGGGGGAGATGCAATTTTTCCTAGGCTTGCAGGTGGACCAAAGACCCGACGGGATCTTCATTCACCAGACGAAATACGTATCCGACATCTTGAACCGATTCCAGATCGAGGACTCTAAGCCGATGGATACCCCGATTCAACCCAATCACGGGATTGGAGTGGACGCTAAGGGGGAGCTGACGGACCCATTTACATACAGAGCAATCATCGGATCTCTGATGTATTTGACGGCGTCTAGACCAGATATTATGTTTGCAACGTGTCTCTGTGCTCGCTATCAATCGAAGCCGAAACAAAGTTATCTGACGGCGGTCAAGCGTATCCTTCGATATCTGAAGGGTTGTCCCTCAAAAGGACTTTGGTACCCTAATGATGATGATTTTGATTTTATTGCTTTTAGTGATGCAGATTGGGGCGGCTGTGACAAAGATAGCAAATCTACTACAGCTGGTTGCCAGTTTTTAGGGAGCAGGTTAATTACCTGGCAGTGCAAGAAACAGACTTCCGTGGCGCTGTCTACCTGTGAAGCTGAGTACATTGCAGCCTCGAGTTGCTGTTCGCAAGTACTCTGGATCCAACAACAGATGGTGGATTACGGTTTGCAGTTTCTTAAAACCCCTATACACTGTGACAACGAAGCCGCAATTGCATTAACTAAAAATACTGAAAATCATTCTAAGGCGAAACATATCCGGATCAAATATCATTTTATCCGTGATTGTTACGCTAAGGAATTGATAGATATGGTCAAAATCCATACTGACTACCAACGTGCAGATTTGTTTACAAAAGCTTTTGACAGATCCCGCTTTGAATATCTTTTAAACGTAAACAATATAAAAGAAAAACAGGACTAATCGGCACCTCGGTTTATCGCTTTTTAGTTTTAGTTTTAGTTTTTAATATTTTGCTAATTGGGAATTTCTCTTTTCTAATTGGGAATTTCTCTTTTCTATCATAATCCTCAAAGAAGTTGATTCTTTCGAGGGGATTTTTTAATCCTCAAAGAAGTTGATGCTTTCAAGTGGATTGTTTCTTTCAAATTTTTGTTTTGTTTTTCAGAAAAATTAAAAACCCAAAAATATGTTCTTTATTTTAGGGGGAGTCATTTTATCAGAATAACCAAAAACATTGAAAATTTTCAAAAGACCTAAAAATTAGAAAAACCAAAATGATTTCCTGGATAAAAAGAGGAAATGATAGTACATCAGTGGGGATCTGACACAGGCTAAAGAATTGTATAGTATAATGAGACGTATGTTGATTATGTGTGATATGCTGATAGGCTTCGTAGACTAAATATTGCGTGCATTAGTGATACAAACATAACAAACTACGCGTTCGTGGCTGAACACCTCATGGGCATATGGTCTTAGTGCCGTAATTTCGTTTGATAGGATTGCCAAAATCTGAGGTTTCGGGTCGTTATGTTATAGTTATCCGGGATATTCTGATTAAACTTCTGTCGTATTGATTTACGGACCTAGTTTCATCAGAATATTTGCAAAAAGAGCTTTTATGCCAAAACCAAAAGTTACCGAATTGAGGAACTTTATGTTTTATTGATCAAAGATCATTATTACATCGTATTGACTTTCTGATGCAAATCAGTGGTTAATATCAGCCTCAACCTTGTGTATATGCACATGTTACTTTGCTGCATTCGTTTGCTGACCTGTACACCTCTGTGCTATATACTTTGTAATTTTTACGGATAACTCTGGCATAATCACGCGTTACGATGAAGCTTTGTGCAATTACTTGATACGGGAGTATGTCGTGTGTGTGGGCACCACAATGTGTTAGTCTAATACACCTAACTCGTATCATTTTAAAGCATTGCGTAATTGTCTGCATGTGAGCTTAAGTGGACCACAATATCAGCAATTGCCGTGTCACATATTGTTTCTAATGATAATATTAAAACAACCAGATCAACGCTGTGATCAGATTTCTCAGAAAACTGATATGATCCTCTTACCGGATTTCACAAAATGTTTACTGCTTTCATTTACTTTGATGCATTTTACTTTGTTGCATTTTACTTTTATTGTCAAAAAGATACAAAATCCAAAAAGATTTTAGGTGTGTTTTGATAAAATTTCAGAAACCCAAAATTTTTGCATTTCTGCTTTATTTTTGATAACCGGGGATGCTTGATGGTCAATTTCTGAGATTTGATAACACCATCTGGGCTTTGTATCATTCAAAAAGTGAAAATTTGAGTTTTGGAAGTTTAACAGATTGAAAAATGTTGAACGGGATTCGAATTCATGATTTGGCAAAATTTTAAGATTTTTCCATTTCACATTCGCCCCTTAATTGGGTCGAATGTGGAAAAATCTTCACTTTCGACCGTTCCACATTGGACGAATGTGGGTATTTTCAAAGAAAATTTCACCTTCGGGTGTAAATTCCACATTCGGGTCATTCACTTGGGGCGAATGTGGAATCACCCCACATTCGACCATATAAACGGGCGAAGGTGGACTTTCTATATAAGCCAATGTCAGGTTCGAACCTTTGTCATAATTTTTCAAAATTTTTCTGTTGATCTGGACACCTTGTTGCTTTGATTTCTTTTACTTGTGGCTTTCATTCCCTGATTATTACTGATTGTTTTCACATCAATTTCACAGGTAATGGAGCTATAATGAACACACAATCGTCGTTTTTCTAACCGGACCTAGGGTTTTACATTTTAGGGTCTTAGAGTGTTTCTTAGTGTTTGTTTTTTATTGCATTTCAATCCTCATCAGTTTTAGGGGGAGAATAATCCAGAAATTAGGATAACAACAACAATAGAGGGATAATTGATGGTTTAAAACAGACGTGACCTAATTCCTTATGGAAAACTGATGAAAATTGAAATTTAGGAACAATTGGTCATACACGAGTGTTAATCGGCCTATTTAGTACACATGGTAATCAAAATCAGAGTCTAAAAACAATTTTGGCAAAATTTTGAATTTTGAAGATGAACTGTTTTCACATTCGTCCATTCAAATGGGCGAATGTGGAAATAAACGGGCGAATGAGATTCAGTTTTGGGCGAATGTAATTTTTAATCTATATATGTTCACATTCGTCCTAAATTTTTCACCTTCGACCTTATTCAAAACGGGCGAATGTGGAAAATAAAAATCTTAAAAGTTTTGAATTTTTGTCGTTTTTGTATTTTGACGAATATTTCTGATTTTGATGTGCAGATGGCTGACCAGACTGAGAACATTGAGACTCCAGTTGAGAATATTGTTACAGATCCAGTTCCAGAGAATGTTCAAGAAGCTGAATCATCTACACCGATAAGCTGGCAGTTTGAGAAAACACACAACTGTTGTGCTTATCTTGGCGATGTTGAAAAGAATGTAGAGTTTACTGGTATCATTGAATTCTTGAAGAGGAGCAGAGTTGTCTATGCTTTAGCTACTCCGACTATCATTTACAAAGACATCATTGAAGACTTCTACAAGAACGCGAAGTATGATTTCTGGGATAATCAGACCATCATAAAGAGCAAGATACAAGACATGGAGATGTTTATAACAGAGTCTGATATTCGTGAAGCACTTCAGATTAATTTTGAAGTGAGTGAAGATCCCAGGGAGTTATCTTGGACAGAACAGAAGGCATGTTTCCTTAGAATGAAGTATAAGGGAGCAATTACTGATGGTTCGATGTACAAAGGGAAATTGAGTGTGCAGTTTAAATACTTTGCACATGTCATCATTCATGTGTTTGGCTTTGTTAGTGGAGGATATGATGTTATGAGAAGTAGCTTAAGTTCGTTGATGGTTGCGTTGACTCTCAACAAACCATTCAACGTATCTGGAATGATTCTGGATCACATGCTGGAGATGTTAAAGGGGTTGAAGAAGAAGTATTTCATGTTATACCCTAGATTCTTGATGATGATCTTTGATCACAAGTATCCTAATTTGAAGAAGGATCCGACACAGATACTTGGTCAAGATCACATGAACATTCGTACATTGGTAAGAATGAAGGGCTACAAGGGTGTGCCAGACAATGAAAAGCCACCTCACAGGAGATTATTTGAAGCCTTAGCTAAAAAGGATTACACTGATCCTGGAAAGAACAAGGCTAGGCATCCTGAGAGCGATTCTGATAATGATGATCCATTGGTTTATGCTGATGCTAGTACCAAGAGGAAGAGACAGGTAGTCAATCCCGGAGCCAAAGGGAAGGGTAAGGGAAAGACTGATCAAGGAAGTTCTAAGCAACAGGTGGTGAGAAAGAAAACAACTGGTAAGAAAGGTACTGGTTTGGTGGATGAAGAATCATTGGATTCAGAAGAAACTGAGGTAGAAGAACGATGGGATTCTGATGCTGAGAATGTTAGGACACCAAACGTAAGGCCACTATGGTTGGTGAGTCTGAATCTTTAAACAAATCAATTCAGGAAGCTGAGAAAAGAAAGAAGTCGTTGATTGTTGAAGATGAAGGGTTAGGCATTGACATGGAAGAGTTGAATACTGGAGAGACTGTGGTAGTAAACTTGCCCAAGCCTAAGCACAAGATCATGTCTAAGAAGACAAGTACTAAGCAGTTGAGAGAGAAAGAATTAGCACAACTGTTGAAGGGAAAAAGAGTACCCGATGCTGGTACGTCATCAAAGCTATCTTCACCGGTCACTAAGAAGCAAAAGAAATCTAAAGAGGCAGAGACAATATCAGCTGATCAACTAAATGTTGCACTGGATAATGTACTTGACATGTTCAGAAAGCCTCAGAAAGAAAAAGAAGTTGAGCCATCTAGATCCAAATCCAAGAAGGTCACTGTGGATGATGATGTAATGAAGCAGGTGAATAAGAAAATGGATGATATGATGAAGATGATTGTGGCTCAACAAGCTGAAATAGCCAAGTTTAAGCAGAATGAAGAGAAAATGCTTCAGATTGTGGTTGTTTCTAAATCAAATCAAGATGAGATTAATGAGAAGGTTAAGAAGCTTGAAGCAAAGAATAAAAAGCTTGAGGGAAAATGTTCAAGAAACAAGAACAGGATAAAGTCGATCAAAGAAGACAACATAGAACTAAGGGCTGAGAACAAACGCCTTAGTGATTTGATTGATGATTTGTATAATGTTGCACCCAAGTTGAAGGAGGGTGAAGAAGATAAAGAAGAAGAAGAAGAAGAAGAGAAAGTTGACTATGAACAGTCTGAATCGGATGAAGAAAAAGATGATGATGAGGATGATGAAGAGTCAGAGAAAAGTGATGATAATGATGATGATGATGATGCAGAAGGGTCTGGGAGACAGAAAGAGGATGATAGTGATAGTGATGATGATGATGATGATGGAGGAGATGATACTTCAAAGTTTACATTTGAAGAGAGAACATCCAAAAAGAAGAGTACTGGAGAATCAAGTTCAAA
Source organism: Ambrosia trifida (assembly GCA_028751855.1). Taxonomy (NCBI): domain Eukaryota; kingdom Viridiplantae; phylum Streptophyta; class Magnoliopsida; order Asterales; family Asteraceae; genus Ambrosia; species Ambrosia trifida. Next base: position 64,575,923 of record CM054130.1, on the reverse strand, counting down.
GAAAAAGAAAGGTGAGAACGTTGATTCAGATGAAAGTATCTTCTGGAATGAGAAGGTGAGATCTTTATCAGAAGATGCTAAACAAGTGTATAAAGATATGTTGGAAAGAAGAGAATGGACTATTGAGTTCACAGGATGTTTTGCTGAGATATTCCAAACTGATGACTTGAGATATGAATTGGAATACGACGATCCTGATCTTGAAGAAGGTGAAGTACCTGCTTCTGTGGCAAAGGAAATTCTGGATGGACTTGCACAGAGGGTAGGGAAAACATTTGAGGAGTTTATAGTAGATGAGTCGATTCCAGATATTTCTGAAAAGGATATTGGAAGTCACTCAGATGATAAGAATACTCCTGATCTTGATGAAGTGGAGGTTGAAGATATAACTCATGAAGAATTTCCTCAGTACTTCAGAGAAACAGATGAAGATGAGATATTTCCTGATTTCACTGAGACACCAAACAATTCAGCGAAGAAAAAGGCACAGCAAAGAAGTGCAGAGTTTGTAGAGAAGGTGTTTGGTGCTGATAAGCAAGAGTCTTCAAATCAATCTGATGAATTGAAGAGTTATTTGAAGAAATTGAGAGAAATGGATGAGAACCGACCGAAGCCTGAAGCTCAAGGAAACTTCTATAGATTTCACAATGCCAAGTTTAAAGGCAGAGCTCTTGGGTGGACATATTTGGGCAGGCTGAAGTGTATAGCTGCTAAATGGGAAACAGGGATCTTGTATTTTAACAGATTCATTGATTTGCTAACTCTACCGTACTGGGCGGTCAGAGATCTATGCAGATTCCCTATGTCAGGTGCTTCTTTGAACGGTACTCATGTCGGTTGGTGTGCAGACAAGCTGGTTTGGGAAAGTAGAACGAGATGGAAAAGATTCCAGCCACAATATCCCCGAAGGAAAGTTCATAGGGATATTGATCCTCAAACCAAGCTGAAGCGGGTTACTTTGATATACAAGGCACCTGAAGTGATGAGGAAAATACCTTTGATGCCTATGCCACAATATTTCAGTGCTGATTTTATTTTCTGGTATTATGATTGGAGGAAGGCTGAAGCAGTGATAGTATTGAGAGACGGGAAGGATAAATACAAGCATGTTCATGTATTTGATCCAATGTGGTTGATTAACTGTACTTTTGAAGACATCATCATGCTTTTCTATAATCCGATCTATTTTGAGCCGAAAGACGCTGATCAAGCAAAGAAGTATACTCAAGTGGTTGGAGTTTGCTTTGCTTATGATATTAATGCGGGGAGTAATTTGGAGAATAAACTTGGCAAGACGGTGAAGATGGCAAATGTGTCGAAACCGGTGAAGAGAAAGTTTGAGCCTGTAATGACCAATGAGCAGAAGAAACAGCTCAGAATTAAGCTGATGAACAAAACCATGGACGAAAACAGAAGACAATCCAATCAATAGTCGAGGGGGAGTTTGTAGATGCGTTTTGCGACTAATGATTGGATATTAACATATGTTAGATGCTGATGGGTAGAATGTGGAAATAAGAATGGGCGAATGTAGCTATAAGTGGGCGAAGGTAGAAGACTTTTGGGCGAAGGTAGATTGGATCCTGATCAAGAAACACATTCGTACCTTAGAGTGGGCGAATGTGGAAGAACTCCACATTCGACCACATCAACTGGGCGAATGTGCAGTGGCTATATATAGATTTTGTGTATTTGTGAATGTAAGAGAGTTATTAGTTGTGTGTGTTTTGAGGTCAGGTTCCAGGTTAGATTGAAAGTGTCTGTAATTGATCTAGATTAACCGTATTGTCATTGTAATCAAGTTTATACAAAAGTTAATCTATGAAAAGCTTTGAAAATGATATTGATTGTGTTTTGATTTGAGTTTCTATCAGTTTGTTCAAAGCTAGGGTTTCCGCACCTGGTTTTGTAACTTGTATGATCAAATAATCCTGTTTTAGTCAGAATCTTTCGCTTACACTTTGTAACTCTGTGTTCCAACACATCAACTCGCCTCTCAGCCTCCAAGACTTACTAGCTTCGAATCCGATCTCCAAGATTGCCTCCTCAACGTGTTCCTCATCACGATGAGCCAGATTACTAGAAGGTGAGGGTAGGTATGCCCGCTTACGTTCCTAGGACTTCTGGTGCAACTTTTGAGGTGGCTCGTAGTCGGACATAGGAGCCTCGACGTCTGGCTCCTCAAGGAGAGGGTCAGTAGGGACTTCGGGCTCATCGGGAATCACGGGGCCAACAGGCTCGACTGGTGCAGGGGCAGTGGCAGGAATGTCATGAACAGTAGGAACAACTGGGGCAACAAGGACAACAGGTTGAGGCATGCGCTTTTGAGGAGTGTATCGGTGAAGCCGACATCCTGGGAAGTACCTGATCGTTCGGAACGAGGGCACACGCTCAGGAGCAGGTGGTGCCTCATCAACATGTGGGGCCTCGACTAGGGCAGGGTCTTCAGCTGGAATGGCATCTGGAAGCTCGGCATGGTCGTCATCTGCTGGTGAGGTGTCATCTTCATCATCAGAGATGTGATAATCCATAGGCTGTATGTCCGCCTCGGTGTCAGTGTCGCACATGACAAAGTCTGAGTCGTTGTGAACGTCATCGGTAGCTTCAAATGTCTTGGTGTCCTCGGGGATGGGAGCATCCAAGAGAGGGTCTGCCTCATGACCTCTTGGTGAGTCGTAGGTGAAATAGTCCTCCGCCTCAGAGTCGGAAAGAAGTGCGATTTATCCTGTCAAATGCATATGTACACATATGGATATAAACATTAGAAAGTGATACACTATACCAGGATGAAGTTGTGTAATGCCTTGGGACTTGAGAAGTGCACGACGATGTCAAGTGGTTTTTCATGAAAACGTTTTGAAAAAGTTTCTTGTCCAGTTATTTGTAAGTCCCAAAATTCTAGATCTGATGTGCTAAATATTAATATCACTCACAAGCAACTATTAGTTAGGTGTTTTGAGTGATGAATCTATGAAAGCCAGGAGATTCTACATACAATAAGAACTGACACACACAAGATTATCAAAAGATGTTTTCCATTGATTGATATTCATACAAATCCGGAAATAATCATTAAGGAACAAAATAATTACTTGTGCACAAAGAGACTCCCAAAACCCTAGCAAAGGAGTGCACAAGCTGTTACTATATATAGGAAACTTACTAGGCCAACGTACTTAACATTAATTACGTTGGGCCCATCCTTAAGTACACTGAACATAATGGAAAGACTAGAAACTATGTAATATTAACAAAACAAGCCCCTTAACTTGTATCCCACACATCTATGGCCCAAAACACAGTAATTGCTTATGCAATTACTATGGCCAACTCAGCAAGAGTAGTTGGGAATGGCTCTCCTTCAGTGTTTCGTGCCGATTGTCTGGTTTGCATGTTGTCCTTCTAATACATCATATCAAAATTATAAGGTACATATATAGCAAGATATTGTCACGCATGCACGCAAATACAACAATCAATATAACCATGATAAGTAAGTCAATCACAACCACAAGATACAAGAATAAATAAGATTCACAATAATCCAAAATACCACAAATTTTTTTCCATTAATTTGCTTCTTGTTACATCATTTTGCAAATACAAAAGAAAAATGGCTACACCGTACAAGTACAAATCCAAAGAAATAGAAAAATGCAGGGTACAATCGTGCATCCTACAAACTAATAAGATGATGAGGGAAAAGCAGTAGCAATAGCAGCACGCATCCTCTGAATCACGGGGCCAACGGGCTCGACTGGTGCAGGGGCATGAATTGTAGCGCCCAGCTTTTTTTTTAAAAAATAAAAATTAATAATAACAAATAATATAACGCTTATAAATAAAATACGCTAGATAACAGACGTCTAGTAAATTCTCATATATCTTAACAAGCCAATGTATAAAAGTTGTTAATATATGGTCCGAACCACTCGTTTGAAAACGATTTATATATATATTTCGCGAAATAACTATTTTAGTAGTTAAGTAAGTTATGTAATTTAAACGAGTGTCGGGACATTTATCGGGTTCGTATACGCGGTACCCAACCACTTAACTCACATCAAAACCCTATCTATTTAAACCTCTCCTTCTTCCTTCTCATTTTCATCTTCCTCTTCATAACCCTAGCCACCATAGCCTACAACCCCATTATTCTTCCTCCCTTTAACCTTGAACCTTCTCCCTCATATCTAAGATAAACAGAGCAGCAAACGATGCCCTCATAATCTGCTATCTGCTCTCTGCTCTCTGTTCTGTGCGTCGCACCCTCTCTCTCACTCAAGGCGGCTCCGCCGCCGGACAACCACCACCCTCATATGCTTCTTCCCCTATCCATTCTAGACAACAGCAGCGACGGCCACAACACTACCATTGAACCACCTATCCCTCTACTTCTCTGCTCCCTCTCTCGCACCCTAACCAGCCGCCGCCGCTAACAACCACCATAACCCCATCATTCAACCACCCAGCAACCTCACAAACCCCTCTCTCCTTCTCTCCTTATACAGCGGCCGACCACCACCTGGCTTGGTGGTGGCGGCGCAGAGATTTAAGCCCGAAATGGGCAATGCTGACGGGACTTGGTTGTGATGCACGGGGAGATAAAGCAGCAGCAGTCACGCCCCCTTTTCTTTTAGGGCTCGGTTCCTCATGGTTCAACAAAACAGCTCACGGCAACGTCGGGTCAAGTTTGGTCTGATATGGTGGTGGTTATGGTTCGGACAGGCAAGTTTAGGGTGATGCTGTTCGACGCTCGGGTCGGGTTTAGTGGGTTTCAGCTAATGATGTTACGGTTTCGGTCAAATTTTCAGTCAACTCCAGTCAAGATTCGGGTCTGGTCAGATCTGGTCAAGTTCGGTTCTGGTCAACAGGTCAAACCTCTGGTCAAAGCTGGTCAACCGGGTCAGATCCGTTGACTCTCAGTTTGAGGCACGAGTGTATCGGTTCGCGAGCTTGTTCGTGGGAAGGTATAACGCGCTGTGAATTTTATTTAGTTATTTTATTTTGTTTTGTAGTACACTCTATATATAAATGTATCATAAAAAGTTAAGCGAACCGAACCGAACCGACATATGTCAATAATCATTTTATTAATAGTTAGAAAGATCGGAAAAATGACTAACTTATAATTATACTTATTAGTGTGATGATAAACAAACTTCAAACGATATATGTACAAATAGTATATTTTTTTTTCAAAAAGTATAGTTTATATTCATCGTGTTTATAGGTCTAGTTATATTATGTTGTGTGTTGAGAACTTGGTCGAGCGATTTTTGGGAAATATAGACAATATGAATTGTCTGGTTTTATACAAAAACAGAGGAAACTCTGCCCATTTTTTTACAAAATATAAGAAATATACCGAGCATTCAAATCTACAATTTTGTACAAATGAAGCTACGCTTTACAAATAGACGCTATCCAAACTTTAATAGGTACCTATATTAAACGGTCTTCGAAATAAACTGAAACGCGAGCCAAGTTACACGTACAATATTTTCACTGTTCTAAAATGCTTCTTTACAATTAGCTTTAGGTCGCAATTATAAATATAACATACCAAAGTATATATTTTATATCACTATACATACACGTACACTTTCGAGAAAACTAAACTAAGTATTGTCGGTTCGTTAAGTCATACACACTGCAAGACGCGCATTCGTTCAATGCGGGTCTAGGTAGTTGAATAAACTATCTTTACAACCAAGAAACGAAACAAGATTATTTGCAGTAGAATTTAAGGCATCGTTTATTTGTAATAGGATACAAGAGTTCAATTAATCCAAGTTCAGACTTGTTGCTACTTGCTAGTACTTACACAGTGAATTTCAGGTGAGTTTTACATAGCCCCTTTTATTTATCACCATTTTTGGGGTGAAACATGTTATAACATTATCATTGCAATTCAATCATCAATGTGTCTATGTGTTTTCTATGTTGCATTATGTCTTGAGCATGATTAGAGTAAGCACCATTCTAGCATAATCATTAACTCCGTACAAGCCGACGGTATACATTGATAGATCTATTGGACTGACAATCCCACCCGGATACGTGCCTCCTACAAAGGTTACGTGGGTGTTTGTTATCGCATAACATATTCAATTGGACCATGAGTGTATGGTATGTATCATTTTATAACAGTCACAAGGGTTGATTATGCACTCGATTTACTTCTAGTATGTTTTCACATATGGACTAGATTGCCATGACACATGAATTGCACAACATTTTTATTCAATTATCAAAACCTATGTAATTCTCACCAACTTTTGTTGACCCAAAATATTTTCAAACTTAACATGTTTCAGGTTATAACATGCTCGAAGATTAGAGTTAATGCTTGAAGATGCGTAGCTTGTGTTTTTCATTTTGATGTACAAATTCTTAGAACAATTGTATGTAATTTATTTAAATCATTTATTGAAACTTATTATTTACCATGAGCTACTGAACAATCATTAATACGTGACATCCCGATGTTTCCGCCATCGGTTGGGGTGTTACATGAATGTCAGGAATTGCAGGAATGACGGGGGTAACAGGGACAACAGGCTGATGCATGCGCATTTGAGGGGTGTACGCGTGAAGCCTACCTCGTAGGAAGTACCTGATCATGCAGAACGAAGGCACACGCTCGGGAGCAGGCGGTGCCTCATCAACATGAGGGACCTCGACTGAGGCAAGGTCCTTAGCTGGAATGGCATCTGGAAGCTCGACATGGTCATCATCTGCTGGTGGGGCGTCATCATTGTCGTCAGTGACGTAATGATCCATAGGCTGTATGTTCACCTCGAATAGCTTGGTGTCCTCAGGGATGGGAGAATCCAAAAGAGCGTCTGCCTCGTGACCTCCTGGTGAGTCGTAGGTGAAATAGTCCTCTTCCTTAGAGTCAGAAAGAACTGTGAGGTCAATAACAATGGCCATGATCCTATCAAATGCATATGTACATGTATAGATATGAACATTAGTATGTGATACACTATACCAGGATGAAGTTGTGGAGTGTGTTGGGACTTGAGAAGTGTGCGGCAATGTAAAGTGGTTTTTCATGAAAACATTTTGAAAAACTTTCTTGTCCAGTTATTGTAAGTCCCAATATTCTAGATCTAATGTGCTAGATTTTAATATCACTCACAAACACCTATTATTTAGGTGTTTTGAGTGATGACTCTATGAAAACCAAGAGATTCTAGATAAAACAATAAGAACCGACACACACAAGATTATCAAAAGATGTTTTCCATTGATTGATATTTATACAAATCTGGAAATAATCATTAAGGAACAAGATAATTACTTGTGCACAAAGAGATTCCCAAACCCTAGAAAAGGAGTGCACAAGCTGTTACTAAATATTGGAAACTTACTGGGCCAATGTACTTAACATTATGTACATTCGGCCCATCATTAAGTACGCTGAACATAAAGGAAACCCTGGAAACTATGTAATATTAACAAAACATGTCCCTTGACTTGTATCCCACACATCTAGGGCCTAAAACACTATAATTTGGTAACAATGGGCTCAATAATACCCAACAGTTATAGTTTGACCCAAAAAGAATCTTAGTTCGCTATAACCATTAGCTCTGATACCAATCTGTCACACCCCGTCAAGGCGGAAACATGGGAATGCGACTTCGAAAGGATATCAAGAAAAAGGCTTGAGCAACACATAAAATAAGATATGATAGATACCGAATATTTCAAAAAAAAAAAATTACAAACGAGAAATAAATTGGTTAGACGACCAAATCATCATAAAACACACAATTATTAAATTGTTTTAAGGCAAAGCCCACAACAAACGGTACCACACGGTGCATACTCAAACTGGTCCTTCAAGTGCCTAGTGTCCATATAATCAATTACAAGAAAACATGCGTAAAAGGTTTGTCAACATAAAGTTGCTTAGTTCACAGGTTTAAATGTACGTAATGTAAAGTTAGTGTAATTTGTGTATGACCAATCAAAGCTAGCTAAGCCAATGATTACTTTGCCAACCATGAGTCCCATAACCAAACCTCTTGACTGTTGTGCCTCGCGCATTGTACAGTAAAGACAATCTATGAATCATAGAAAACTAGCACTCTTTCATATGTGACAGGTTAGAGCGATTAACCAAGAGTTGGAGTGTCAACCCAATAGATCTATTTAAGTGTTCCATGGCTACTGTTAGCTAATGGTTATAGTGAAATGTATGTACGAGGACTGTTGAGCTCATGAACCGTTTGTCTCATGTTTCACATGGTAGTCATGATAGAATTCACTCTAAACGAGATGTAAATTGTAATATGTATCATGTTGATCCTACATAAGTATGAAAACAGTAAATAGGGGTCGTGAAACTCACCTGGGTTCTGTGTCGGAGGTCTAGCAAAAGTAGAAGCCCAAATAACTATAGTCTGATAAAAAGTTCCCTATGATGTTAAGGACAACTTAAGTCGTTTGTACTTTCTTATTTACAAGTTGTTCACCCGATTTGTGAACCTTTGGACCATGTATATGTGGTGTTATAGTCCATACACGTCACGATTATTACGTATCATTGTTTGTACTTTTGAAAAAACGTACTATTTTAACTAGTAGAATCATGGAAATTCTCGTCAAATCCGTTCGTAAAATAACTAATCTTGTCAAAATTGGGTTCACGTGTTACCATATGTTATCATATGATACCCCATGTTAACACATGTTATGAAATTGTATGCAATATAGTTATTTAATCTTTGTTTTAGTTTCTTTGTGTTGAAAACATAGTTAACGTATGTTGTCAGCCTTTTTAACACATATTTCTTATCAACCAAAATTTAACATGCTTATGATGAGTTCCAACAATGACTTTTGTGAATCTAATTCGACCTCACACATACTCGTATACTTTTATAAGTGTAATGCGAGTATGTGTGTGTATTTTCATACATACGTGTGTGTATGTATATGGACATTATAGATATATGCATGTATATATATATATATATATTATTGATGTGCTAAAAGTAGTTTAGATAAAGCGATTAAAATAAACTAAAAACCAGACACCGAGTTTAGCTCTAGACTCTCTAAAACTAAACTACTCACAGGCAAGTAAACCTGTCGACTCTAGAATAGCTAAGTAAATCCGGATATCGATTAAATTATCCTAAATACTGATTAAATTAATTTATTATTTTAAGTGGGTTTTGTTAATAAAACTAAATTGTAATAAAATAAAGGTTAACTAAGATTACCTTAACTGGACTAAAGACAAGAGCTGTTATGGGTGAAATTTTAGACTTAGCATCCTAAGGATGTTACGTGATTAGCATTCTGAGGATGTTACGTGATTTGCATTCGGAAGATGTTACGCGATTTGCATCCTAAGGATATTACGTGATTAATATCCTGAAGATATTTCAAGTCAACATCTTAAGGATGTTCGAGCTTAACATCCTGAGGATATGCTAACTCAGGATACTTAATACTAACGTTTTTTGCTCTCTTAACTTTGATTAAGTCTTGTAGGTCTTCCCTAACGGGTCTAGTCAAATATTAGAAATGGAGAAAGAAAACATGTGAAAAAGGTGTCTTGATGAAGAAAAGGTCAGAACGTAATAGCCTGAAGTAAATATCCCCAAGATATCAGGCGCAAATCTCATAATTAGTTAATATAACGGCTATATTGACTAATTCTACACTAAATAAGCGTGAACAATAAGGGAACGACGTTAAGGTAGGCTTATGACCGTTATAAATGAAGACTTATGCAGTAGTTGAGTTGAAATAGTCAACAGTTAGAGAACATCCTGAGGATGGCGAATTTCTCAGAATTCTTGTTATTTAATTGCATTATAAATAGGAGGCAAGGTTGACTGAATAGAAACACTTCTTCCACTGCACTCACACACTCTATTAGCAACTCTCTATTATTTTATCACACAAAAACACCTACAATCACTCTGTAGCACTTAGCTTCAATCAACACTTGTTCTCAAGTTATATTTACTATTTTCTATCAATAAAATAACAAAGGTAGGGGCGTTTGACTCCTCCCGAGGTTCTGTGTCAGTGACCATACCTGATAAAGGGAGTTCCTCGTACATCGGGTGTTCTTGTGTTGCATTGTTTCCTTTTTATTAGCCTAAATGAATTTTTTTTTATAGTTCCATCCCGAGGATAAAACTGTTTGTTTTATCAGTTTTACTTTGACATCCTAATCATAGTTGTTATATTTGTTCGTTTGTATCTCAAACTAATAATAAGTTTGTAAACTTATCAAACTTTATTCGGTTTGACTCTTTGACTTTTTCCCTCCGTAAGAAAAACATAACGTTCACTTTATTACTTTGTCACCTACCCTTCTTGGCCGGCAACGGCCACCTTTTTCAGCACCGGCGACCGTCCCGTTTCACCGGCAAACCCACCCTGTCCCTTTTCATTGCAGGTTCGTCCTCCCCCGACCCCCTGGTACGGATCCGGTGAGTTTCTTTTTCAGCAACGTACAGATTCAGCAGGGTTACCCCTCCGACTATCTTTGACGTCGATTGTCCAACAAGGCTCACTCTCTCCGTTCGATTTTTCTAGCAACAGTTTCTGTAGAGCAAAGCCACATCTCCGACTCTCCTCCGGCGTCAGGCCCGTTCAGGAACAGGCAGGTCACAAGTTTTTTTTTTTTTTTTTTTGCCGGCGACGGTTTTTTACCCAAAACCCAGGTGCACTCGATCCTAAACAATACTTCTAATATCACACAGATTGAAGTTTCTTTAAGTGGTAACAATCATTTTATGGTTGATTATATGTATAGGTTGCTAGCATTTGATATAATCCTTTGAATATAATAGCATGACATTAAAATAATATAGTTGGCATATTCAACATAGTTATGCGTAGGCCTTGAATTCATATGTTTGATATATTCTAGATACTTATTCATTTAAGAAACATAATTTCTATATATTATAGTGTTTGGGTGATACTGACGTACTTGGCTGCTTGTGTGTTCATTTGTCTAATTAGGTGATTTGTTGCAATCATAGACGATAGGAGTCATGATGGTTACTTGAGATCGTGTCCAAGGAAGGGAGGTGTAAGCAGGGGAATGGATAGAGTGTATAGGTTGCGTGTTGCCTCTTGGAATGTAGGAACTCTTAGTAGTAAATTGTTGGAGGTGGTAGACACACTCAAAAGGCACAGGGTAGGGATAGCATGCCTCCAAGAGACTAGATGGAAGGGGCATAGAGGGGATGAGTGCAATGGGTACAAATTATTGTATTATGGGTCTGATGGGGTAAAAAATGGGGTAGGTTGTCTAGTGGCGTTGGATTTGTAGAAAAATGTGGTTGAGGTCATGCGACACAATGATAGGATCATGGTGTTAAGGTTGTTTCTAGGAGGGGAAGTAGTGGCATTGGTTTGTGCATATGCACCTCAAGTGGGACTAGGGGACCAGGAGAAGAGAGACTTTTGGGATTGTCTAGACGTAGTTTTGAGGGCTATACCAGTGGGGGAGTGAATTTGTATAGGAGGTGATTTCAATGGTCACATTGGTAAGGATAGCGATGGTTTTCAGTCAATGCATGAAGGTTTTGGGTTTGGTGCGAGGAACGACCCCGGTAGAGATCTTCTAGACTTTGCGGAAGCCCATAACTTAGGCATTTTAAACTGGTTCTTTTGGAAGAGAGAATCTCAATTAGTTACTTTTAGCAGTGGGGGACGTAGCACTCAGATCGACTATATTTTGATGAGGCAAGGAGATAAACGATGGTGGAATGACTGCAAGGTTATACCTAGGGAGACAATAGTGGCCCAACATCGTTTACTAGTGGCAGATATAGCCATGAGTGAAAAAATATCTAAGAGGGAGGGAAAACTACGACCTAGGACCTGTTGGGGTAATTTGAGGGGCGATAAGATTATAGTTTTCAGAGATAAGGTCATCTCGAGAATGTCAGCTCGTAGGGATGGAGACACAAACCAGGTATGGGAGGATATGGCGACCACAATTAATCAAGTGGCGCAAGATATTCTAGGGGTTACATGAGGAAAATTAGGCGAGCATAAGGAGTCCTGGTGGTGGATGAAGATGTGAAAAGTAAAATAAGAGATAAGCATAGGAGTTTTAGGAAGCTTTTTGTAACACCCCAACCGATGGCGGAAACATCGGGATGTCACGTATTGACGATTGTTCAGTAGCTCATGGTAAATAATAAATTTCATTAACTGATTACATAAATTACATACAATTGTTCTAAAAGAATTTGTACATCAAAATGAAAAATACTAGATACACATCTTCAAGCATTAACTCTAATCTTCAAGCAAGCTAAATCCTAAAACATGTTAAGTTTGAAAATATTTTGGGTCAACAAAAGTTGGTGAGAATTACATAGGTTTTGATAATTGAATAAAAACTTGTACAATTCGAGTGTCATGGCAAGTCTAGTCCATATGTGAAAACAAAACCATCGGGTAAATCGAGTGCATAATCAAACCTTGTGACTAGAATATTGTGGTCCATCCCATACGCTCATGGTTCACTCGATTATGTTATAAATTCGATAACAATCACCCACGCTACCTATGTAGGAGGTACACGTATCCGGGTGGGATTGTCAGTCCAAATTGTATACCGTCGGCTGATCAATGTTAATGATTATGCTAGAATATTGTGCTTACCCTAGTAATGTTTAAGACATAATGCAACATAGAATAACACATAGACACTTGTGATTGAATTGTAAATTGAATGTTGTAACATGTTTCACCCAAAAAAAAAATAGTGAATGGAAAAGGGGCTATGTAAACTCACCTTAGGTGCTTAATGAGTTCGTGAGTTTTATTGAGCGTTCAAACACTTAGTAATAATGCCTTGGAAAACTCGGAACTAGCTAGAGGAGATAATGATGGATGAAAACTTTAGTATGTGGGAGATGGGATAATAATGTTTTTTTTATTGAGTGTTATAAAGAGTTGAATGGTAGGCTATTGTATTTATAGTGTAGAAATTAGAGTTGTAATTAGGGACTACTTTGACTAGGCTAGAATTTAGGAACAACTTTGACTTGACTAGAAGACCATATTTACTAACACTTTGACTTGACTAGGAGACCATATTTACTAACACTTTGACTTGACTTGACTAAGAGACTACGTTTGACTTTTCAGGTTTGACTAAGGGACCTTGAAAGGGTTTAAGTTTAATTGGTTTTAATTAACATCACAAAACACCAAATGGTGTAGTGGTTTGTGTGGTGTGGTTAAGGTTTAGCCCGCCAGGGACTCGGGTTCGAATCCTGGCACAGGCAAACATTTTTTTAACGTTTTTAAATCAGAATTTTTAATACAATCCAATTTAATATTGATTATAAGTCATTATTTAAACAAAAAAAATTAATAAAATGGATGGGAAAGATAATATAAACATGAATCGGATGAATAAACGAGGGAGTTCTATATATATATTAAAAAAAATTGTGTGATGGTACAGTCTCCCCTACTTTTAGGAACTTCGTCTCGAAGTTTATTAAAAACACAGGGTTGAGGATGATTAGGTAGAAATTAAGTCAATTGGGGTTTGGAAAATTTGGGTTAAGGCACGACATGAATTTATAGGTAATAGAATAATCTGTTTCGAATAATTTAGATAAAAGGTTTGATATCTGTGAGTTTTAAGGGTTGGATTAGGTTCGTCTGAAATAGCAAGGAGAATAAGAATCTTACGTTTTAGGAATCCTAAAAGAAATGCATGAGTTGATAGACTATAGAAAGACTAAATGAACTACCAGGTAACTAGAGTTTATAATTGATTATCTACCGAAAACCTTGATAGAATTTCACACTACCTTAACGTACCTGTAAATTCATGATTACGTTTCGGACCGCAATCACCAATTTACCTTACATTAGGGTTTTGTGTCCTTCTATGACTCTAAACACATATGTAAGTAATGCAAAATAACCTTGTGATTAAATCTTTGTATCAATGAGTCTAATAAATCTTTGTATCAAATTACATGTATGATGTATCCAAAAATGAGTCCAACTGTTGAGCAGGAAAAGACCTCTACCAGTCAGTGAGTAGGAACCTCTACCGATTGTTGAGCAGGTGCGATAGCCTCTACCAGTCGTTGAGCAGGTTATTAGAACCTCCACCGACTGTTGAGCAGGCATGATGACCTCTACCAATCGTTGAGCAGGTTGTTCGGTACTCTACTAACTGTTGAGCAAGTACTTCATCCTCTACCAGTTGTTTGATTAAGTGTAACAATTGTTTTTTATTTAACACATAAGTTGCAAGTTCATAATATATACATGTAAGTAAGTTTGTAAATGCATCAAGTATAGCATGCGAGTTGTAATAGAGTTGTCCTAGACAAGATTAATGACTCTAGGTGTGTTTATAGTAAATAGTTTATATTCCATGCTTTCAAGTATCATGAATAATCAAATGTTCAAGTAGATAATCAAATCCTCATGTATAACTAAGAATCAAGTTTGATGCAACGAACAATCAAGTTTTCAATAGTCTGATTATCATAGGGGTCAAGTTCATGTTCCAGAAGGTGAAGAATATGAATTTAGTTCTTGAGAGGATGATGAAGAACTCAAAGCATCATCAAGGTTATGAAAGATAGGGAACGTGAAAATAGTTAATAAAGGGTTTATTTTATAGTAAGGAGATTATGTAGCAGTGTAAATCGTGGGGTTTGGATCAAAGGTTAGAATCTAGCGTATGAGAAAACATGATTGTGATAAATACCAAAAATTGTAAAAGTTCGAACAAGTTGAAAATAATTAGGTGGCAATGGAGATTAAATTTTGTTCATGAGGATGGAAAGATCTTATCATTTTTCTTTTTAAAACTGGTTTCTTATATAAAACAAAAGTTGCTAAATAGTACAAACTAAGTGGCTTTAGATCAGAATATTTTAGTTTAGTCGAAGATTTTAAACACGATGTTAAGTTTTATAGATCAAGGTGACATTATATCAAAAATCCTTTGTTATGCTAATGAATAAACATTTGGATTTAGAAATTAAGTTTGAGGATATCTTATAACAAAAATATGTATTTTCCATGGTTTATAGGTGATGAAAATTTTGACAATATTAAGAAATCTTTAGTGTTGGGCTAGGGTCTACCCAGGTTATGAGGTTACAGTTTAGAAATATGTAACATGTTGAAAAATGAAATAATATGATTTGGGGAGGGTGTTGAAAATAATCAAACATGTGGCTAAGATGGTAAGATGAAATGTGATTGTGAAATCCATATATGATTAGGAAATGGGATTGATTTAAGCTGTAAAATTTTGAGATTTTAGAGCTTAGTTTTAAGGAAAGTGAGTGTAATCATTTATTCATTAATTAAAACGAATAAACGAAAACGTTGACTTATCAAAGCTTCTAGATTCTAATAACATAGTGAAGACATGTTTTAGCCTATAAGTGAACACTCATCCCGAGAATTCCTAGGTAGGCATCCGAGTCCCTCGTCTGATTGGGATTTATGCGCAATGCCAGTCCTAGACAGAAAACTCAGAATACAGGCGTTCACCCTTCCAGATTGCACGTGTTCGTTATTAGAATATAGATCTTCGACGAGATTTATAAGGTATTCAGGTTAGGATCTGAGAATTTTGTTCCAGTTATGGAGAGCAAACATCTTGTAGGGACTAAAGTAAGGAAAAGAAGTAGGATAGAGAATAGAAACAAGTAAGGTTGCAAGTAAAAGGAGCAAGTACTGGTTAAAATCCTATGGTTATAGACTAGATTATTTTTTTTTCTAATAACCTAATTACCTATAACCATGGCTCTGATACCAATCTGTAACACCCCAACCGATGGCGGAAACATCGGGATGTCACGTATTGACGATTGTTCAGTAGCTCATGGTAAATAATAAATTTCATTAATTGATTACATAAATTACATACAATTGTTCTAAAAGAATTTGTACATCAAAATGAAAAATACTAGATACACATCTTCAAGCATTAACTCTAATCTTCAAGCAAGCTATATCCTAAAACATGTTAAGTTTGAAAATATTTTGGGTCAACAAAAGTTGGTGAGAATTACATAGGTTTTGATAATTGAATGAAAACTTGTACAATTCGAGTGTCATGGAAAGTCTAGTCCATATGTGAAAAGAAAACCATCAGGTAAATCGAGTGCATAATCAAACCTTGTGACTAGAATATTGTGGTCCATCCCATACGCTCATGGTTCACTCGATTATGTTATAAATTCGATAACAATCACCCACGCTACCTATGTAGGAGGTACACGTATCCGGGTGGGATTGTCAGTCCAATAGATCTATCATTGTATACCGTCGGCTGATCAATGTTAATGATTATGCTAGAATATTGTGCTTACCCTAGTAATGTTTAAGACATAATGCAACATAGAATAACACATAGACACTTGTGATTGAATTGTAAATTGAATGTTGTAACATGTTTCACCCCAAAAAAAATAGTGAATGGAAAAGGGGCTATGTAAACTCACCTTAGGTGCTTAATGAGTTCGTGAGTTTTATTGAGCGTTCAAACACTTAGTAATAATGCCTTGGAAAACTCGGAACTAGCTAGAGGAGATAATGATGGATGAAAACTTTAGTATGTGGGAGATGGGATAATAATGTTTTTTTTATTGAATGTTATAAAGAGTTGAATGGTAGGCTATGGTATTTATAGGGTAGAAATTGGAGTTGTAATTAGGGACTACTTTGACTAGGCTAGAATTTAGGAACAACTTTGACTTGACTAGAAGACCATATTTACTAACACTTTGACTTGACTAGAAGACCATATTTACTAACACTTTGACTTGACTTGACTAAGAGACTACGTTTGACTTTTCAGGTTTGACTAAGGGACCTTGAAAGGGTTTAAGTTTAATTGGTTTTAATTAACATCACAAAACACCAAATGGTGTAGTGGTTTGTGTGGTGTGGTTAAGGTTTAGCCCGCCAGGGACTCGGGTTCGAATCCTGGCACAGGCAAACATTTTTTTAACGTTTTTAAATCAGAATTTTTAATACAATCCAATTTAATATTGATTATAAGTCATTATTTAAAAAAAATTAATAAAATGGATGGGAAAGATAATATAAACATGAATCGGATGAATAAACGAGGGAGTTCTATATATATATTAAAAAAAATTGTGTGATGGTACACTTTTAAGGTGCACTGAGGAGGAGAACCGAGTGTCTTTGAAGGAGGCATACAAAAAGGCCAAGATGGAGGCAAAGAACACAACATATAAGAAGATGTATGAGCACATGGAAACAAAGGAGGGGGAACATGATATGTTCAGGATTGCCAAATCTAGGGAGCGGAGGAGGCGAGATTTAGGGGTAGTGAAGTTTATAAAGGGAGAGGATGGACGTGTTTTAGTCAAGGAGGATGACACTAAACTGAGATGGAAAACGTACTTCCACGGTCTTTTCAACGACGGGATAGCTCAACACCGAGAAAGCGACAACCCAACGACCCAAACGACACAGCAAAATCACTGTTACTGTCGTCGTATCACTCAGGAAGAGGTGATGACAGCACTTAGGAAGATAGGAAAGGCTAAGGCAGTTGGTCCGGACAACATCCCGATTGAGGTATGGAAATGTTTGGGAGAGGAAGGAGTTCAATGGCTAACTATTTTCTTCAATCTTATATTTAAATCTGGAAAAATGCCAGATCAGTGGAGTAGTAGTGTTGTAGTGCCTATATATAAGAACAAAGGAGACGCACAATGTTGTGGGAATTACAGAGGAATTAAGCTATTGGGCCATACTATGAAATTATGGGAGAGGGTAATTGAGACTAGGATTAGAAGAGAAACTCATGTTACAGTAAATCAATTTGGTGTCATGCCAGGGAGCTCAACTACAGAAGCGATATACATCCTGAGGAGTTTGATGGAAAGGTATAGGGAGAAGAACGAGATCTTCATATTGTGTTCATTGATCTAGAGAAGGCATATGATAGTGTACCTCATAACCTGATTTGGGATAGTTTGGAGGTTAGAGGGATTCCTAGAAAATACATAGACATAATTAGAGATATGTATGATAGGACTGAGACTAGTGTTCGGGCGCCTGTAGGAGATACCGAGTTCTTTCCCGTGGAGGTAGGGCTCCACCAAGGGTCCGCGTTGAGCCCGTTTCTTTTTGCAGTTGTCCTAGATGAGATGTCTAAGTCCATTCAGGAGTCATTACCGTGTTGCATGATTTTTGCAGATGATATAGTGTTAATCGCGGAAACTAAGCAAAGTCTGAATATAAGGTTAGAAGAGTGGCGATTAGCTTTAGAGGGAATAGGTTTAAGGATTAGTTGCGCTAAGACGGAGTACATGCACTGCGATTTTAGAGGGATAAACAACGAAGATGGCACTCAAATTACCATTCAAGGTCATGTGGTTCCGCAAGTAACTAAGTTTAAGTACTTAGGATCATTTGTCCAAAGGGACGGAGAGATAGATAGTGATGTAGCTCACCGAATACAGGCTGGATGATGCAGGTGGAGAGCAGTCGCGAGGGTTTTGTGCGATAAGAGGTTCCCGACTAAATTAAAGGGAAAATTTTACAGAGTTGCAGTGCGACCTGCTATGTTGTATGGGACTGACTGTTGGGCCATCAGAAAGATTCAATTACGAAAGATGGAAGTAGCAGAGATGAGGATGTTGAGGTGGATGTGTGGCCACATAAGGTTAGACCGGAGAAGAAACGAGGTTTTTAGGGAAAGGCTAGAAGTGGCTAATATATCGGATAAGATAAAGGAAGGACGATTAAGATGGTTTGGACATGTGAAGCGGAGACAAAGGATAGCGCCGGTTAGAACAGTAGAACACCTCACTGTGGAGGGGAATAGGAGTAGAGGCAGACCCAAGTTGACTTGGGTTGATCGGATTAGGCATGATTTGTTAGAATTACACATCTCTAAGGATCAAAGTTAAAGATTTTTAGGAATTAAGAGTAGTGTACTTTTGTGTATGTGCCTCATTTTTGTAGGGATGGTCTCTGTACATTTATGTATATTTCTTATTTCTTAAGGTTACGTATGTACTTTTTCTTCTTTGTTACTCATTCCGCCCTCTTTTTAGTGTTTGGTCTTTGTCTACTTATTTGTATATACAATGTGTGTTTGATATCGAGCCGGGGGTCTCTCTGGAAGCAGCCTCTCTATCTCTAACGATAGGGGTAAGGTTTGCCAACATCTCACCCTCCCCAGACCCTACTTATAGCGTCGCTATTTGTGGGATTTTTCTGGGTAAGGTTGTTGTTGTTGTTGTATCTCAAACTAAGCCATTCTCGAAACATAACAGGTTTTTGCACTTGATAAAATATTATAGCACACTACCTCACATTTCTGATTTGGAATACAAAATTGTTTTCTACTTGATAATTTTTTACCAAAACAAGAACTGAGCTAGATTGAATTCAAATGATGAGAAAAGGTACTACCTAGGTTAGAATCCTACTCATGACTGACGAACTTCTATGGTTATCAAACTAGCTATGGAACCGGTATCTTCAAATACTAAACTTACAAGATAAACTAGAGTGTAGGATCGGTTTTAGACAAAGAAACATTTGATCAACACGAGTACTGATATATCAGGTGCAGAAACCCTAATAATCATGCAAAATGATGAAAACCGTAATCAATACACGATAATATCCATTTTCAAATGCTTTCATTAATCTTAGAAGTGTTTATAACAGTTACAGACTCATAATTATGAAAACACACAGTTAAACGTGGAAATGATCACAGACCGGACACACACACAAATGACCAACTTTACTAACTAACTCAAACAACCTTCACATATATATTGACATACTGGTTTGACCCATCGTGGGTGTGAACCAAACCATTCGACCAATACAAGACACAAACTAAAACTTCATTTGACCCTTTGTAACTTGGTTCGACCTCTCGACCAACCGAACCAATCTTCCAAAATCAACTTATTCTTCAAACTTTGGAGATTTCATCTTTGACAATCCAAAAGCTACAGACACATATATGAAATATGTATTTACAAACTCCCCTTTTTCTGTAGCTTGGATTTACTTTTTCTTGTTCTCTCTTTCAAATCCTTGCAGCTTTTATTTTTCTTTCTACGCCTGTTGAATATCAAGTGCATCAAAGTGAATCGGATTGAAATAAAACATCTCAATATCATTCTTTGAACAGTTTATCAGCCAAATCGGATAAAAAAATCCTTAATTTTCTGCAGAACTTTGTCTTATCTTCATTTTTGTGTAGGCGACACCGCTGAAAAAGTCTATCTGCCAGAGGAACAAACAAGGCAAGGAAGTCCCTACAAATAAGGGCCATAGTAAAATGGTCCCCCTCGACAATACACCAATTGGGAACATGGCGCTTGTTCACATCAGGTGGGGTGTTAACTCCTTCAAGGACATTGGAACCGATATCCTGGTCAAAGGGGCCTAACACACCCCCACCCTGAGCTAGCCCCTGAGCGGGAGCCTGTACCCTCTCAAAAAACTCTCTTTTCTAGCCATCACCCGATACAAACGCACCAGAGCCCCTGGATACATCTTTCTAACACAAGGGCGGAGGGATGGGGCACGTGCATGTTCATCAGAAAACAAAGGCTAAGACTGAGGGGCCGGAAATTGGCTGGACAACACATGCTCTTTTGATTAGCCCTTGCTACCTGAGCCGCTCTACTTCACCATGTCAGCTGCGAAACATAAAGAAAAAAATATAAGAACGCAAGGGAAGTACAAGCGCATTGTAAGATAACACAACTAGGGCATACCAAGCAACTAATGTTCAGCATCCATGATGCGTGGTTAAAAACCACATCTTTATTGTGCTTAAAATTAGGTTTTTATATAAGTTTACAAGACGGGATGCAGCATTTTGAGTGGAATTTTGTTCTACAAAATAAAATGCTTTTGGAGTGGATTCTACAAGCTTAGAGAAGCCAAAGATTGAAAACCGGTAAGCTTGGAAAGGAGAATTTACAAGAAAACGGAAAAATGTGAGTTTGGCCGTCAATCCCACTGTTGGCAGAAGATTGGGGCGTCAACGAAATCCTGGCCATCGCCGACGGCCTGACCCGCGTCGCCGATGCCCACTGCTGGGTCAACATTGTTTTTACCAAATTTAAGGCACTTTTATGGGATTCTTTATGGGGCTTTGACCCTTGACTCATGGAAAAACCTTTAAAAACCAAACTTTGGGGATCTTTATCATCATCTTTTAATCCCAATTCACCATCATATCATTCCATATCATAAGAATCCTCATTCATCAATTTATTGTTCATCATAAATCACCAAAAACACTTTTCAAAAATAAAACCCCTTAACCCTAATATTCCTAATGGCTATTCCTCCAATCATTTCCATCATCATTGAGGCTTCCATCACCATGAGCAGCTAGTCTCCTTAGAGGTTCACCCGATGTAACTTGTAAGAAATTAAGGTTCTTGACCAATTGGGTATTTTTCTATTTTCATTGTATTTAATCATTTGAACAATTTTAATTGAAGCTTTAATCTTGTGTTGGAATCATAGTAGTTAATTTCCTCGCGCAGTAATAACATCATGAAATGAATTCGTTTATATGCTCAATTTTAATTTAGGGTTTGAATGTTCTTGAGTGATAAACTATATACTTGTCCATTGTGATGTTGTTAGCTATTGATACCTAATTCTTGTAACAATGACCCCGTATCTTGCTTGTGAGTCGAGTGTAACATGTTCATTCTATTGTTGTTTACAATTTAATCAATTCAATTTACAAGTTCTAATTTTTAATCTTTTTAAAATCTCAAATCGTTTTGCAAGTAATCTTTTAGTTACTAACATTCTCAAATCCTTAAATGAATATTTTAGCAAACTTCATAATCAATTAGACACCTTCATAAATTAGTCAAAATCAACTTTAAGCACTAGCACCGACCATAAACTCTTCGTGGTTTGACACCCTATTACCACTAACTGCATAGTTAAAGATGATAAGGAACTCTCTATAAATACTATTTTTGACCATAACACGACATCTGATCAAATTTTGGCGTCGTTTCCGGGGAGTTAGTGCGCTTGGTGTTTTGTAATTGTAGTTGATTTTTGTGATGAACTGTTTAATTCTTATCTTTGCTACTTCTTTTGGTTCATTGTTACGTGTGGTGTGTTAAGTGTGCAGGTGACACAGATAATGCATGCATGCCACTTTTGTATAATCCGAAGATCGGGAAATTAGCAAGCCTTGATCGTCATCAACACCATGTATTGGGTAGATGATGATAATACTTGTCCTTGTTGTGGGAGCCCATATCATTTGTGGCAAGGTTTTCTAGTGGCCCATAAGAGAATTGAAGTATATAAAGAACGAGAACATCATATTATTTTTGGGCTAGAAAACCTGAAGGTTCATATTTATCTTCTTCACATCATCAACCACACTATTCAAACTCCCAATGCTATTATCTGTTTAATAACAAGTATCAAGGGTGTTCATTTAGCCCAAGGACGCAATATTATCAAAACCTCCAAGGGAGTAACCAAATAAGCTACCAAATAAATAGCTACAATCAAGGTGGTGGCAAATGGTACAAAAACCGAGTCAACAATTATCAATATGGTTACAACCAAGGTGGATCCTCAAACAATCAAAGTGGTGGAAATGACTCTTTGGGGTCAAAGTTGTATGCATTAATGAACGTGGTCAAAGAATTCAACAGTGACATCAAAGAGATGAAAAGAGTGAATAAGATGAGGGATAAATCTCATGAGGCTTTGTTAAAGAAAGTTGGCAACTTATTGAGGATATGGCCTAACTTAAACATGAGCGTGATGAGTTGGCTAGTAGTATTGTGGTTTATGCTGATATACATGAAGATACTCCAAATCTCTCTGAATTGTTAAACCCAAATGAAGACTAAGCATCTCATGAAGATCTAGTGGCTGAGGTGAAAGTTCCTCATGAATCTCATCTCGTGTTGATCATTGCAGCTAACAAAGTGGAGGATGAAGGTTCAAGGATGAGGAAGAGGGAGGTAAGAAGGGAGGACATTGGGCAATTTATTGTAAAATGGCCCCACAACAAGAGTCACCCAATTCTCATGCCAATAAATGGGAAGAGATTATGGATTTGGCATGTAGACTACAAAGTGTATGTTGGAAACTCGGTTGGAAAATGTGGGATAAAACATTCATGCATGAATTTAATGGACAAGTTGAAGGAGAGGGAACATATAGGGGCATGGAAGGTGAACTACCAAGCTTATCTTGGAAATTCGGTAGGAAAATGTTCACTTCGACCACCGTAAGTAAGAGGTACATGTTAGTTGTTGTATATTTATGTATCTTTATTTGTTTCTTTTTGTTTGTGTGTGTTCTTTTTATTACTTTTTTATTATTTGCTTAGCACATAAATAAGTGTTGTGAGTGTGTTTAACCCTCACAAAACCCCACTCATCATCACAAACGGAATGTCGGGAGGTTTAAATGATCTATCATTAATTAATGTATTTTTTCATCCACAGCCCAAAAAAATTAAGCAACAATGCATTTGGTAAAAAAAATCCAACAATTAGCAAACCAATAACTCTTAATTTCTTTTGTGAGAAGCATGCTTCTACACATTTGTGAGTTGTAGGTTATTCATAATGGAATGAATAGCTATTATGTTTATGAAGATATGGAATGTGATTAGCGGCGATAAACGAGGTGTATCTGTTTCCATTGCCTTAAATTTGGGTTATTTGGTTCGGAATAATTGGATTGTATATTATATTTGTTTCTGGGGTGAATCTTTGTTGGTTGGTTAGGACATTCCCATACACACTTTTAGTCTTTCCTTACACATGGAGGACAATGCACACCCTAAGTGTGGGGGGGGGGGGGGGGGGAACCATTTTGGTCCTTAAACACTACACATTGAGGACACTGTTGGACTCTAAGTGTGGGTATGGGGTAGAAAATTTGAAAAAATGTCCTAGTTTAAGCATTCTAAAATCGCAAGTAACTAAACTAACACGGGGTGTATGAACCATTTTTGTCCTTTGTTATCATCAAACTCAAAGAATCCCATGTGATAGATGCTTGACTACATTTTTTATAAAAAAAAATATGGGTGTTTACTTGGGAGTGGGCCACTTGAGGAGTCGATTGTCCACCCACATATCACATATGCTACCCAATTCCCATGTGAGTAATTGAGTCACCATAACATGCTACATTTCACATATTATTACATAAATTTATGCATGTTATGTTCATTTGAATTCGAGGATGCCTATGTGATGATATGTGGTAGAACTTGCATTTTTTGATACATTCAAGACCATGGGCCAATTTTATGCACAAGAATGATTAAGGCACTAGGTTTGGCATTTTTATGTTTAAACCATTTTTACATCCTTTACCCAAAAACAATTTCCCTTAGTAGCCAATATTGAGCCTAAGCCTTTCATTTGAGCACCCAATTTAAACCATCCGACCAAATTAGCCTTTTTGTTTTTTAAACCCGAATAACGAAAATTCGATCTTAAGCTTCGTTTTGATATGTATGAGTTATCAAATGTGTTTGTGAAGAAGCTTAGTAAAAAAATGAAAATGCAGTGAAAAAGAAAGAGAAAAAGAGCAATAAAAACACAAAAATACGTGTTAGCATTTAGAAGATAAAAGCCACGATCTCGCCTTGTAGTTAAGTTCTATAGTTAGTACATAGTTTTAGTATGTAGTAATAAAAATCGAATTTTCATTACTTTAGTCACTTCCAAATTTCCCATTCCATACCCTTTCACCAAACCCCATTACAACCCTGTGCAAAGACCTTTTGACTTGTGTATTAATTTTGTGCAATTTGGTGGAGAGTGATTGAAATGCAAGCCTATGCTAACATGGGTCACATTCGGCTAAGAGTGTTCATATATACATATACTACTACATTAATACTAGTTATTCTACGCCGAGTGGAGAGACAATTGCGATGTGTGTGTATGTGGGTAGTTGATTGTTGAGGATGGTTTAGTGTTAGGTAAACACTTGTTTTTTTTTTTTTTTAAAAAAAGAGAAAATTATTGTATGACATGCAATTTTGAAATTGTGTCATTGAATTGGGTAGGGTATGACTTAGGACCTTAACTCGCAATACATGAGGAAGGTAAGTTGTTTTGTTTTTTATGGATACGAAAGTGTGATTGAGTTTGCTTGAGGACAAGCAAAAGTTAAGTGTGGAGATGTGATGCGTGGTCGAAAACCCGTCTTTATTGTTTTTAAAATTAAGTTATTATATGAATTTACAAGACGAGATGCAACACTTTGAGTGGAATTTTGTTTTATAGGATAAATGCTTTTGGAGAGGATTCTACAAGCTTAGAGAAGCCAAAGATCGAAAACGGGAAGCTTTGAAGGGAGAATTGACAAGAAAAGAGAAAAATGGGAGTTTGGCCGTCAATGCCATCGTCGACGCCCACTGCTGGGTCAACATTACTTTTACCGAATTTAAGGCACTTTTATGGGATTCTTTATGGGGCATTGACCTTTGACTCGTGGAAAAACATTTAAAAAACAAACTTTGGGGATCTTTATCATCATCTTTTAATCCCAATTCACCATCATATCATTCCATATCATAAGAACCATCATTCATCAATTCATTGTTCATCACCAATCACCAAAAACACTTTCACGAATAAAACCCCTGAACCCCAATATTCCTAATGGCTATTGCTCCTATCATTTCCATCATCATTGAGGCTTCCATCACCATGAGCGGCTAGTCTCCTTTGAGGTTCACCCGATCTAACTTGTAAGAAATTACGGTGCTTGAACAATTGGTATTTTTCTATTTTCATTGTATTTAATCATTTGAACAATTTTAAATGAAGATTTAATCTTGTGTTGGATTCATGGCAGTTAATTTCATCTCGCACTAATAACATCATGAAATGAATTTGTTTATATGCTTAATTTTTATTTAGGGTCTGAATGTTCATGAGTGATAAAGTATATAGTTGTCCATTGTGATGTTGATGTCTATTGATACCTAAGTCTTGTAACAACGACCCGGTTAGTGATTTTTACAACCTTATTTGTTACCTAATTGTGATAGGACCCGTATCATGCTTGTGAGTTGTGATAGAACCAATCATGACTTATCTTAATTCACATATTGACCACCCCTTCCTATCACTTTGACCACCATGGCTTCATTGTTGTTTACTGTTTGTTTTATTTTTTACAGTCCGCAACCTTTACTCCGTTGTATTGCAAGGGGTTGAATTCACTTGGCATTTAGAGCCCGTGCAGCCTGGGGAGCAGTTCATCTTGAATGCAACTATGGACATTTTTGTTGTCCCTATTTTGCGTTCGGGCGTTGCGCAGTAGAGCCAAGCCCCGTTGCAGCTAGCTTCTACATGTGCGCACTCCATCTTTGATCCTGACATGTGAGTCCACCATTGGTTTATCGCCTACCATTTTAGGCGGGGAACGAAGGCCGCCTGAGATTGTGAACCAGGATGATGATGAAGATTTGGATGGCAGTGGTGACTGAGACCAACATGTTGGTGAGGGCGGGCAGCCCAATCTGGAGCTCATCCTGCATAGTTCTCTTGCGCCCCCTCTTTTAGCTCTTACTGGTCCTAGCACTGATATTTTCGCGCAACAGTATAATCGGGTGGTGGGTAAGGAAGAGATGGTAGAAGAGTCCAAGAAGAGGCACGCCGTTATCACTGAAGCAGACATTGAAGAGATTGACTTGTCATTCTTCGGTTGGAAGGACCTATGCTAAACTTGTACTCATTATTCGGGCGACATAAATATATGCTAAACTTGCTAAACGTGTCCAGTAATGGTTTTTCAATCGTAGTAGTAGCAAAACTTACGCCTAGCTAGCGTGCATTTGACATAGCATTGACATGGATTGAACTTGGTACACTTCAGTAACTTTTTATATAAACATGTGAACTCACCATCATTATATGTTGACTTTTTAAGTATGTCTTTCAGGTGTAAACTTTGATAACGGCACGGTTGGAGTAGGCGACGTATTGGGATCAGGGATTCTAGAGGGTTAGAAATGGCGTTCAGGAAATCCGAATCCTAGATGCATCTTTCCGCTGCGTGGAAAGGGCACCAAACGTCACAACCGATGAATGAAAAGTCGGGGTGTGATAAACAGAAACATATATGTAAAACATACACAAAAATTTAATACTATACATTAATTAGAGATAATTTATTACATCAATAAATGTGTTCCACATAAAAAATAAAACAGTCAATCAAGAATTAACTTCTTCATAGCATTTATATATTACACAAATTAAAACATAAGACTCACCTTAAAAATAGAATATTTTTATTAACTATCAGATGGGTGAAAAGAAGAACGATACTTTTCCAAAAAAAATGTATAATATAAAAATTTTAAGAAATCCTTGCTCCAAGTGTTGAATATCAAGATTCATCCATTTCATTTCAATAGAATCTCGTCGAAACACATCCAAATCACCACACCAAATAACATTTCCAGCAACATCTATAAAAATAAAAAACACAATTTTATCAAACATCTATTAAGTTTAAAGCAAAAATATTCAACTAAACTGTATATCAAAGTTTGTTCTAAAATGAAAAATAAAATACAAACCAACGCTCAACAGATTCTTAGCTTCCCCGTTAAGAATATCTTTAAAAGTAATGAACTTGAAACCATACTCAACACCTTGCCAACCCTTAACATGTTTCACAGTTGTACAACGATAAAAATTGATTTTGTATTCATGTGCTATTACTTTGTAAAGGTCCTTTTTTTCACCAACACCGAACTTGGATATCAAGACCACGTCACCTTCTTCAAGTTGACTGTCAAAAACATGCATGAAAGGTGCCTTGATAGAAGCTTGAATCTTATCACCATGCAAATCGATCAACAGAAAGCAAAAAGTATTCCGAAAAGAACGCGTCTTCAAGAATAAAAAAGAAAACCAAGTTATAAACGTTACCTGCTCCTCAATGAACATCACTTTCATCTTATAATTTGTGTTCCACTTTCTTATGATTCTAGCCTTCATGCGCCACATATCTATAGCTAGATTAAGTTCACGAATAAAACTAAGAATGTTTTCAGAATTGTCCATTGACATTGACATGGTTTTAAGGATATCTTTTAAGAGGGAAATTCGAAAATCTTTGTTTGGAAAATTCTAATATGATATTACGAATGGATGAATTTGTTATGTGCTTATATATAAGGAATAATGAGCCACGTTTCCCTATGTTAATTAAAAAACAAAAGTATTGAGTTATTTCAGGAAAAAATATGAATTTAAAAACAAAAATAAATTGTCTCTCTCATGTTTCCTCCCATAACTTTTAAACGTTAATATCTTTTATACACGAGAATTTTTAAAGAAAAAAATTATACCAAATTAACATGCGTTTTATTATCTTTCCAACGAGTTCCATAGTGCTATATAAAAAACGGAGAAAAAAATGACTATTTTTTGTGAGGTTATGCTTTCAAATATATTTTACTCTATTAATAAATCACTACTTAGGGTTTTTTATATTTGATTAAGAAACGATAAACATAAGTTCATTGGCAGAGATTCCTTTTTTTATATTTGAATATGATATCTTATGGCAGAGAGTTGTTCAAAATAAATAATAATAATTGAAGAAACAAATAATCTCACCACCGGTTAGGGATGATAAAGATTATGAGTATTCTACAGGGTTGATCCTTCACTAGCAGCTACGGATTGGGGAACCTGCAATCAAGAGTTGATTGTGGATGTGAAGACGACTACACGAGGTAGCAGTTTATGAAAAAAACGGGGTGAATGGGGATACTATCTTATTATTGATAGCTCTCCGGGTTTGCAGAAAGTGTCCTCTCCTACTAGGGATGTGATCCTTTTTTAGGAGAATCCGTATGCCACCATTACCCAAGTCCTAACCGTGGTTAGGTTGTCTCCATCACCCTTAATTATGTTAGTATGGTGATATATGGAAAGCTAAATTAATGGGAATAGTGGAACATAATACCGCCTTTATTATTGAGTTTACGTGATTTATGCATTGCAATTGACCATGCATAAAATCCGCCTTTGACCAGGACTTGACCATTGACCGATCATTAGTGTGCTTTGACTACTCCTTGCGCATAGGTTTTCTCCGTGTGGCAAATGTTTTTCCGGGTTTGGGTATGCGGAATAGTGTG
Organism: Ambrosia trifida; assembly: GCA_028751855.1. Lineage (NCBI taxonomy): Eukaryota > Viridiplantae > Streptophyta > Magnoliopsida > Asterales > Asteraceae > Ambrosia > Ambrosia trifida. The sequence goes on along the minus strand of CM054130.1, from coordinate 64,546,711 downwards.
TTCGGTACCCAATCCCATCAAGTCCCCCCAGTCCAGTGTGTCTCATATCTAAGAAGTTATGATGAGATAGGAGGGATGTTGGACATATGAGATATGTGTCTTTGATGTAGTCTTGTTTTTCAGGGTCAAAGTTCCGCAGGTGTGATGAGTAATTCTTTTATTGCGGTAATGTTTTGCGGAGAACGGATATTTTAGATTTGCGTCAAAGCTCCGCAGGTGTAAGACAGGTCAACGTTTGGATATGGCCAGTTGTCAATTCCCCATGTACTTGAAAACGTATGGTCATCCTGGCGAGTGGGGTTAATGTGACTAGTGACAGTTTGAGACGTGTGCAGTCACGTTGATCGATGGTTTGTCAGGAGAGTAGGCGCGTGAGGCGCGTGTGGCGTCTGTTTGTATCCAGAGGTACACGTGTCACTTCCCTACTGGACTCATGTACAAAAAGGTATGGATGGCCCATTAATTATGACGTCAGCTGCATTAATTACCAAGCCTATATATTAATTTTGAAATTGCCCTTTCCCATTTCTTCTCATTTCAAAATCAAAAGATTCATTCTAACATCTCTTTCTTTGATCTTCTTTGCATCTTTAGCCATGTCTCAAGATACCCAAAACATCCCGGAGTCGAGTAAAGCGTATGATTCTGTAAAAGATTCTGGGAAAGAATCATCCAAAAGTATTGAAGCCACGACTATTAAGTGAGATGAGGCTTCCTTCTCAGGTTTTCTTGATCGGTATGGCATTTTGAGGGAATGGGAACCGGAGCTTCCGACAGAGGGCAAAACTGCTTTAAAAGGTCCTCCCGGCAAAATAGCTCTATATGCAGCTACATTTGCTAGGTGCAGTTTTCGTCTACCGGCGACAAAGTTTGTAGTGAACGCCCTTTTGACGTATGGTATTCATCCGACAAAATTGACTCCATTTGGGTGGTGTCGGTTGATTCACTTCGAAGCTAGTTGTAGGGCATTGGATATCGAGCCGACATTCGAGAGATTGAATGTTTTTTATGTTCTTGAGGCTGCCCGTGGTGGAAGTGGTTGGTATAGCTTAGGTACCTGCGGGAAGGTGAAGCGGCTGGTGTCGGAAAATTTGAAATCCATGTATGAATGGAAAGATAAATTCTTCTATGTCCACCGTGGTGTTAATCCCTGCTGCTTTCCAGTGGATGGTGGTAGGTTTGAAAGAGAAGATTGCGGAGTTACCCCCAATGGAGGGGTACAAAGAGCAGGCCTGGTACAAGTCGCTTTCTATTAATGCCACTCCGTTGATGATGGATGATTATCCAGAGAGTGTGTTGGCTTTGCTGAGGCTCAGTCTTATCTGTCCAGAAGGGCATGATCCAAATCCTCCCAAAGGTGATGATGTTATCACTAAGTGTTATTTTTTATTGTGGCATATTGCTGAAACTATTTTTTGCAATTATTTCCAGGTGTTTCTCTGTTTGATTTGTTTGCAAAGAGGGGTGAAGTAAAGGTATTATATACTCCGATTGTTGAAGGTGGGCAAGGGTTGGTGGAGAGGATCAGTTCAAATTTTTTGTTTCTGAATCTCATTGATCCCCCCAAGCAATATGCGAGAACAGGTTATAACCCACATCTCTTTCATTTATTTTTGATAAATATCATGCGTGCGCGAAGGATGCGCAGGTAGGTACGCATCCTGCGTACTGATTATGCGCGTTCTTCGTGACAAGTGTGGGTATTCAACTCCGCAGAAAAGCTTCCGTCGAATTTGAAGAAGTTACCTCTGAGCGTCAGGAACCCGTTGGTTAGTTTTTGTAATTCTTTTCGTTTTTTCTCACGTATAGGTTGATGTATACATATATGATTTCCGCGCCAGGCACGAGTACATCCAAGAAGCATGCCAAGGCGAGGACCAAACCACCGACTGCTCCCATTATTGTTGAGGAAGTGGATGAAGAACTAACGGAGTTGGAAACTGAGTTGGAACATAAACACGCCAGGCGTTCGTCACCCGTGCATCAGTCTGAGGGTGTGTCTGCAGAGTTGTTTCAACAAAGGATGGATGAGTTGAAGCAGAAACAGGTTCAGATCCCGCAGTCATCTGGAGAGGCCACCGAGTTGTTACGACCAAAACCTATTTCAGCGGTTCCGGTTGATGTGTTTAAGCCCTTGACTTGGTCAAAGGGTGGTAAACTTGAAGTGGCTATGAAGCCCCCGCCAGTGCGCCAGAATCTACCCTTGAAGACTCTGAGGCACTTGTCAGGTATGACGTGCTTAGCTTTCTTTGAATACTTTGAGCGTTATTTTGTATAACTTTTGAAATAGCTTTTTATGTAGGGAAACATCCATTTGCGGAGTCTCGCTCAAAACAGACTTCGTCTGTGTTTGAGAAGGTATCTTCTCCGGACCATCCGATTGCTGAGAGCGCTGGTGTGGTTGAAGATCCAACTAAAGATGTGACTAACCTTAAGGTTTCCGAGGTAGTTATTGAGGAAGACGTGACACCGCAGGTAGAGCCGATTCCAAATGACTCGGAAAAGGCTGCTGGGAAGAGAGTGGATGAGTCCACAACTCCCAATTTAAGTGTTGAACATCCTGATGTTTCATTGGAGCGAGTGCAAGGGCCAAGCTCTCCGCAGGGATCAAAAGTTGCTCTTAACTTGGAGAAAGAGAAAGAAGATGAGGTTGTCAAGGAGAACCCTTCTGCCTTCGTGTGGACTGTGGAAGATTCTACGGTGATATATAAGAAGGCGCAATCAGATGGTAGTGGGAAATCTAGCCAATCTAGTCGTTGGCGGGGAAAGTTTTCCTCGCGTGAAACTGACCAGATTCACAAATGCGCTCGACGCTCAAGAGTTTGTGATGTTTTCTGTTCCCCCAGCTGAGCGTGATTACCAAGATAGTGTGGATCATCGATCCCTTTTTATTGACATGGCTATGAATCTTGCATTGGGTGTTAGTAGCCTCGGTTCTCTTATCCGACGTGAAAACGAATTCATGCGTGATTATCAGAACTTAAAGGAGTCAGAGGCCAGCTTGTTAAAGCATGAAGAAGAATTCCAGCGTGCTCGCCATGACATCCGGTTGGAGATTGAGCACCATAAGAAGATGGCTCACGACGCTGCAGAGGAGGTAAACAAGTTGAAGAGGGAGAAGACTGAAGCTTCTAAAGCATGTTCTGTCGCTTGTCAAAGGACCAATCAAGAAACTGTGCTGCTGCGTTCCACTGTTGAAAATTTGAAGAATGAGAACTCCCGTCTCACAAAAGAAGCAGAGCAGAGCCGAAAAACCTGTGATGAGAAGCAAGCAGAGCTAGCTAACGCCATTCGTAAGTACAATAGTCAGCATGGTGATCTCCTCAAAGCCACCACCTCATTGTCTGATGTGGAAGCTGAGATTAAACAGCTTGTTGTGGAGAAGGCCAAACTACAGGAGGAAAAGGTTTTGGCAGAATCCTCATGTTCCCAGGAAAAATTGGAGTTAGATGAAGTGCGGAGCTCGTTTGAAGAAGCCACAGACATAGCTGTTGCTGCTAATGAGAGGATTGCTTGGTTGATGAGTGATGGTGCTGCCAGGGTAAGTTAGAAGTTCCCCTTTTGTAAATAATTATATCTTGTTCTGTGAATGTATAACATTTTGTCCTTGCAGATATTCAAGCGTGTTTGGAATGATCCCAAGCTGACAGAAGTGATTGCCCGCATTTCGAGTACTTCCGTGAAGCAGGGTTTGAAGCAGGGATTTTGTGAAGGCTTTTGTAATCCTGAGAATGGTAAGAAGAAAGAGGTCGGGCCATATGAAAACGAGTTGTATGATGATGAACTGTTAAAGGCCTATGATGATTATGAGCATTTGAACTTTGAAGTGTTTGAGCTGTTAGAGGCCTGTATGAAGACTGATGACCCTGTTGGTGAGTTACGCAATTACTTCAGGAAGTCAGATCGCCTTGGTGAGGAGTTAGTTGAGAAAGCGCGCAAAGAAGAGGAGGCCAAGAAGGCTGCTTCTACTGGCGGAGCGGGTACGTCATCCGCAGCTGATGACAAGTGCGAAGAGGGTTCAAATACTGATGATGTTTCTCAGTATTTGAATCTTGGATGAATGTTTCTCTTCTTTCCTTATGTTTCTTTGTGGTTATGTAAAGACGGTGAACAATTTGTCCTGTTTTTCTTATTGTGAAACTGATAGAATGTTTCTTTAGCTTGCGCGCCTTTGCCAATCATTAGATGATGTCATCCCTTTTTCTGACACAAGTGTTTTGTCAGACTGCCAATGATTGATGTGACAGTTATGACGGCTGTTGTCAGGGCGACTGTCACACTGCCCTAGGGTAATCGAGTGGTTACCATTAATGGTAATTAATTTCCATAATCTCTCTCCTCTATATATAGCAAGTGTATCTTTCTATCTTCTTCATAAGTTACTGCTCAAAGCTACCAGGCGCCCCATTAATGTTTGGACTTCTTAGACCGAAGATGGGGATGGCATGCGTTCGATGGCTTGCACTTTGTCTGGGTTGGGACGGAATCCGTCTTTTGTTACAATTACCCCTAGGAACTTTCCTTCCTCCATTCCAATGGAACATTTTCCCGGGTTTAATTTCATCCGCACGCTGCGCAGTTGATCAAAAGTTTTTTGGATGTCATTTAACATCTGATCTTCCTCTCTAGTTTTGATAACCAGATCATCGACATATACCTCCAAGTTTAAACCGATTTGTTGTACAAACGCGGTGTCCATTAAACGCTGATATGTTGCCCCAGCGTTTTTCAGCTCAAATGGCATCTTGGTGTAACAAAAAGTACCCATATCCGTGCGGAATGCTTTCTTGTCTTCATCTTCTTTGGCCATCTGGATTTGGTGATAACCCTTGTAGGCATCCAGAAAGCAATTGAATCAGTAAGGTGCTAGCGAGTCGACTTTTAAATCGATCTCCGGTAGCGGGTAACAATCTTTTGGGCAAGCTTTATTCAAATCCTTGTAATCTACGCACATGCGCCAAGTGCCGTTAGATTTACCGACCATAACTGGGTTTGCTACCCAAGTTTGATATTTGCTACTACGAAGAATACCTGCTTTTAAGAGTTCCATTACTTGTTCATTCATCGCCTTTGTTTTCTCCGGCCAATGCTACGTTTCTTTTGAGCAACCGGTTCTGCATTCTTGTAGAAGTTGAGTTTGTGTTCCGCAATGTGACGCGGAACACCAACCATGTCTGCTAGCTTGAAGGCAAAAATATCCATGTTCTTCGTTAACAGTTGCTTCAAATGTGTGCGAATGGAGTCGGAGATTACATGGCCGATGACAACTGTCTGTTCTGGGAATGCAGGGTTGATAACCCATTTTTCCGGTTCGGTTCTGACAGTTAGTTTTGTTTGCTTTGCGAGCTTCGGCGCATCTGTTGTATGGAATGTTTTGTTTCCGCGTATGAATGCGACTCCTGTTCGCGTGGGGAAACCTGCCATTTGATGTGGCGTGGATGCGTTGCAATTGAATTTTGCCAGTCCTTCACGTCCTAGCAAGATGTCATGCAAGGAATTAACAGGAAGCACAATGAAGTCACACGTTTCAGTGCGCGAGTGCTTTCCATCTGAGAGTGTTACTGGGAAGGTGAGCATTCCCAGTGGATAGATTGTTTCATGGATAAAGCCAGAAATTGGCTCTGTGACTGGTATTATTCTTGCTTTATCATCATCGTCCAGCTGGTCGAAACATTGCTGGTACATGATGTCTGTGCTGCTACTGTTGTCTAAAAACATATATCTCGTCCGGTAATGTCCAACAACACCTGTGATGATCAATGTAGTTGTCGACGAAGCCCCTCCCTTTACTCTTGGCATGATTACCTGCTCTTATTTCCATGAATCATCGTTTGTATCCATAAACGTGCGTTTGTGACTTGCGGTTCTGTGGATCATGTCGCAGTTATTGCCCGACGTGCTGTACACATGATCCGCATTGAGGTTACGTATCCTCTTCTGAGGGGGCTCGTTTCCTTCAGTGTTGCCCCTTTGCTTTCTCCGCGTGTTCTTCACGAGGTGTGTTAACTGCCCAGATTTTATTGCATTTTCTATTTCCATTTTCAGACTGTAACAGTTGTCTGTTAGATGGCCATAGTCTTCATGGTACTCGCAGTACTTGGACTTATCCACGTTCCGTCTGTCACCTCGGAGCTCTTGCGGTTTTGGGAATTGAATCTGTTCGGTTTTTAGCACTTCAGATGGTGTTTTGGACAACGGGGTCCACTCGTAATTTTTCTTTGAGTGCCCTTTGTGATTGCGAGGTCCTCTCGAGCTGAGCATATTCCGTGCTTCTTGTGCTGAAGAGTATTTTACCTCTTCTGCCGCACCGGAAATTCTTGACCAGACGGATTGCTTTCCTTTCCCTCTGTTGTTGGAGGGTGGATGATGGTTGCTGCTTTGATGCGTGTTTTTGTTTCAGTGAAAAGATCGTTCAGAGGACGCGTAGACCTTTGCAGCTTCAATCACTTCATCCCAGGCATGTGACACGCCATCTTTTCCTGTCAGACACTTCAATAAATCATCATTTCTTACCCCGTGTATGAATGTTGCACGGGTAAGTTCTTCTCCGCAGCCTAGCTGAAGAGCTTCTTTGTTGTATCTGATGATGTAATCTTCCAAGGGTTCATTCTCATGGCATGTGCACAAGAGAATGTGCGCTTTATCTTTCTTATGTTTGCGCAAGTGTGAAAAGTGATTCTTGAATTTTCTTATGAGGTCGTCGAAGTCTATCAGACTTCCGACATGAAGACTTTCTTACCAGACCTTGGCTGCCCCTGTTAACGTTTGCACAAACAGATGGCACCAGGCTTGTACAGGCCATAGCTTAGAACTGCCTGCGCAGTCAAAAGCATGTAAGTGAGCGTCTGGATTGTGTAAACCATCGTATTTCCCAATTGTGCTTGGGAGTTTGCACTCTTGGGGCATTAGGGCTAGCACGATGCACACACAGAACTTTGATCTCTCAGCAAAAGTTTTTGGCATGTATGGCTTGTAGAGATCATCATCTTTTGGTGCCAGGCTGCTGGCAACAGATTTAGAATGTTGTTTTCGATTGGAATCATGATACACCTCATTTTCTGATTCATAGCCGTCTGGTTCCTCATTCAGGTTGACGGGGTCCTGACCGTGAGTATTTCTACCACGGTCTCCACCACATACCACCTGACGAGGTCCCTTAGTGCGACGGCCATTGTTGTTTTCCCGAGGTGATTCTGAATCATCCTCCCTTGTGTCGAACCTTAATGTCTTTTGGACATTGAGTTTAGCTTTTTCCATTACCATCTTCTGATACTCGGCAATTGTTTTTGAATTTTTCCAAGCCAACCATTCGTCCGGATCTACCGGAGATTGGTTGTCTTGTTTCTTCTTTCCTCCAACGAGTCCCCCCTGATTGGGTTGAACTGAAATGTTGAAGCTGGTTGTTTTGAAGCCATGTTCTTGGTGACGGTGTTTGGTGTGACGTCTTGGATTTCATCGTTGATTGTTGAATCTACTTCAGCAGTGTTGTTGTTTGCATCCTTTGAGAGAGCCATGGTTGCTAGTTTGAAAGATATGTTAACCGTAAGGGATGGCACCAATGAAGAAACAAATAATCTCACCACCGGTTAGGGATGATAAGATTATGAGTATTGTACAGGGTTGATCCTTCACTAGCAGCTACGGATTTGGGAACCTGCAAACAAGAGTTGATTGTGGATGTGGATACGACTACACAAGGTAGCAATTTATGACAAAAACGGGGTGAATGGGGATACTATCTTATTATTGATAGCTCTCCGGGTTAGCAGAAAGTGTCTTCTCCTACTAGGGATGTGATCCCTTTTATAGGAGAGTCCGTATGCCACCATTACCCAAGTCCTAACCATGGTTAGGTTGTCTCCATCACCCTTAATTATGTTAGTATGGTGATATATGGAAAACTAAATTAATGGGAATAGTGGAACATAATACCGCCTTTATTATTGAGTTTACGTGATTTATGCATGGCAATTGACCATGCATAAAATCCGCCTTTGACTAGGACTTGACCATTGACCGGTCATTATTGTGCTTTGACTACTCCTTGCGCATAAGTTTTCTCCGTGTGGCAAATGTTTTTCCGGGTTTGGGTATGCGGAATAGTGTGTTCGGTACCCAATCCCATCAATAATAATAATAATAAAAATAATAATAATAATAATAATAATAATAAAAATATTCATTAATCATATATTGACAAGTCATTAAATATATTGTCATATTAGATATTTCAACCTCGGGACGCTCTCGAGATAAAAGCTAGTTAACCTATCTATCTATCTATATAATAATTCAATACACTCGGGTTGAATAAAGGCCTTAGAGAGTGTCTCATTGGATCCAAATGAGAAATGGGGCTCCAATAATTCTACTATAAATACCGTTTGTTATTTTTTTTCTCCATTGTACCATTTACTCCAATATTCCTTAAGCATTCTTCCTCCTACCTTCCTCATTCTTGTTTACCATTTTTTTGCCAAAGTATCTTCTCCATTTGATCTTTGATTTATGTTATTACATCAACTCATCTACAATTATTTTCGGATCAAATGTTCAAAAAATTGTTTAGAAGTTTTTTCTACTTATAATTCATAAATCATCATCTAACTCCATTATAATACAAACTGGATTTCGGATTCCATCCGAAGTGGTGGTTTTATGGATGAAATACAAGATTTACTAATTTTAATTATTAGTTATCAAATTCGGTAATCTAATTTATGTTATGGTTGAAATATTTTTTTTCGATTCGTTTTTTCTGATGGATTAAAGTGGTTTTCGGGTCAAATGTACAATTTTTTATAATGGAATATATACAAATATATTGGGTTTATTTAACATATTCGTTTTTTCTTTTGAAAAACAGGATTCCATCCGAAGAAACAAACTCAACTATGGCTTATCACAATGATGACCAATTCATCAAGGTGATTCATAACCCTTCCGCAAGAGTTTTGTTATGAAACTTATTTTCATCTAAATATGGCTTTTTTGTAGACAAATTTATTATTTCTTTTTTTAATGTTGTTTTTAACGTGTTCATCCAGACATTGCCGAAAGCCATGAATAGATTTTTGTTATCTAAAAACATACACAAAAATTGCCACATACCATGGACAATCTTGGTTTGTGCTATTAGAATTGATAGATGATGTTTTCTGTTTAACAAATGGATGTTCTAAAGTTGTACATGATTTATGCTTCTCGATGTTCTACATAATTTTCGACTTTATTGCTCCAAATACGTTCATGATGAAGTATTACAATCATTCTCCATCCATGCAATCGGATTTGTTATTCTGCAAAAGAAGTTATTGATTTATGAATTTAAATTTCGTAACCTTCAATGTATCTAAGTACGACAACTATTGGATGGAATGATTTATGAATTTAAATTTTGTTACCAATAAGTTATTGATTTATAAATTTAAATTTCGTAACAAATTTCAATGAATTCGTTAATTATACCATTGATTGAATGAATTTACTTCCTTATATTTCGAATATGACTTTGACTTCCTTATAACGAATTTGAATTTTAAATATAGATGGATATGTAACAAAAATAATTGAATTTGACTTCCTTATAACGAATTTGACTTCTTTATAAAGAATTTCAATGATTTCGTTAATTATACCATTTATTGAATGAATTGTAATTTAATTTATTATTTATATAAATTAATGAAATTAAATTTGAATATGACTTCATTATAAATTTTGAATTTGACTTTGACTTCCTTATAAATTTTGAAATTGAATTTGAATTTGACTTCCTTATAAAGAATTTCAATGAATTCGCTAATTATACAATTGATTGAATGAATTGACTTCCTTATAACGAATTTGACTAAACCTTCTTTATAACGAATTTGACTTTTAAATATAGAATCACACAATATATAAGGAAGTCAAGAATGAAATCCATAATCGAAATTAATGAAATTGAATTTGAATTTGACTTCCTTATAACGAATTTGACTTCCTTATAAAGAATTTCAATGAATTCGTTAATTATACCATTGATTGAATGAATGGACTTCCTAATATTTCAAATTTGACTTTGACTTCCTTATAACAAATTTGACTTTTAAATATAGATAGATATGTAACGAAAATAATTGAATTTGACTTCCTTATAAAGAATTTCAATGAATTCGTTAATTATACCATTTATTGAATGAATTGTAATTTCATTTATTATTTATATAAATTAATGAAATTGAATTTGAATTTGACTTCCTTATAAATTTCGAATTTAACTTTGACTTCCTTATAAATTTCAAATTGAATTTGAATTTGACTTCTTTATAAAGAATTTCAATGAATTCGTTAATTATACAATTGATCGAATGAATTGACTTCCTTATAACGAATTTGACTAAGACTTCCTTATAACGAATTTGACTTTTAAATATAGAATCACACAATATATAAGGAATTCAACAATGAATGCCATAATCGAAATTAATGAAATTGAATTTGAATTTGACTTCCTTATAACGAATTTGACTTTCTTATAAAGAATTTCAATGAATTCGTTAATTATACCATTGATTGAATGAATTGACTTCCTTATATTTCGAATTTGACTTTGACTTCCTTATAATGAATTTGACTTTTAAATATAGATAGATATATAACGAAAATAATTGAATTTGACTTCCTCATTGGTGACATTAAAATAATTAATGTATTTATTAGCATTGACCCTTATTCAATTGTCAATAAATGATAACGAAATCATTCAATTTTCAATAATTAGTAAATGATAAACGTTTAAATGGAAGAAATAGACCTTTATTAAATTGTCAATAAATGGTAATGAAAATCATTCAATTCTCAATAAATTAGTAAATGATAAACGTTTTAATGTAAGTTTGGTCAACAATTTACTAAGATAAACATCAATATTTAAATTATAATAAATATAATTTATTATTGATTAACAGTTTCCTACAATATATACGATATTTAAATAAATAATTAATAATAATATAATGTTACTATTTTCATTTCAATATATTTAATAAACTTTAAGACATTTTCTTTATCCAATCTTTATATAAATTAAAAAATAACATTAAAATCATAATACAATCTAACCGATCATTGACCGTAATAGAAAAACCTTATCAATTTTTAATTTGTGGAACTTTGATGGAGTTAAATTGTTTGACTTTATTTATTTTTCATTGTCTTACACTAGATTTATTAGTAATCACATATCATTTTATGTGTTTTTATTTATATGTTAATACCTTATTATATTATAAGATATACTATTGCAGTTTATTATAAGTAACAATATGAACTATAAACCAATCCATAACCATAAATGGTTTACATTTTAAAATTAACATTATCATATTATGTTTACACTAAATAGACCATCATTCAATTGTCCATAAATGCTTACGAATTCAATAATGTACTAATTAAGCATAATGGTAATTTTAATATATTAATGTACTAGATATTTGCCCGCGTTGACACGCAGTTCAACAACGTACGATTATTTGGAGTAGTATAACGTATAAGAAAAATAAAGTAGAAACATTTTATTAAAATTTAAAAGCAACGAATACACATTTATTCAAATATCGCTGAAAATTTCCTTATAAACCACATTTTTTGTTTTAGTCATCAGTTTCCCACCAGCATCAAGTATAAGTAACTTCACGCATGTCCTGCTTTTAACTCTTGACAATGCGACATAAAGCTGGCCATGTGAGAATACAGGGTTTCTTAAATACAATCCAACCTGAATAAGGCGACTTAAATGGTATGTGTTAAAAATAGACTTATGGCATATTCAACAATAAGAAAGTAATAAAAATGAAAATAAGAAACTAACTACCACCTAAATTTCACAATTTAATTTGACACGTCTGAGAAGATGAGCATTACCCATATCGACCCGCTAAAAAAGCTTCGAGCATATTTTATTCTATTTGACACCTTTGAAAAGGCAAACATTACCCAAATCGACCCGTTAAGAAAAGGGAAGATTGCCCCAATTCACCTATGGCCTATGTATTAGATAAAGGAACATCAATCTAATCAAAACACCATAAACACACTGTTGGCGACTTTTACCCTATTTGACCCATTGGAAAAGTTGAACATTACCCAAATCGACCGATTTATAAGTAAACAAACATGAACCTACACCACTAAAACAACATTTTATAACCCTCTTTTAACTAATCAACTAATTCACATAACCCATATGCTTGCATTTGATAAAAAAGCTACCGTTCAAGGTCTCTGAGTAAGCAACTTAGAACATCCTTAACTTTGCATCAACATCGATATGCTTACTCATTTCAGAGTGTTGCCTACAAATATTTAAGTACTAAGATCAAGTAAACTAACAATACAAAAAACAGTGTGTTTGGATGTGCGTTTTAAAAGCGATTATATGAGCTTTAAGCGATCAAAATCATAGAATTAGCTGTGATACCTCAAAAATCCACATATAAGTCAAAAGTCAAATACCAAATGGACATTCAGTTTTCAAATAAATAATCAATGAACTTCAGCGAGAGGTAATTACGTATATAACATTACTTACATGTAGAAAAACACCGATAGGATGACGCCCGCAAATAGTATTATCAGAGACAAACCTGTCCTCAAAAGTCTTTAAATTTCCCGCGCTCCATATTTGCGAAATCGTTGCTAACCCCACATTGTGTAAATCTTCTTCCACCTTTTGCTTCCCGGACTACTCCACAGCCGGGTGTTTAATAACTTTCCTAAACACTATAATCCATAATTTTTAATTTTTTTTAAATAAAAACATTTAATAACTATTCTATTTTTAAAATTCAAAAAAAAGTCATTAATGTTTTTATAAATGTTTTTTATTTTTTAAAAATCGAAATCATTCATTAATGTTTGGGTCAACGTGTTTAATAACTTTCCTAAACATTGTAATCTAGATTTTTAATTTTCTTAAAATAAAAAAAATTTAATGACTATTCTATTTTTAAAATTCAAAAAAGAGTCATTAATGTTTTTATAAAATTTTTTATTTTACATCAACGAAAATTATTCATTAATGTTTCGGTCAAAGTGTTTAATAACTTTCCTAAACACTATAATCCAGATTTTTAATTTTTTTTTTAAATAAAAAACATTTAATGACTATTCTATTTTTAAAATTCAAAAAAGAGTCATGTTTTTAAAAAAGAATTTATTTTTTAAAAATCGAAAATCATTCATTAATGTTAAGGTCAACGTGTTTAATAACTTTCCTAAACAATATAATCCACATTTTTTGTTTTTTTAAAATAGAAAACATTTAATAACTATTCTATTTTTAAAATTCAAAAAAGAGTTATTAATGTTTTTATAAAAAAATTTATTTTTTAAAAATCGAAATCATTCATTAATGTTTGGGTCAACATGTTTAATAACTTTCCTAAACACTGTAATCCATATTTTTAATTTTCTTAAAATAAAAAACATTTAATGACTATTCTATTTTTAAAATTCAAAAAAGAGTCATTAATGTTTTTATAAAATTTTTTATTTTTTAATAATCGAAAATTATTCATTAATGTTTCGGTCAAAGTGTTTAATAACTTTCCTAAACACTATAATCCAGATTTTTAATTTTTTTTAAAATAAAAAACATTTAATGACTATTCTATTTTTAAATTAAAAAAAGAGTCATTAATGTTTTTATAAAATTTTTTATTTTTTAATAATCGAAAATTATTCATTAATGTTTCGGTCAAAGTGTTTAATAACTTTCCTAAACACTATAATCCAGATTTTTAATTTTTTTTAAAATAAAAAACATTTAATGACTATTCTATTTTTAAAATTCAAAAAAGAGTCATGTTTTTATAAAAGAATTTATTTTTTAAATATCGAAAATCATTCATTAATGTTTCGGTCAACGTGTTTAATAACTTTCCTAAACACTATAATCCAAATTTTTACTTTTTTTAAAATAAAAAACATTTAATGACTATTCTATTTTTAAAAGTCAAAAAAGAGTCATTAATGTTTTTATAAAAATATATATTTTTTAAAATCGAAAATCATTCATTAATGTTTCGGTCAAAGTGTTTAATAACTTTCCTAAACAGTATAATCCAGATTTTTAATTTTTTTAAAATAAAAAACATTTAATGACTATTCTATTTTTAAAATTCAAAAAATAGTCATTAATGTTTTTATAAAAAAAAAATAATTTTTTAAAAATCGAAAATCATTCATTAATGTTTCGGTCAAAGTGTTTAATAACTTGCCCCAATTCACCTATGGCGTTGACCCCAATTCACCTATAACGAACTTTAATTTGGAATTTGAAAATTGAAATTTGAAATTCAAAATTCGATATTTAACTAATTACCAATATAAGCTAAACTAATATTAGAATAATATAACACAATTAATAGGATCAATTAATGTATTAATTGGAGAGTTGACACTACTTATGTAGAAACTTTGAATCTTATTAAATGTGTAATTAAAAGGATAATTAGTATGTGTAATTTTTACCATTATTAACCAAAACTCAAAATTTGAAATTTTGTATAATTCGAATTTAAATATTTTTAATTTTAATTTGAATTTTGAAATTCAAAATTCAAAATGTAATTTATTACCAATATAAATTACACTAAATTTAGGAAGTGAGTAATTTGAATGTAATAAGGAAATTTAATGAGTTCCTAATTTACGTCAGTTTCCTTTCTCATTCTCATTTTTTTGCTTTTTTTTTTAAAAAAAAGAAGTAAAAAGACTAAAACGTGAAAACGTGACATATCTTCAATTTATCAATATCTCTATCATACAAAGCATGAACATAAAAAACAGCCTTGGAATATGACACATTTAACAAATTGCCACTAACGCCGTTTTAACAACACCTTTTAAAAACGACCCAAATTGAAGACTTCGTTTTCCAAACCATTTTTTTCTTTATAAATTTACGCATAAATCCAAAAACAATACATTATTATTATCTATAACTGAACCTAATAATCGTTTTAGAGGTAAATTGAATGTAATTCATAACATGAGCATGGGAAATATTGATGAACAACTAAATAAAGAAGATTAGAAACTCTTACCGTGAGGTGAACCGTCTCTGGGATTGAAGCTAATAATTGCCCGTCTTGTATATCGAGATGAAAAAACTCGTGTATTAAAAGCCGCCTAATCAAACACCGAATGATCTTTAATCACAACCCGAGCAGTCTAAACAACCAAAAAATATGTTGATAAAAAAACAAATTTGTTGATAAAAAAACAAAAACAAATCAGAAAAAAAAAATTAAAATTATCAACTAAAGTTTGCGAATGAAAGGGGATGCCTAAATACTTGTCGAAGATTGCCTAAATCACCACACACCAATCAAAAATAAGATCATAACATAATCACCCAGAAAAAAAAACAATAAAGGTTTAAAATTTTACCTTGAACCCCACATGATCATCGGTCTTATTTGTTAACTGAAGCGATGAATTGATCTGTTCATCGAACAAAAGCAAAAACAAAAAAAAAAAAAAACAGAAGGGAAATTGTTTAGATTAAATAATAATGAATAATTGAATAAGAAGATTTCATGACTTACACGGTGGTGCTCCGTTGTGTGCTCTTTCTTTCTCTGAACAAACATACAATCATCAAAAGTATCAACGAACAGCCAAATAGAGAACAAATTAACAAAAAAAAAAAGAGCAGATTAGAATGAAAAAAAGAAAATATAATTACAATCATCAAAAGTATCAACGAACAGCCAAATAGAGAACAAATTAACAAAAAAAAAGAGCAGATTAGAATGAAAAACGTATCGGAAACTTTGATGAAACGTCCCCGATCTTCGGAAGCTTATCGAACCTGGTAGAACAAAGTCACAGATTTGGATGGTTTGCTTTAGATGATAGAATTGGTATAGAGGAGGCAGAGATGAAGCTGTAACCTAAACTCATTTAAAGGATTTGATTGTGTTTTAGGAATGGTCATAATGATGATCGTGATTTAGGAAAGTCAATAAAACTCTTGACCAATTTTGAACAAAAGAAATAAATGATTTTTGATTTTTAGAAAAAAGAAAAATTTTATAAATTCTCACAATGAGACACTTGGCACAATATGATAGGCTACACAATTGAGGATGAATGTGGGAGTGCCAAGTGTCCTCATGGACTTTAGTTTATTAGATGTATAGATTTATTAGCATTGTGTGACACCCGGCAAATTCTGGTTAACAACGTTGTCTAGATGAAAGTCTACCTTAGCGAGTCACGCGTCTATTATACTTAACTGGGTTAGTTAAATCGTGTTATGGTTCGGGAACTATCGGTTTAGTATAGAAGATCATTGGATGTTGGTCTAGAGGTTCATTAGATGTCAGTCCTTAACCAAGTGTACAAATGGTGACGATTCGTAGAATCGTCAGGGCATACGGAACATACAAGTCTCGAGTCCCGGGAATTGGTGAACGAGTGTGAATATGTTTGGTTGCAAGTGTTATGTGTTTGAAATCATTATGTGACTTGTCGGTATGTGAAAATGTGTTAACATATGTTAAAACGGGGTTTAACGCGCAAAATACAGGGAACCAACCCCTATAGGCGATTAGGGGAGCCCAATCGCCTATAGGGTATGCGATTGGGCATCATATGGGGCGAGTAGCATGCTAAATGCATGCTACAGTGGGCGATTAGCCCTAAATGCATGCACAGTCATGCGATTAGCAATGCTTATCGCATGTTACGTGCTGGACGACTAAAAACGACTATAAATACAATGCTTGACCTCCTAAACTTCATAATACAAACCCTAGTCGTCCCATAACCCGCCCCAACACACACACAACCTCTGGAACGTGATTTTTGATCAAAACAGAAGGATTCAAGCTTATTTCATCAATCTTTCACAAATCTAAGGTGTGGTTTACATCCATGCAATCTTTATTAACGTTTTTATTAAATCCCTAATGGTCCAGACCTGTTCTAAAACAAATAAGCTTTCTGAAAATCGTTAATAAGTGTGATTAATCGGATTCTATTTATCATACATGTGTTATGTGTGTTTACGATTAAAAGCTAGGGTTTTTATGATTCAAGGAGATGATTAACATGTTATTAGGGTAGTTTCAGATTAATAATAATATCATGATGATGAGATCTGGGTTATTGCTAATTAGGGTTACGGTTTTGCATGCTAATGTGATGTTTCATGTTATGTGTATTATCTTTAAGATACATGATTGCATTCAGCGCTGATAGATCAAGGTTGAACGAAGGATTTTGATGGATATATGTTTGATATAGTTGTTTGGATGATATTTGATGTTTACACACGTTCTGGGATTGATTTGGAGTGTTAAACGCGCGAAAAACCGGAACAGCCATGTTTCAGGCGAGTAGCAATCCTAATTGCCTATACTATAGGCGATTAGGAGGCTAATCGCCTATAGTATAGGCGAGTAGGGGCTAATTGCTAGTGAACAGCATGTCTTATGAGCTAATTGCTAACAGATGCATGTCTTACGACCTAATTGCTAATAGATGCATGTCTTATGACCAAATTGCTAGTAAAATACATGTCTTATAGCCCTAATCGCCTATAAGGTCAAGATTTACATGTCTTATGACCCTAAATGCCTATATTACATGCAATTAGCCTTCCTAAATGCCAGTTGACCAACCTAAATGCTAGTTGACTTTTCCTAATCGCGTATACTGCTGCTGTAAGTGTAAATTAGCATTCGGAGACCCGATTTGACATCTAGGAACATGCTAGGAACCCCGTAACATATCTAATAACTTGGTAACATATGTTTGGATGTAATTCTGTGATACGTGAACTACGTGCTATAACTTGTTGGTCGTTAACGTATGTTAAGTATGATTGCAAGATTGTATGTTTGAGAGCGTAAACATAACACGGGGAGTCTCGGGTCACCAATGGGATGTCGAGTCTTGTACATTGGGTCAGTTAAACAGTCACGGTGTTTTCAAACGAACTTGGTTATGGTCTGGACATCTAGGGACTAACTAACCTGCGGGTTATTAGTCTAAGTACTTGTAACTGTCATATGTTAGGTCGCCGCTTTACGGGACTAGCATAGCTGCTGAGTTTATTCGTGTTACGGAGTAACGCAACTTAAGGTGAGTTTACGGCCCCTCTTTTAACTGGTTTCACTTTTCGGGGGAGAAAACATGTGTTAAAACTTATGTTTGGTAACTACTGTCATACTATGGGTTTCTATTGTTTACTATACGATCTTTGGAAGTCCCGGGGGGGAACCATGAATGTGCGGGTTTGCACAACGGGGAAATGTGAATAGCGCTATTGGGAGTGACCAACCCCGCTCGTCGACTTGGAGGGTCGGCGGGTGCATATTGTCTCAAACAGGAACAACAGGTTACTACATCGGGCACGACATCTGGTTTGCGAGTTAGTAATGGTTTTCCAATCGTGATAGTAACAAAACATACGCCTAGCTAGCGTACTTTGGTTTTCGATTTGTTATAGTATGGACAGGTTGAACTTGGTACTTGGATTCAAAACCTGTAAACTCACTAGCATTTTTGTGCTGACGTAAACTTTTACATGTTTTCTCAGGTCGCTAAGGTAGCACTACTGGACTAGGGCGCACGCGTCTGCACGGCGTCTAGTTAGGGTCGCATGGTTTTTCAAACGTTGAACACTTGGATTATGTTTTGAATAAGCTTCCGCTGTAATTGGGGATTTTAAACTTTGTTTTGAAATTGCATTATGTTCATTTAGACTTGTTTATTGTGATCGTTGGTTTGGATCCTGGTTTGTCATGCGCCTCGCGGTAAAACTCCGCAAGGTGATTTTGAGGGTGTGACAGATTGGTATCAGAGCCAATGGTTATAGTGAACTAGGACTGCATGTAGAGTCTAGACTATAGCCGAGTCGCACACACTAGACGATCACTTAGTACTAATCATTATGGTGGATTACGTATGGGCTCGTCGGGGTGTCTCTAAATCATCTGACCTTTCTATGTTACATCATCCGTTCTATCCTAGGTCGAGTTACTTGTTTTCTAGGCAGTGTGGTGTATTGGGGTAAATCGTGTACTCTTGAGATTTGTCCAAGGCTCGGACATCTCCCTTTCCATACTCCAATAGAAACACTTGCCATAAACTACCGTAGTATTACGGTGTATAGCAAAGAGTCTATGTTCGGTGATTTGAACTTTGAACTAGGATAACACTTGGAGGACCATTTAGAGCGGTTTATCATTTTGGGTGCACACAAAATCATAAACCGAAATGCATGGAAGCCCTAGTGAGCTCTGGGTTTGAAGGGATAGTCCTGGATTGGATCTAGCTTTGATCTTGTGAATGTTAGTGGTTATCATTATCTGCGAAACTAAATTTTCTCGTTCTTTCTGCCAGAATCATGTCTGGAGTACGAGGAGGACGTGGAGGTGGTCGCAATGGTGGACGTGGTGGTGGTCGCGGTGGTGCTGGTGGTCGTGGAGGTGTTAACCTATCACAGGAGGATCTGAACAACTTGCTACAAGCTGCCTTTCAGTTAGGGCACAATGGTGGTGGTAAGTTGATTTATCCATTTTTGCCTCATTAGTGAACCTTGTTTACATTCGTCGTGTTTTCTCACGCATTTTATTTCAGGCGGTCCTGTTAACCCACCCCCACCCATGTGTACCTATAAGATGTTTCGGGACTGTAAGCCCCAGGAATTCTCTGGCACTGAGGGTGCGGTGAGCCTACTCAGGTGGTTGGAAAAGGTGGAGTCAGTGTTTCTGATGTGCAACTGTCTCCCAGAGGATCGAGTTAAGTATGCTGCGGCGTTATTCCAGGATGTTGCTTTGACCTGGTGGAATAACATCACCCAGAATATGGGTATTGGGGAGGCTTATGCTATGCCTTGGGAGAATTTTGTACAACTGCTGAAGCGTGAGTACTGTCCGAGGGAAGAGGTGCAGAAGTTAGAGCACGAGGTGTGGAACCTTAAGATGTCTGGGTCCGAAATTGAGAAGTATACTGTGAGGCGTAATGAGTTGGCAGTGCTATGTCCTGATCTGCATGTGCCAGAATATAGGAGGATCGAACACTATATCTCGGGGTTAGTGCCAGAAATCGCAGGGTTGGTAGCTGCGGGAAATCATCCTACATACTCAGAGGTGGTCCGATCGGCTCATAGGATGACCAATTTGAAGGTGAATGAGGGTATTTTGCCTGCCAAGGGTTCGACTGTCAAGGCCCCAGAGAACAACAAGCGTAAGTGGGAAAGCGAGGGGAAAGGATCTGGGCCAGCACAGCAGGGTAAGAGATTCGATAACGGGGGTTCTTCTTCTTCGGGTAACAAACAGGGTGGTTATGCGGGGAAACTGCCTAAATGTAACAAGTGTGGACGTCATCATCAAGGGAACTGCGACGGTAACCGTTGTCATCGCTGCCAGCGAATTGGGCATTTTGCTAAAGATTGTCGGGCTACACTTCCATCGACCCAGGCCCCAAGCAATACCTCGGCTCCTACTGCTCAGGGAACAATAGGAAGACAGGGATGTTACAACTGTGGTGTGACCGGTCATTACAAGAAGGATTGCCCGAAACTGAAACAGGGCGGGAACAACGGTAACGGGAACAACGGGGGCGGTGGCAGGAATGCACGTGCCTTCGTCATTGGAGCCGCTGAGGCTAGACAGGATCCTGACATAGTTACCGGTACGTTCCTTCTCAATAATCGCTCTGTTAGTGTTTTATTTGATTCTGGTGCCGACAAGAGTTTTATATCTGTGGAAGTTAGTCGACTGCTAGATGTAGTACCCGTACCATTAGAGGCTAAGTATATTATTGAGTTGGCTGACGGTAAAAAGATTGAAGCTACTTGTATCCTTCGGGAGTGTCAACTAGAGTTGTCGGGTTTGTCGTTCCCCATCGACCTTATGCCGGTACCTTTGGGTAGTTTTGACGTGGTGGTAGGCATGGATTGGTTGTCTTTGTATCGCGCGGAGATTGTCTGTTACGACAAGATTATTCGGATTCCTCTCCCTGATGGAGAATTCCTTTCTGTGTACGGTATCAAGGGTGGTGTTCCGCTAAATATCATCTCTAGCATGAAAGCCCTTAAGTGTCTTCGAAAGGGTTATTCGGCCGTTTTGGCACTTTTATCTGTTTCCTCTAGCGATGAGAAGAAGATCGACGATATTCCTGTTGTACGCGAGTTTCCTGATGTATTTCCTGATGATTTATCTGGTCTTCCTCCCCATCGTCAGGTCGAGTTCGGTATTGATCTTGTACCAGGGGCTGCTCCTATTGCTCGGGCCCCCTACCGTCTTGCACCTCCCGAGATGCAGGAATTGTCTAGTCAGTTACAGGAACTCTTGGACAAGGGTTTCATTAGACCAAGTTCTTCCCCTTGGGGAGCCCCGATTCTATTCGTCAAGAAGAAGGATGGAAGTTTCCGATTGTGTGTGGATTACAGAGAACTGAACAAATTGATCGTCAAGAACCGTTATCCTCTTCCACGTATTGATGATCTATTCGACCAACTTCAGGGTTCTAGTTACTACTCCAAGATTGATTTGAGGTCCGGTTATCACCAGTTGCGCGTAAGGGAAGCTGACGTTGCAAAGACTGCCTTTCGTACACGTTATGGCCATTTCGAATTCTTGGTCATGCCTTTCGGTCTCACGAACGCACCGGCGGTTTTCATGGACTTGATGAACCGCGTTTGCAAACCATATCTTGACAAGTTTGTCATTGTGTTTATTGATGACATTCTGATTTACTCCAAGAACAAGACCGAACACGAGGAACACCTGCGTTTGGTTTTGGAACTCTTGCGACGGGAACAACTTTACGCTAAGTTCTCAAAGTGTGACTTTTGGTTACGCGAATTTCAGTTCCTAGGACATGTGGTTAATGAACTAGGGATTCATGTCGATCCAACTAAGATCGAAGCGATCAAGGACTGGGTAGCACCAAAGACGCCAACTGAGGTGCGGCAATTCCTAGGCCTTGCGGGCTACTCTCGTCGTTTCATTCAGGGGTTCTCGAAGATCGCTCAACCCCTCACCACTCTTACTCAGAAGGATAGAAAATTTGACTGGGGTGAACCACAAGAGTCGGCATTTGAAGAACTGAAATCCAAACTGTGTTCTGCTCCTATTTTGTCCTTACCTGAAGGCCCTGATGATTTCGTTGTTTACTGTGATGCTTCTATTCATGGTCTCGGTTGCGTGTTGATGCAACGCGAGAAAGTGATTGTGTATGCTTCTCGTCAACTCAAGGTGCACGAGAAGAACTACACCACCCATGACTTGGAGTTGGGTGCAGTGGTATTCGCGTTGAAAATTTGGAGACATTACTTGTACGGTACCAAATGCACCATCTACACCGATCACAAGAGTCTTCAACATATTTTCGACCAACAACATTTGAACATACGACAGCGTCGTTGGATTGAACTCCTGAACGACTATGATTGTGCCATTAAGTACCATCCTGGCAAGGCGAATGTTGTAGCAGACGCCTTGAGCAGGAAGGAATCAACTAAACCTCGTCGCGTTCGGGCATTGCAACTCACCATTCATTCATCGCTACCTGACCAACTCCGTTCTGCCCAGTTAGAAGCTTTGAAGGAGGAAAACCTTAAATCTGAGACTATGCACGGTGCCGACAAGCACCTCGAGCGAAGGCCTGATGGCCTGCACTACTTCGCAGAACGCATATGGGTTCCTTTATTCGGGGGACTTCGGGAGCTTGTCTTAGATGAGGCTCATAAGTCCCGGTATTCTATTCATCCTGGTTCGGATAAGATGTACCAAGATCTGAAGGTGCTTTACTGGTGGCCAAACATGAGGTCGGATATAGCCTCATACGTGAGCAAATGCTTGACCTGTGCTAAGGTCAAGGTGGAATACCAGAAACCGTCGGGTCTCTTGCAACAACCTGAAATTCCGGAGTGGAAATGGGAACGGATTACCATGGATTTTGTCACACAACTGCCTAAGTCACCGAGCGGGAATGACAAGATATGGGTGATTGTTGATCGGTTGACGAAATCAGCCCATTTTCTCGCTATTAAAGAGACCGACACCATGGATCGTTTGGCTCGTCTTTATCTGAAGGAAGTTGTTTCTAAGCACGGGGTGCCGGTTTCTATTATTTCGGATCGTGATTCCCATTTTACTTCTCACTTCTGGAAGTCTTTGCACAAGGCTTTGGGTACCCAACTAGACATGAGTACAGCTTATCACCCACAGACTGACGGTCAGAGTGAGCGCACGATTCAAACCTTGGAGGACATGCTGCGGGCATGTGTGATCGATTTTGGCAAAGGTTGGGAAGCTCATTTACCGTTAGTAGAATTCTCATACAACAACAGTTATCACAAGAGTATCAAGGCAGCTCCGTTCGAGGCACTGTACGGGCGGAAATGCCGTTCTCCTCTTTGTTGGGCTGAGGTGGGTGAGAGTCAACTCACTGGGCCTGAACTAGTGTACGAAACTTCGGAAAAGATCGTACAGATTCGTAACCGGTTGGCAGCGGCACGGGATCGGCAAAAGAGTTATGTTGATCAACGTCGCAAACCATTGGAATTCCAAGTTGATGACAAGGTACTTCTGAAAGTTTCACCGTGGAAGGGCGTCATACGCTTTGGGATGCGTGGCAAACTCAACCCTCGGTATGTCGGTCCATTTACGATCCTGGAACGGATTGGACCGGTGGCATATCGTCTTGATTTACCGACGGAGCTCGGTAACGTACATAACGTCTTCCATGTGTCCAACCTGAAGAAGTGTCTGGCTGACGAGTCTCTCATTGTTCCACTGGAAGAGATCAAGGTTGACGATCGTCTTCGGATTGTGGAGGAACCGGTTGAGATTCTGGATTACAAGATTCGTAGCCTACGTCATAGCAAGATTCGCATTGTGAAGGTTCGCTGGAACTCGAACCGGGGACCAGAGTACACTTGGGAACGGGAGGATCAGATGAAGTCTAAGTATCCTCATCTTTTTCCTAAGGAAGCGTTCGAATCGAGATACGTCTCCACTGCTGCTGAATGAATCTCGGGGCGAGATTCCTTTTAACGTGGGGATGATGTGACAACTCGGGTAAATCTCTCTTTTGGTTTCTATCTTTTATTTGTTTCTTTCGTCATTCCTATTGGTACTTGTGCAATTTTCGGGACGAAAATTCTTTTAACGTGGGGATGATGTGACACCCGGCAAATTCTGGTTAACAACGTTGTCTAGATGAAAGTCTACCTTAGCGAGTCACGCGTATATTATACTTAACTGGGTTAGTTAAGTCGTGTTATGGTTCGGGAACTATCGGTTTAGTATAGAAGATCATTGGATGTTGGTCTAGAGGTTCATTAGATGTCAGTCCTTAACCAAGTGTACAAATGGTGACGATTCGTAGAATCGTCAGGGCATACGGAACATACAAGTCTCGAGTCCCGGGAAATGGTGAACGAGTGTGAATATGTTTGGTTGCAAGTGTTATGTGTTTGAAATCATTATGTGACTTGTCGGTATGTGAAAATGTGTTAACATATGTTAAAACGGGGTTTAACGCGCAAAATACAGGGAACCAACCCCTATAGGCGATTAGGGGAGCCCAATCGCCTATAGGGTATGCGATTGGGCATCATATGGGGCGAGTAGCATGCTAAATGCATGCTACAGTGGGCGATTAGCCCTAAATGCATGCACAGTCATGCGATTAGCAATGCTAATCGCGTGTAAATGCTGCACAATCGCGTGTTACGTGCTGGACGACTAAAAACGACTATAAATACAATGCTTGACCTCCTAAACTTCATAATACAAACCCTAGTCGTCCCATAACCCGCCCCAACACACACACACAACCTCTGGAACGTGATTTTTGATCAAAACACAAGGATTCAAGCTTATTTCATCAATCTTTCACAAATCTAAGGTGTGGTTTACATCCATGCAATCTTTATTAACGTTTTTATTAAATCCCTAATGGTCCAGACCTGTTCTAAAACAAATAAGCTTTCTGAAAATCGTTAATAAGTGTGATTAATCGGATTCTATTTATCATACATGTGTTATGTGTGTTTACGATTAAAAGCTAGGGTTTTTATGATTCAAGGAGATGATTAACATGTTATTAGGGTAGTTTCAGATTAATAATAATATCATGATGATGAGATCTGAGTTATTGCTAATTAGGGTTACGGTTTTGCATGCTAATGTGATGTTTCATGTTATGTGTATTATCTTTAAGATACATGATTGCATTCAGGGCTGATAGATCAAGGTTAAACGAAGGATTTTGATGGATATATGTTTGATATAGTTGTTTGGATGATATTTGATGTTTACACACGTTCTGGGATTGATTTGGAGTGTTAAACGCGCGAAAAACCAGAACAACCATGTTTCAGGCGAGTAGCAATCCTAATTGCCTATACTATAGGCGATTAGGAGGCTAATCGCCTATAGTATAGGCGAGTAGGGGCTAATTGCTAGTGAACAGCATGTCTTATGAACTAATTGCTAACAGATGCATGTCTTACGACCTAATTGCTAATAGATGCATGTCTTATGACCTAATTGCTAGTAAAATACATGTCTTATAGCCTTAATCGCCTATAAGGTCAAGATTTACATGTCTTATGACCCTAAATGCCTATATTACATGCAATTAGCCTTCCTAAATGCCAGTTGACCAACCTAAATGCTAGTTGACTTTTCCTAATCGCGTATACTGCTGCTGTAAGTGTAAATTAGCATTCCGAGACCCGATTTGACATCTAGGAACATGCTAGGAACCCCGTAACATATCTAATAACTTGGTAACATATGTTTGGATGTAATTCTGTGATACGTGAACTACGTGCTATAACTTGTTGGTCGTTAACGTATGTTAAGTATGATTGCAAGATTGTATGTTTGAGAGCGTAAACATAACACGGGGAGTCTCGGGTCACCAATGGGATGTCGAGTCTTGTACATTGGGTCAGTTAAACAGTCACGGTGTTTTCAAACGAACTTGGTTATGGTCTGGACATCTAGGGACTAACTAACCTGCGGGTTATTAGTCTAAGTACTTGTAACTGTCATATGTTAGGTCGCCGCTTTACGGGACTAGCATAGCTGCTGAGTTTATTCGTGTTACGGAGTAACGCAACTTAAGGTGAGTTTACGGCCCCTCTTTTAACTGGTTTCACTTTTCGGGGGAGAAAACATGTGTTAAAACTTATGTTTGGTAACTACTGTCATACTATGGGTTTCTATTGTTTACTATACGATCTTTGGAAGTCCCGGGGGGAACCATGAATGTGCGGGTTTGCACAACGGGGAAATGTGAATAGCGCTATTGGGAGTGACCAACCCCGCTCGTCGACTTGGAGGGTCGGCGGGTGCATATTGTCTCAAACAGGAACAACAGGTTACTACATCGGGCACGACATCTGGTTTGCGAGTTAGTAATGGTTTTCCAATCGTGATAGTAACAAAACATACGCCTAGCTAGCGTACTTTGGTTTTCGATTTGTTATAGTATGGACAGGTTGAACTTGGTACTTGGATTCAAAACCTGTAAACTCACCAGCATTTTTGTGCTGACGTAAACTTTTACATGTTTTCTCAGGTCACTAAGGTAGCACTACTGGACTAGGGCGCACGCGTCTGCACGGCGTCTAGTTAGGGTCGCATGGTTTTTCAAACGTTGAACACTTGGATTATGTTTTGAATAAGCTTCCGCTGTAATTGGGGATTTTAAACTTTGTTTTTGAAATTGCATTATGTTCATTTAGACTTGTTTATTGTGATCGTTGGTTTGGATCCTGGTTTGTCATGCGCCTCGCGGTAAAACTCCGCAAGTGGATTTTGAGGGTGTGACACATTGACCCTCATTCAATTGGCCATAAATAATAACGAAATCAATCAATCAATTGTCAATAAATTAAAAATTATAAACGTTTTAATAAAAGTTTTGTAAACCATTTACAAAAATAAACACCGATATTTAAATTAACAATAAATATAATTTATTATTGATTAACAGTTTTCTAATAATAATAATTTTACTATTTTCATTTAAATATATTTAATAAAATTTAAGACATTTTCTTTATACAATCTTTATATAAATAAAAAAATAACATTATTACCATAATAAAATCTAACCAATCATTGACCCTAACAGAAAAACCTTATCTGTTTTTAATTGTTAAGTACTATATTTACACAGTTTAAGTAGTGACATTTTATTGGCGGCGTTTTGTAACATGTCAAAAGTTGCCTAAAGTGTGTGTACAATAGGTCCTTGTGGCTACATGTTGAAATGGGTCAGGGGTTGATCCTTTTGGTGTCTATTTTTTAATAAAATATAGGAAATTTATATTACAATATGTGGCATTGGACTCATTTTCTTATTAGTTGTTTTTTAGCTATGTAATCAGTTTGAACCATTGGAGAGATAACATGTAAAATTTAAGCGACCCATTCAAGTAAATGGGTTAAGGATTGTTTCTTGATTTACTTATCACTTTATCCATATCTTTACAACAACTATATTTTATGTAGAACACAAATATGGAAAACAGTGGTGGAGGTTTTCATAAATTATTGAAAATGAGCCACACTCCGAGGATTGTGATGACAATGATAACAACTTCGAAGGTGAAAATCAGCTATCAATGAGCAAGACTTGGAAGATTATGATTAAAGTAATGAAAATGGACCATTGGTTGAAGTTCATTAAGCCCCGACTAAATGATAAGTGTTCTATGCTTAAGCTTAGTTATGATTAGAATATAGATATTACCCAAATGATGTAATGTGTGATATTGTGTTAGTATGCTATGTAGTTTGCAGTTGTTTGAATGTTTAAATATAGCGCTTAATCATTCTAAATTAAACTTTTCCTCAAAATCAGGTAAGTTGGTAAAATGTTCTGTTTAGTATTAGATCATAAGCTTTCATTTTAATTTAATTACGATAAAATGAAATTTTAATTTTGGCAATAGCTGAGATTTATGCAGTGTGTTTATAGCTTGGTTTGTGATTTATAACTATAAGTTATGTGATATGTTACTATGTTTCTATTTATTTTATTTAAACAGCTTATGATCTATGTATTGTGTTTATAGCATTGAAAACCTTAAATTATTTTCTTACGTATATATTTTTAGTCTTATTTCCCGAATTATAAATGTAATACATTTACTCTGTTACAGTAATGTTACTAAAAAACATTGATCAGAAAACGTTTTGTGTAACGGGACAAGATTACAAATTGTTAAAAAGGGGAAACGTATAATAGAAGCTAAAAATCATTTCAAGAAGTAATATTGGAATTCAAACCTTTATCCTAAGAATTAGTCTGTCCCCTTTTCTGATATTTGGCTTCCATTAGAATAAATTCGGTATTATTTATTTGATTTCAGTCTTTGTTTATAAGTTTTTTCAAATCAAACTTTACTTAGCTGATATATCACTAATTACGTTACATTAAAAGCCTTATATGATATTTGGCAATTAACAACAAAATCCATACCAATTGAACCATCAAACATTTAGTAAGCAAAACAACTTACATACTACAATTGATTCCAGTCTTTGTTTATATTTTTTGTCAAATTAAACTTTACATAGTCGATATATCCATCACATGGGCAGTTGTATGTTGCGCTATCAAGGGTCAAAAGTCGAGATGGACTGAAGATACTAATACTAGATCAAGATGGCAACCTTACGAACAAAACATCAAACGTTATGTATAAAGAAATATTTGAAGTTTTATGAATAACTTTATAAGATTTTGAGTTGTCTGTTTTTTATTTTAGGTTTATTAATGTTGCTTTAAAAGTTCGAATAGTGAATTTTTTTATTATTATTTTCAATGTTATGAAAACTATTTAGACACTTTGAATGTTCATGTTGATAATAAATCCTTTGAATAAATACAAAAGTATTCATTTTATTCAATTCTTTGTTTATATTTTTTTTGTCAAATTAAACTTTACTTAGTTGATATATTATCATTTCGTTACATTAAACTGTTAGATGACATTTTGCATTTAACATTAAAATTCATACATATTGCATTATCAAACATTTAGTAACCAAAACAACTTGCATGATATAATTCTTATTTTTCTATTTTTTTCATTTTACTTTCGGATGAACCGTGAGTCCCCACGGGACTCTAACCTGGTATTTTAATAATAGAATGCAATGAAAAGTGTATTAACATCCGAATTAATTCTAATTCTAATTAATGATGTCTGAAGTTTGCCACTTGTTTTCTTTAAAATAAAAATAAAATTGTTTGACTTCAACCAAACAAAACATTCACATTCCATGGAAGCCATACTTGAGATTCAAGTATGTTTAACTAGATTTGAATAAACATGTAAACAGAATAAAAAGATTTAGAAATTACAAGAATTAATAGAATATAGTGCAACTGTCTTTAGACATAAATAATATTAAATCTTTTGATGCGTCTAAACATGAGTTTGGGCTTGAAAATTCAAAAATCAACCTCGAAGGACTAAAAGAAATTTGAATAGTAACATATATTAGGTACACAATATCCTTAGCATCCAATTAGATTGGCATATATATCACAAAGATTACGGCGAAGATGCGCCTGACAAGATTAAAGATTATATACTTATCACATGTGGTAAGTATCCTACTATTTTCTCTCCCCTTTTTTTGTTTTAACTTTATCCAGCGGAATTACTCTATGTGATGTGGTAGGAATTTGGCGGATAGACAAAACACAAAATATTGTTTACGGTAGTATTAAATGGGGAGCGAGCCTAACGTAAAAAGTTGATTAGCGTACAAAATGTAAGAAGTAACGCAGATCGTAGGATTAGGCGGCTATTGAGGGGTACGATCGTAAAAAACCCCGAGTCATTAAATTTGTCGAAACAAAAGAATAAGGGCAAATTAGTAATTGGACAAAAAAGTGGGCAAATTACAAATATCATTCAACTGACATTCAGTTTCTAAAATAACAACGAAAACCGTATACTCGATACAAATCAAAACACAATTAGGGTTTTTTTAGTGTGCAAAAGCAAAAAAACAGAACGATCAACACATATGTATATACAATATTCGGAATATTATTGTGTTTAATTAATAGTTGCAATTAACAAATCCAAATGATACTTTACAGGAGTTGAATATGAACGGCGATCAAAGGAAAACAATGATAGGCCGGCTAAAACTTCAAAATCAGGTTTGCTGGACAATTATAAGTTGTTAATAAGTATAATCGTGTTATGATTTTATAATTTTTTTCAAATACATGTTTATTGCGTCTTAATCTAATCATTTTTTGTTTAGGGGTATTTTGCTAACTACCTGCGTGTAATGTTAGTTGTACCTGCATGTAATGTTAGTTGTACCTGCATGTAACAGTTAATACAAAAATGTATTTGCGTGTAATGTTACTTATACTTGCGTTTGAATTTTTTATTAGGAATTGTTAAAACAAAAATGTATTTGCGTGTAATGTTAGATATACTTGCGTTATAATTTGTTATAAGAAATAATTAGCAAGTCGTCATAATGTAGATATTTTAAAGTAATAATTACAAAACAACATGATTTACTTTCTCTCAGTCGGCTGTGTTAGTAAAAAATAAAATAAACTATATACACTAATCAAAAACCTATAGTATATCTACCACAATTATTATAATAAGAATGTGAAACGATTAGTCCATTCCACTTGCGTCTTCTCTATAAAGATTATTTGATTTTATTATTTCTATCAATCCAATTTTAAAATTTACAAAGGCTCCGTCTATTCCCACCCCCACCTTCTATTTCCACCCCCTCAAAGCGCCTCGCTTAGGCCTAAGCGAGGCGCTTTGAATTCAATCAGAGGAGGTCAGTACGAGGGGCAGAAAAAGCTGATTTTGAATTCGAAGCGCCTCGCTTAGGCCTAAGCGAGGCTCTTCGGATCAAAAAAAATTTTTTTTTTTGATCTTTTGAGTTAGTTTTTTGTTTTTTTTTTAATATAATTATTATAAAAAATGTTCTTTTGAGAAACGTCTGGCTAACCTGTCCAGTTATCAATCTCACTGTCCAACAACTGAATTTTACTTGCTTGCATGAAAAGTAATGATCAGGAACATTCCAAATAACCGTCCAATTTCAGCTTTTGTTTAACTCATGATATATCCACCAAAGCATTTATTCAAGTTCATTTCACCAAAAAAGGCATAACTGTAATGATCAGAAACATTCCAAATAACTGTTCAATTTCAGCTTTTGTTTAACTATTGTAGCAACTTCCATAGAGAAGTTATCAATCTCACTAAGATGATATCTTCTCTTTAGGTTTTGGAATTAATGAGACAACTTTTCAGTTGTTATCCGAGAGATAGCGGTCAACGATGAAGACAACCTGAAAACAACCGGATACCATGGATCAGAGAGATTCAAGCTAATTAAACTCATATCTCAAGCCGGTGCAAGTTATGTTGTAGCTCATATGTTATTATCTCTTCTCTTATTCTCTCTTTCTCAAGTTCTCGATGGATTATTGCTCTCATATCATGGATCAGAGAGATTTAAGCTAATTAAACTCATATCTCACTGTAATGATCAAGAATATTCCAAATAACTGTATAATTTAAGCTTTTGTTTAACTAATTTAGCAACAGTCCAAATAACTGTAATGATCGCTACGGTTAGTGGATACCATGGATCAGAGAGATTCAAGCTAATCAAACTCCGGGCAACCCTTGTTTGATTATACTCGTGTACACCCTTTATCTCTTTATGTATGAATAGTGACCCTCTGACAATGATCAGAAGCATTCCAAAATAACTGTAATGATCGCTACTGTTGATTGGTATATAGAGAGCAAACCGACGATCATTCAAAATTTAAAGTTACCGCTAACCTCTGCGCCATCATCGTTGACAACTTTTCAGTTGTTATCCGAGAGATAGCGGTCAACGATGAAGACAACCTGAAAACAACCGGATACCATGGATCAGAGAGATTCAAGCTAATTAAACTCATATCTCAAGGTGGACTTAAGCACCTGAACGGGAAGTTGAAATTTTGAATGATGTTCGTTGGTAACACCTTGATCTGCAATATTTGAAAATTATCATTTCTTGACTTGCTTGGTAACACCTTGATCTGCAATATTTGAAAATTATCATTTCTTGACATGCTTGGTAACACCTTGATCTGCAATATTTGAAAATTATCATTTCTTGACATGCTTGGTAACACCTTGATCTGTAATATCTGAAAAATAATCATTTCTCGAAAAGTAATTAAAAACACTTAAAAATGAATTAAAAACAATTGTTGCGAGTTAGGTTTAGTCGGAGGACCACGTACAATGATTCATCAAAGTTGTACAAAGCTGGATGTTTTTACTGGAAAACCAAAACGAGCAATTAACGAAGCGAAACGGAGAGTTATAATTTTCTTGGCTAGGAAACAACTTAAAAGAACCAAAAATGAATTAAAATTATTTTTTGGTGATTAACAGATAATTTTAAAGAATTAAAAGAAAATCAATTTTTTTTAAAAAAGGCCAAAGCACCTCGCTTTGGTCAAAGCGAGGCGCTTTAGTGCCTCGCTTTGGTCAAAGCGAGGTGCTTTAGTGCCTCGCTTTGACCAAAACGAGGTGCTTTAGTGGTTTGATTAGACCACGGGCGCCTCGCTTTGACCAAAGCGAGGTGCTTTGGCCTTTTTTTAAAAAAAAATTGATTTTCTTTTAATTCTTTAAAATTATCTGTTAATCACCAAAAAATAATTTTAATTCATTTTTGGTTCTTTTAAGTTGTTTCCTAGCCAAGAAAATTATAACTCTCCGTTTCGCTTCGTTAATTGCTCGTTTTGGTTTTCCAGTAAAAACATCCAGCTTTGTACAACTTTGATGAATCATTGTACGTGGTCCTCCGACTAAACCTAACACGCAACAATTGTTTTTAATTCATTTTTAAGTGTTTTTAATAACTTTTCGAGAAATGATTATTTTCAGATATTACAGATCAAGGTGTTACCAAGCATGTCAAGAAATGATAATTTTCAAATATTGCAGATCAAACATTTAAAGATATATTAA
Organism: Ambrosia trifida; assembly: GCA_028751855.1. Lineage (NCBI taxonomy): Eukaryota > Viridiplantae > Streptophyta > Magnoliopsida > Asterales > Asteraceae > Ambrosia > Ambrosia trifida. Next base: position 64,513,626 of record CM054130.1, on the reverse strand, counting down.
CAAACATTTAAAAATAACTTTTCATGCAAAGCAGGTAAAAATTCAGTTGTTTTACTAATTTGATAGTCTTGATACTTTTAACAATCCGATTCTTTTTCGAGAGAAAGGAACTAAGTTGCAAATACGATAATAATCAAACTCATATCTCAAGCCGGTGTAATTACTTTCAAGTTTTTTAGAATCATTGAAGACAACTTTTTAGTTGTGATCCGAGAGATAGCGGTCAACGATGAAGACAACCTGATAGTGGATACCATGGATCAGAGAGATTGATTTCAAGCTAATCATCGACTACAGCAAACCGACGATCTTCCTCCACGGCACTCCTAATGGGCCTCTCTTTATTTCACGGTACGATTTGTGTTTTTGTTGCTTTATAAATAATAAGTTTTGTGTTTATCAAACCCTAACGTCTGAGCAATGATTTATTAAATCGTTTTACTAATTTCCGATTCTTGATACTTTCATAAATCGTTTTACTAATTTCCGATTCTTGATAATAATAAATTATTTTAATAATAAAACAAAGGAACTAAATTACAAATATAATAAAAAGTAATAATAATAATGTAATATAGTCATTGTTAATGCTCAAAAAAGTCAACCTTTGTTGACTCATAGGAGCCTTGAAGACGAAATGAATTTTACAAGATACTTGAAACAAGGTATGGATATGGAGAATAAATATTTGACTATACGTGGTTGATGATGTCAAGTTTAAGTCGTTGATTCATTTGGAAATCGAAAACGCCTATCGTCAATCTGTATAGAGAAAAAAATCAACAACCGAATATTTAGTTCTCTCCGAACTTCAGCTTCCAAAATACGACGTCGTTGTAGCTCATATGTTATTATCTCTTCTCTTATTCTCTGTTTCTCTAGTTCTCGATGGATTATTGCTCTCATATCGACTCTCACAATTATTCACAATTTTATACATACAACACACCTTCGTCGTTGACCGTAATGATCAGAGAGATTCAAGCTAATCAAACTCCGGGCAACCCTTGTTTGATTATACTCGTGTACAGCCTTTATCAGGTTCTTTTGGCCACAGGTACAGAAAGGTTATAAATGTTCATGTCGTTTCAGGTTGCCTTCATCGTTGACCGATATCTCTCCGATAACAACCCTTTATGTATGAATAGTGACCCTCTGGCAAACCTACCTCTGTTTTGAATTTGTTTCTTCCATAGAGAAGTTATCAATCTCACTGTAATGATCAGGAACATTCCAAATAACTGTATAATTTCGTACAAGATTCCTATGCAAGCAAGTCAAATTCAGTTGTTAGACCAACTTGAGATATGAGTTTGATTAGCTTGAATCTCTTTGATCCATGGTATCCAGTCTTCAAGGTGGACTTAAGCACCTGAACGGAAAGTTGAAATTTTGAATGATGTTCGTCGACTGCACCGAACACACTACAATTATTCACAATTTTATACATACAACACACCTTCAACGTTGACCGTACTGTTCTTCTTGATCTTGATCTTCACACTTGCTTTTGACAAAGGTCTGGCTGACCTGAAGTTCCTTTGCAACCAGGTAAAAGGAACTAAGTTGCAGATATAAAAATCCATCACATCACGATTATACTCTTTATGTATGAAATAGTGACCCTCAGTTGTTATCCGAGAGATAGCGGTCAACGATGAAGACAGCCTGAAAGTGGATACCATGGATCAGAGAGATTCAAGCTAATTAAACTCATATCTCAAGCCGGTGCAAGTTATGTTGTAGCATCTTTGATCATCTTCTTGTAATTACTTGACAGATATCTCTCTGAGATGATAGCTTCTCTTCAGATTCTGAAAGTGGATACCATGGATCAGAGAGATTCAAGCTAATTAAACTCATAGGTAAGAACATTGTGGATGAGGATTGTTTATCTTCCCATTGATTTCAAGTATGTTGCCAAATAACTGTTCAATTTCAGCTTTTGTTTAACTATTTTAGCAACTTCCATAAAGAAGTTACCAATCTCACTTCTCAATGTCCATGTTTACCGTCAACGTCCAACGGTAATGAGTAACCTAGTAACCTCTACAATGACGTGATTTGTTTTTAAATAAGGAGGTATATCTACAATGAACTTTTTACGCTAAATAAAACCGATTAATGGCAGGTTTGCCAGAGGGTCACTATTCATACACACAACTTTTTGCTCTAGTGGTGTGCTCTACCTTTTTGACAAACACCTGGCTAACCTGTCCAGTCGGTGCAAGTTATGTTGAAGCTCATATGTTATTATCTCTTCTCTTATGCTCTCATATCATGGATCAGAGAGATTTAAGCTAATTAAACTCATATCTCAAGTTGGTCTAACAACTGAATTTGACTTGCTTGCATAGGAATCTTGTACAAAATCATTCTCACATGAATATCCTTTGATGAATGTATTAGGGGTTGGAAACTCTGAAGACCAATGACCCTCTAGCAAACCTCCGTTAAGGGTCTTCAGAGTTTCCATGGGAAGGTAAACATATATAGCATTCTCTTCTTCTTCCCTTACAAATCACTTTGCCATTAATACAAATCACATTGTGCATGACATTACATTCTGCATGTGTCATTTCATAACTGTTGATTGGTATATAGAGAGATTCAAGCTAATCAAACTCCGGGCAACCCTTGTTTGATTATACTCGTGTACAACCTTTATCTCTTTATGTATGAATAGTGACCCTCTGACAATGATCAGAAACATTCCAAATAACTGTAATGATCGCTACTGTTGATTGGTATATAGAGAGCAAACCGACGATCATTCAAAATTTAAAGTTACCGCTAACCTCTGCGCCATCATCATTGACAGATATCTCTTTGAGATGATAGCTTCTCTTCAGATTCTGATTGCACCGGTGGAATTGGAATTGGAATTGGAATTAATGAGACAACTTTTCAGTTGTTATCCGAGAGATAGAGGTCAACGATGAAGACAACCTGAAAACAACCGGATACCATGGATCAGAGAGATTCAAGCTAATTAAACTCATATCTCAAGCCGGTGCAAGTTATGTTGTAGCATCTTTGATCATCTTCTTTGTAATTACTTTTTATTGTTTCGGGTTCCCTTCCATCGTTGACAGATATCTCTCTGAGATGATAAAGGTAGATCATGGAAAGTTGAACTCAAGAAAACAAAGATGAAACCGATTAATGTTCTTTATATATGAATAGTGACCCTCTAGCAATATTTGTAATTACTTTCTATTGTTTAGCGCCGATCCGATTGTTAAAAGTATCAAGACTATGAAATTAGTAAAACAACTGAATTTTACTTGCTTGCATGAAAAGTTCAATTTTAGTTCAAACTTTTCAAACACCTGCAACATCTCAAGAGTCGAGGTCCTCTGAAAAAGACATCGTACAATGAACTTTTCATGCAAGCAAGTAAAATTCAGTTGGTATTAATGGCAAGATATGTGGCTTTAGTCCTTTACGCAGGTTTTTTGACAACTTTTTGCTAATACACACAACTTTTTGCTCTAGTGGTGTGCTCTACCTTTTTGACAAACACCTGGCTAACCTGTCCAGTTATCAATCTCACTGGCAATCATCGTTGGTAGCTATAGGTAAGAACATTGTGGATGAGGATTGTTTATCTATCTTCCCATTGATTTCAAAGGATATTCATGTGAGAATGATTTCGTTACTGTAATGATCAGAAACATTCCAAATAACTGTAATTGATTTCCACGATATACCTAGACTGCTACAACATAACTTGCACCGGCTTGAGATATGAGTTTAATTAGCTTGAATCTCTCTGATCCATGGTATCCACTTTCAGGTTGTCTTCATCGTTGACCGCTATCTCTCGGATAACAACTGAAAAGTAATTACAAGAAGATGATCAAGGATGCTACAACATAACTTGCACCGGCTTGAGATATGAGTTTAATTAGCTTAAATCTCTCTGATCCATGATATGAGAGCAATAATCCATCGAGAACTATAGAAACAGAGAATAAGAGAAGAGATAATAACATATGAGCTACAATGACGTCGTGTTTTGGAAGCTATAACATAACTTGCACCGGCTACTTTTCAGTTGTTATCAGACGACTACTTTGATCAAGATGACATACACCTAATTTACACATATCCTTTGATGATGTCAAGTTTAAGTCATTGACAATGTTGAGGGTTATTACTTTGTTTTTTAATTTTTTTTAACTTTTTATAATTATTAAATTAAAAAAAAAAAAACAACTCAAAACATCAAAAAACTATTAAAATAAATTACCCCCTCCAAGCGCCTCGCTTAGGCCTAAGCGAGGCGCCTGGGTGCTGAAGTCGAGGAGGTCAGTACGAGGGTCAGACCTCCTCGACTTCAGCTCCCAGGCGCCTCGCTTAGGCCTAAGCGAGGCGCTTGGAGGGGGTTTAAATAGAAGCAGGGGGGTTTAAATATCACCACCCTTTACAAATGGCAAAACGTTATGTCTCTTTCAAAAAATACCTAGATGAACTTGGTGCTGTTCATGCCCTACTTTTATTAAAAAAAAAAAAAAGTGTAGTTAAACGCAAGTATTATTATTGTTAAATGCAGCTTATAAACTAAATGATGTCTTTAAACGCAAATAATATTAACAACCAAACGCAAGCACTATGTATTTAAACACACTATTTTTATTCTTGAACACATGCAGCCCGAGAACTACTATTTCAAGGATAAATCAATGGAAGAGACATTGGCTATCTTTTCACTTAATGTCCTAAACATAATGGATAGACTAGATGTAAGGAGACTAGATGAATATGATATAATCATCTGCCCACTGCTGATAGACCGACAATTCTACATGGTATGCTTCAATGTGAAAGATTTAACCATTGAGCTAATTGACAACTCAGCAGTTGGAGGTAAAGCCATCCAAAAATACAAAGGAGTCCCGGTGAAACTGGTAAAAACAACGCGTATAAAATTAAAAAACATTGTGATTATTATTAAAAAGTAACTCATATATTCTTCAAATGGTTTGCAGTGAAAAGTATTATGCACCTTTCTGACCAACGCATGCCGAGAAAAAAAAGAATTCCGGTAACTGGAAAAATAAAACATAGAGCGTAGGGAAATGGAGTGGAGAACAACGAATAAGGATGTCGACTGCGGTGTCTTTGTAATGCGACACATGGAAACATACAAAGGAGAACAAATTTGGTCATGTGGTTTTAAGGAATAAGGGGCTGAACAAGACAGGCAGATTAAAGGATTGAGGCGTAAATACTACGCAAAGATGATCCTTAATGAATACAACATGGAAAGGGAACACGTTATTCAACTTGCAGAGAATTTTGACATATTTCCTCAGAAGAAAAAAGTGCTCGCAAAAATAAAAGAAAACTGGAGAAAAGACAATATGATCTTATCAATGGGGATAAGAAGAAAAAAGAAAAATGAAGAACAAGAAACATTTTTCTTTGTTGAACAAAAAAACAACATATTTCTCTATTGTCCTTTCTAATGTTTAACATTTGTTGCGTACATTGGGTCATCTTTTTTAAGACACAATTATTATTAAATGCAAACAATAAAAAATTGTTCAAAAACAAAATTAAAACACAAATAGATAAAACTTTGGTAAGGTAAAATGCAAGTTGTATTTTATACACCACACTTTATAAAAAAGGTGATAACTTACAAAAGAAATGATTTTTTAAACAAAAAAAAAATAACAATTACATTTATATAAAATAAATTGGGTTTTAGTCAGAATAAAACTAAATCATTCTGGTTGGTTGATGTTTTTTTAATGTTTTTCTTCAGATATTGAATATGTTTACTGCTTGATGTAGACATTGTGTTTTTTTCTAAACGCAACTTTTATTAATAATAAACGCAAATAATAAATAATTATTCAACAATAGTTTTCAAATTAAAACGAAGCTTATTTTTAAAATGCAAGTAGAATAACTTTAAATTTATATAAAACGCAAGTTATATAACATTATATTAAAAAATCACATGATTTTTTAAACACTCACTAAGAATTACATTTAACTAATTTACTTTATTTAAAACGCAATAAAACAAAGAACATAACACTTAAAAAATGGTTGTAAAAAGATAAATTTGTTAAAAGAAAAGTTAATATAAATTAGTAAATTTTAAAAGTGACGGTTTAAAAAAGGCAAAATTACCATAGACCATCAAATAGATGTCATTTCACACCTGATAAAAAAAAAGGTAGAAAGTCATGATGAAACTGAAGACTCTTTAACCTATAAAATTAATTTTTTTAAGCGGCAAATGTACTTTTATTTAATATACAAAATAAACACTATAAAATAACATAATTTGTGAACATTTTAGGGCAACTCTACACCTTCATTCTCTCTTAACACAAAATCTAAAAACCCATTAAAATCTAAGAAAATGGCAAACTACTGGACCCTGTGCACATGGTGGTATGAGCAGAGAAAATTCTATCTGATAATGAGCGACAACCAGAAAGTCATTTACACGTGTAAAGAGAGTGTGCTCAGAAATTGTAGCAAGCCAATCCTGAAAAAGATGTATGCCATAGGTGTTCCACATCTAAGCCATTCAACACAGGTGACAAAACTGTTTGATGTGCTGAAGAAAATGTTTAAAAATTATGAGGTGAGGGGTGTTAGCAGCTCGGAATTTGTTGAATACAGGTTTGAGATTGATGTAACTTTTGATGATGGAAAAATTGAAGAATTCCATCCTAAGGGGATCTCTTTCTCAACCGATATGGATTTTCATAAAAACCTGTCTGGGAAACCACTTATAAACCAAAATGGATCAGAGTTTGGTTCAAAACTTGAGTTGATGGCCAAGGCTTAGGTTGAACTGTGGTCTGGTATGGACCCAAAATCAGATTACGAAGAGGAAGAAGGAGACATTGATGAGGCAAAATTAGACCTAGAGCTTATAGAGATTGTGTATGAGGAGATAACTAGTTTCTCTCCCTAGATAGTTCACGAATCCAATAATGTTATGTTTTTTGGCTGTTTAAGTTTGTAAATTCAACCATGATATGTAATAAACCTAAGAATTTAGAATATTATGTTTTTTGGCATGTTTTATGATTCTTTTTCAATTAACTTGTATGAATTACCATAAACACAAAAAACGCAAACATTTAAAAATTCAAACGCAAGTTATGAAATTAAACAAAAAAAGAACAAATGTCATCAGTTTGATAAAAGACAGACGCAACTACTATTATGAATAAAACGCAAATGTAATTTATTATGGAAATTATTAAACGCAATTACATATCCAAGTTACATGCAAGTACAAAATATTTACAAACATAATCATCTTCTCAAGTTAATTATTTCATTTGTGTTGACATATCTTGTTCAATCTGGTTAAACGCAATTACATATCCAACAACCAAATATCATCAGTATGATAAAAAATCATGCACAAAAACATCAAAAATTCAAGTTAATTATTTACAAACATAATCATCTTCTCAAGTTAATTATTTCATTTATGTTGACATATCTTGTTCATTCTTGTTAAACGCAATTACATATCCAACAACCAAATATCATGAGTATGATAAAAATCAATACGTAAATATATAAAAATTTCAAACGCAACTTGTAGAAAAAATAAACCAAATATCATAAGTATGTTAAAAATCAAATACGCAATTACGAAATCTGAATAAAAAAGTACCTATCATTCATAATATAAAATTAATAAAACATAAGTAGAAATCCAATTTACACGCAAGTACAAAAAAAAAACACAGTTTAATAGTCTTTAATATATAAAATGAGAATTCGTTTTAGGATCGTAATCACGAACCGTGATCTCACGAATACCAACCGTAGGGTGCGGAATCCCCTCCAGTTGTGCAAAATGATTCAGAACTAAACGTAATCGATCGTGATGAAAACAGATAATGAATCACCGAGCAATTTCCATAACTTTACTCTTTGTATTAGATCAAATCAAGAATATTATAGATGAAATCCTAGACCTAATACAGAGAATATCACACACACACAAACTAGGGAAAAGCTCCAAATGATAACTCTCTCTAAAAATAACTAACTTTTCCCTATTTATAGGCTCCCACCTTCACCCCTTTCATGAGGTTGAAAGTGTTCATTCGACCCCTCGTGGGTTCGAATGAAACCTTTTCTATCTTCCAATCTACATTCGACCCCCCTCGTGGGTTCGAATGTGTCTACTAATACTCAACATCTTCATAATCTTGGTCGTTTTCTGATTATCTGAACCTTCGACATTAAGTACCAGATCACTAGCTGGGGACATACATGAATAATGCACTTACAATCTCCCCCTTGGACCTAGCTAGTGATGTACCAAATCAGAAAGGTATCAATTCTTCAAGTCTTGATTTCATCGTCTTGAACGACTTGAAAACTTTCCATCTTCTTGCACGTTTGTGTCGAAGTTCTTGACTATGTCTGCAGTAAGCTTTGAAATCTCAGACAGACTTAAGAAATCTTGGCTTTGTCTTTTGTTGGTCCAGAGATGAAGACAAAAATCTATCTTGGAATTCTTCGATCTTCAGTCATTTCTTTAACAACCTCTGACTAGTTTCTGTTGTTCTGGTGATCTTGATGTTCATGTTTGGGTCTTGTTCAGTTACACACTTTGTCGATGAATCTTGAGTAGTGCACCTGTTGTGTTTGATTCTGCAGAAAAATTTACTAAAAACTACACAAACTACAACCAGCGTTAGACACGACAAAAATCTCGGAAGTAGTCTTCACATTCCTTTTGACCCTCAATAGTTCTCCCCTTGAACTATTAAACATTGTTAATATGCACCAGAAACTTGAAAATTTGCAATTTGATTTCCTTTTTACAACTCTCGAGCATCTGAGCTTTCACATTAAGTATCCCAACATCGGTTATCGAAAATAGAATTGAAACAAAAAACATTTTGATTTTTCAAACTTTATGTTAAAACACACCAAAAATCTTTTTGAATTTTCAAATAGATTTCATTAAAGTAAACTAAACATATTTTTGCGAATTTTCCGGTAAGAGGATCATATCAGTATTGAAACAGTCAGTCAAAACTATATTTGATCAATTTTCTGCTTTTTAACATTGAGCATCCTACAGCCATTACCAGTATGTTTGTCCACTTAAACCTAAAATCATCATTCATTGTTCAGCACTTCAGATACATTATGGTAATATTAGATACTGAAAAATCTATGGCCCCCGCGTACGCGACACATTCCTGTATCAAGAATTGCACAAAGCTTCATCGTAACACGTGATTATATTGTAGTTATCCGTTAGTTACAAGGTATGAGGCACAGCGGTGACAGGTCAGCAAATTAATGCTTCAAAACGACTTATGCATTCAATCAGGGTGAGTACTAATATCATGCATGATTTTCATCATAGGATTGATACGATGCATTAGATAATCTTTGATTATCATCACACATGATAGATCCTCATTCGGTAACTTAAGGTTTTGTCATTAAAGATCTTTTAATAAGATACCCTGACTGATCTAGGTCCGTAAATTAATATGACAAAAGATCAGTTAGGCTATCCCCAGATAAATAACAATATAACGACCCGGAACCTCAGATTTTGGCAATCTATCAAACGAAATTTCGGTACTAAGACCATATGTCAACGAGACGTTGATCCACATGATTATCAGTTAATGTTTTTAGGTTTATATCACCATGCTGAACTTTAACCTTTGATTTCAAGCCTACCAATATATAATTGTAGTGGCTACTCAATGTTTATCAATTCATTTGGTTTTCAGAGTAGTCTGACAGTCCACTGATGTACTATCATCTCCTCTTTTTCTCCAGGAAAACTCATTTTTTTGATTTTCTAATTTCTTAATTTTGATTTTTCTGAAATTTTCTCCCCCTAAAAATCTAAAAATAAGAATATTTTTGGATTTTAAACTTTTTGAAGAAAAAAATATAAAATGATATCCGATGAGGTTTACTCATTGATTTTCAAAAACCATTTTCCCTCTCAGATTACTTGACTCACGTTGTTATTTCAATTAGTAAAACCATTAACAAAGATAAGAGAGTTTGGAATAAACCATTTTGGTGCATCCGTTGTAGAAATCCAAAACTTGAGAGCAATTGCATTAGATTGCAACTTTTTCCGGCTTCACAAGTAGGAAACAAACTACAAACACACTCCTCTCTGTTGAAATCATGTTTTCCTTTTTCAAAATCCCATCCTTGACCTTTACCTCTCCAATAAATAGCTTGTATACAGATACTCCACTATCAACTATCAAAAGATAGCTAATAGGTCTGTCTGGAACAACCTGCACACTCGCTAAACAATTAGTAGTAAAGAGGTACTCATCCCTTCACAATGATGGGTCGTCCAAGGTCATCAATCCTCAGAACATCAATCCATTCTCCTTTTGAAAAATCAATTGGTTTTTCAATGGATTGATTTGAAGTAGAAATTGCTATTGATTTAGAAAGTGAATTGGGTTTCCAAACACGTTCAGAGTTTATTTTAGACTTTGTTGAAATGGTTTTGATTGTTGACTTTTCAGATTTCTTATTTGAAACCTGCTTCTAAACTTTGTTTGGAATCTTCCCAGACTTAACTGATGAAGATCTAGGTTTAGAGTTATTCTTAGGCTTAGCCTTATAACTCCCCCTTACCTTAGCAACCCTATCACAATCTCCATTTTTATTCAAGGAAATTTTGTTACGATTGTCATACACAACCTGTTTCCCCTTTTGTTTCTTGATTGGTTTTGGGGATACAGGCTTTTTGACATTGCCTGAATTTTTAGCAAATTTCACTTCAGTCTTTTTTTGTTTAACATACGGACATGCAGCAACTAAATTCCCACACTCTCCGCAGTTATAACAAGACCTATATTCCACAAAATCACATGCATACCCTTCATCCCAATACCAGTAGGGACAATGAGCATCAATATGACCAACTTCACCACATTCAAAACAGCTTCTCCATTCAACATAACCATGAGAATACTGTGGTGAGTTGTTTCTCCAATAACCATCAAATCGAGAGTGACTTTGAGAATCATAAAAGTCATGTGTTCTAGATGAAAAACCTTTTGAATTCTGGCTGCGTATATGGCTTTATTCCAGAACATTACTAGAAGATTAGAATCTGCAAGCATTGTTCTCGCCAATAAGAGTCCTGTTTTTGCTTTTCGCGACACCGTTCTGTTGAGGGGTATACGGAGCACTGTATTCATGATGAATTCCTTTATCTTCACAAAGAGTATCCATCTGTGCATTTTTGAACTCCGTCCCATTATCACTCCGAATTCTTTTGATCTCCAGACCATAAACATTCTCTAATCGAGTGAACAGAACCTTCAGATTGTTAAAGGTGTCGCTCTTATGATGCAAGCACATTACCCACGAGAATCTGGAATAATCATCACTAACCACAAGACAATATAACTCTCCAGCATGACTTTTACGCTTGACAGGTCCAAATAAGTCCATGTGCAAATGCTCAAGTGGCAATTCCACAGATTTTACTTTCTTTGGTTTGTGGGACTGTTTGTGCTGCTTTCCCTTTTTACAACTCACACACTTGTCATTTAGATGGAAATGTTTGACATTAACACCTTCAACAAGTTCATTCTTCACCAGATGGTTCATTTTTCTGAGGTGAATGTGTCCCATCCTCCTATGCCACATAATAGATTTTTTTTTTGTAGCCTTGGAGAGGAAACACGTTACTTGGCCTTGAGTTGTCATCGCTTTTGACATGTCGAGAATGTACAGATTATTCACTCTCGGTGCTTTCAGCATGATCCACTCCTTTGGAAGTACAAAACCGGGTTTAAGTATGTAACTTGAGATTTGTCATCAAAGAATACAGAAAACTGTTTATCGCAGATTTGACTGACACTAAGAAGATTATAATAGATCTGTTTCACATACGAGATCTTCTCAAATCTCACAATACCATTACTCACACTACCCTCCATAGTAATGTAACCTCCTTTGTTCCCATCAAATGCTACATATCCGCCATTGATGTTTCTAATGTCGAATAGCAACGACAAATCCCCTGTCATGTGACCAGAAGCTCCACTGTCAACAATCTAAAGACTGCTAACAGGGCCAGCTGAAGCTCCCTGCACATATCAAGTAAAAATATTAGTTCTTTCGGGGGACCCAAGCCTGCTTGGTCTTGGGCCTTTGAACATTTTGTTTCAAAGATTCTTTATCACAAACAGTTGAATTTGAATTGACCTTTTTCTAATCAATCAAATTCTTTTCACTTTTAGATTTTTCATTTGCTTTTGAGTTTGAAGCACCTTGAGAACTGTAGATACACGTTTTGCGACTAGTGCTATTGGATTGCACATACAAATCTGTTTTGGCATTTACATAGGGTCGAAAGTGGACATAAAGGGTCGAAGGTGAATATAAGTGGTCGAAGGTAGAAGAATTTGGTCGAAGGGAGAGGTTTGTAGAGTTGTATGCTGATTCGCCCAAACTTTGGGGCGAACCTGCACATTCGACCTAACGAAGGGGCGAATGTGCAGGTCTATATATTTGTTGATTTTCATTTTCATGTTAAGTTTTGGTCATTAGTTCCCTCCTTCGATCTGGTTTTCTCCCTAGGGTTTTGTTAAAGTCTGATTTGTGTCTTTATCATTATAAACAACATTTTGTAATGTTTATCAAAGATGTTTATGAATGAAAAAGGAATGTTAATGATGATTTGTGTGTTTTTCTAATTATATTATCATTTCGTAACTAATTCAGGGATTCCACACCTAAATTGGTATACTTGTTTGATCAATATCTTTGTTTTTGACAATCCGATCTTCATATAAGAACTCACCGGTGACTAGAATTGTTCCGAACGTTTCAAGATCCGGATCTGAGATTTTGAAGTCTCAGTCTGTTTCTTTACTTCATTCTTTAAGGAAACTTTCATAGTTACCTTCTCTGATTTAACAGAGACAGGTCCAACCATTGATTTAACAACAGGTTTTAGTGGAACCTTCTGTTTATCTACAGTTATGTTCACCACTGGTTTCTTTAAAGGTTTTTCCATGGCTATCCAGTTACGACGATAATATGCCATCTGACGATTATCCCTCTTTTGAAAATATCGGCTTTTATTATAAAGCGGTGCTGGTTGAGGGACAAAACGTCGTTGTGGATAATAGTGATTGTCGACTAGACTATGATATTTCTGCTTCACTTCAACCCCGTGCCTCTTATGCCTTACGTACAGGCAGTGAGCAAGTAAATGCCCTCTCTCCCCATACTTAAAGCATGCACGGTATTCTTCAAACACGTTCTTGGCGTTCAACTTTGCATAAGTAGTGATAGGATATTGGTCATCCACACACCTTCGTCTTAAACTCTCAGGAGCTGGGTCCTTTGAGTAAGTCGGCTCAAGAAAACTATTCGCCTTTTTCTTTGGCTTGATAAACTCGGTGACATGAACTGTAGGTTCTTTAGGAAGATCCAAATAAATTTTCTTTAAGATCTCTGGAGGTACATCATTAGTTCTCTCGTGTTTTGGGAACCAAATAGTACTCTCCTACCAGATTTTCTCAATCTTGGAGTAATTGGCAAACTTAATTGGATATTCCTCGTTAGAAATAATCTTATCGGATCCTTCCATCCGATAAAATACTTTGACGGGTTTGTCACTCGGTTCATTCTTTTCAACTCGCTTAACTGACTGATTCACTCAATGAGCGTTAGCCATTGGATGAAGAATCTGAGAAGGTGATACCGGTTCATTGGTGATAATGTGATTTTCAATGGGAATATCACTCACTTTCTCAGTTATCTCATCATCCGAATCAGAATCATCAGTTACAGCAGTTACCCCCTCATTGTTCAATCCCAAAATTGGTCTAACATCGGAATTTGGATCCCCAACACTAGAAGTGTTAGATTCATCATCCGATGTAGAATCAGATTTGATTGAACTCTCTGGTGTTGTTGAATGTAAAGTGTGATTTCCAAATAACACAGGAGATGGAACCGCCTTGTAGTTTGCACTACTCGGTTATGAGGGTTCTTCAATAATATGATCAACAACATAAGCAATATGTTTGTAACTTTCTAGCTTCTTGTTGACCTTTTCTGCAAAGCACTTGATGGTTGCCATTTCAAGTTTAGTTTCTTCCAATTCATTGATATAACTGTTAATGGACAATTATTTTAAAGAAAGTGTTTTCTTTAAATTAGAAATATCCTTTTTGTAACCATCAAGCACTTTATTGAATTCATGTGCTTCTTTGCGATAAGATAGATAGTTAAGTCTAGCACTCTCAAGTTATACCCTGAGTTGCTTGTTCTCTTCTGTCAATCTATCACATGTTCCACAATATTTGTCACTATTCATGTCTATGGTGGAATCAGAACTTACCTGTTTCGGAGGCTCTGTCATCGCCATCAAAGCAAAGTGTGCTTCCTTTCCAGCAAAGAATTTGGAATAATCAATTCTGGTGAAAGCATCATCCACTATGCAAGACTTGCGAGTCATAAGAAAATCATCTTCGGCTAGAAGTTGATCAATGTCATCCTCTAGTGAGTTAACACTAGCTTCAGAATCAGGCTCGCTCTCCGAATCAGAATAGACTGAGTCACGCTCTTTAGGAATATCAGTGACTGAATCAAGAATCAATCCTGGAGTCTTCTCAACAGGAATATCAGCTTCTTCCACCATTTCCTCAATCTTCACTTCAGATCTCTTCTCAACCTCCAAAACTTCTTCAACTACCACCGGTTCCTCCAAATCAATCTTCTGTGCAACACACGCCACATTACCAGCTGTAATCTCTTCAACACCTAGTTGCATCCCAGTCCAATCAAATCCTTCATCCTTTTGAATTACCAAAGCCTGGTTTTGGTTATCTGTAGATGTTTGGCTATTTGGTGTGGAAATTGGAATGATGGTTCTGGTTGGATTATGTGGTGTTTGATTTTTGGTCTGGCTTGATGTAGGGGTTTGTCTAACAGAATTGTTTGGTGAGGTGTTTTGTCGGGTTTGATAATTATTTTGTGATTGATAGTTGTTGTTGTTTTGGCTTTGATAAGATACCTGATTTTGAGATTGACGGTTCTGGTAATTGGTGTTGAATGGATTCCTGTTTCCTCGTTGAGCTGGCTGTGTGCACTCTCTCTTGAAATGACCTTTCCCACAACAGTTAAAACATGTGACTTTGGCATATCAATTTGAGCTTAGTCTTCACTGGTTAGATTGTTGTTACCAATTTGACTAGCTACCAAACTATTATAAGAAGTTACCATAGCAGATACCAAAGCTACATGTTGCTGAGCAACTTCAACAGTTACATTGTTCAAGTTAGATGTCTCCAACACTATTGGGCTTTGATTTGGTTGACTTTGGTTCATTTGAGGAATGTATGATTGTTATTGAGGTTGGTTCAAGCTAGCTGAATAGCATGCATCTCGTTGAATTGGTGAAAAAGGTGGAATGTAAGTGTTAGGGTATGATGGTGGTGTATAAGATGAGGTTTGAGCTAGATAGTTTATCGGGGTTTTGGTTGGTTCAATAACGCTTGAAACACAAGCAATGTGTGGAGCAACAGAACTGCTAGTACTTGAACTAGTCAGGGTAGAAGATGTACCACCATGATATAACTTTGGATTTTGAGGAACTTGTGCTCTTTTTGCTTTCCTCTTCTCTTCCATCTCTTTGTTCTCCAACTTCTGAATGAATTCATTGATGGTCCAATATTGATAGGCATTTTTCTCCTTTATGACCTCAATGTGTTGATTCCAGTATGGTGGTAATGCATCAGCGAACTTATCCACCAATTCAGACATAGGTATCTTAATCTCATAGCTTGAAAATTCAGTCAACAAATGGCAACCTAGGAATCAACTCCTTCAACGTCTCATTTCCCATGTAACTAAAATTCTCAAACTCTTTTGTTAACTCTTCCATCCTCAACTTCCTAGTTTTCTCGTTCCCATCATGACGATTCTTCAACATATCCCAGAGCTGCTTTGAAGTTGTGCAAGACCCAAACTGATGTAGAAGATCAGTGTTGATAGCCTGAGATAGTTGAGAAAACGCTTTCTGCTCCACCGCAAAATTTTTCTTCTCATCCTCAGCTAAGCTTTCCAATGGAATTGGTTCACCCGTGTTCTCCAAAACCGGTGCTACATAGCCCTTAGCTATCATTTGCCATGCCTCTGTGCCTTCCATTCCCATTCCCTCCAAATGAATTTTAAACTTGGTCTTCCATTGATTGTAATCCACCATCTCCATCAACTTTGGTGGACGACTCCCGCTACCTGAAGATAAATCATGAATTAGTGTAGAAATAGCATTGGTAGTTTGAAAGTGTACCGCGGCTGCTGCAACTCCCCAATAATCATTCATCGGTTGTTGTGGTGGTTAAGCAACTGTTTGTGGCATCAAACTAGTCATTGCTAAGTAATTGATCGGCTAAGATGGTTGATTAGTTGTCTTCTGTGTTGCTACAGTCCAAGGATCCATCGTCACTTGATGTTGTTGTGTAGTATTAGGCCTCGGTGTTGTTGGAATGTTCCACATATCGTCTACGAAGTCTGAAACACGAAACAATTATAAATTTTTTTTATCAGATTCTACGTTCGACCGTTTATCAATAATCGTGGGTTCGAAGCTGGAAATATTCTAGGTTCGACCCTTTCTGATGACTCGAAGGTAGAATATAACAAACAATCTCACTTTCGACCAAAATAAACCCACTTTCAACCTCACGTAAGGTCGAATGTACACAATCTGGTCGAATGTATAACAACACACTTAAAACTTCTAGGTTCGACCTTAAAAATGACCACGTTCGACCTAAAGTTCTCAGATTCGACCTAAATCTCACACTTTCGACCGTTCTCCCCTAGGTTCGACCCTGTCATTTTGAAAAACGGTTATTCTTTGGAAATCAGTTATTTTGATCCCAATTTTTCAAAAGTTGATGAATTTTAATGATGTTTTGCAGATTTTGCTTTAGAATTGATTTAGAACAAGTTTAATAAAGAGAATTCTAGATTTTATCCATGAAAACTAGTCCGAATCAATCAATGTTCATCAAAAGCCATTGTTCTATGAAAACAGAAAAAATTTGATCAAAAATAGGTCCAAATCAGCTCAAATATTATCAATTTGTAGTTGTTTGATCCTTATGGCTCTGATACCACTTTGTATGAGGATCGAATTGTCAAAAACAATAGGTTTGATCAAACAAGTCTACCAATTTAGGTGCTGAATCGCTGAATCAGTTATGAAATGATAATACAATCAACAAAACACACAAATCACCATTAACATCCTTTTTCATTCAAAAACATGCTTGATAAACGTTACAAAATCTTGTTTAAAATGATAAATACACAATTCAGACTTAAACAAAACCCTACGGGGAAAACCAGATCGAAGGAGGGAAACAAAATGACAAAAACTTATCTTGAAAATGAAAATCAACATATATATAGTCCTGCACATTCGCCCCTACGTAAGGTCGAATGTGCAGGTTCACCCCAAAGGTTGGGCGAATCAACACAACTCCCTACAAAACTCTCCCTTCGACCAGAATCTTCTACCTTTGACCTACTTAATCACCTTCGACCCTTTATATCCACTTTCGACCCTACGTAAATGCCAAAACAGATTTGTATGTTCAATCCAATAGCACTAGTCACAAAACGTTTATCAACATATTCAAAAGGTAAGGTGTTAGGTTCAGGGACTGTTCAGGCTGGGAAACTGAAGTTTGAGAATGTCAATCTTATTGATAATCATAAATTTAATCTTCTTAGTGTATCACAAATGAGTGACAAAGGGTATGGCTCATTCTTCACAAAGAAAACTTGTAAGATTATTGGGCCAGAACTGGTGAAAAAGATTGATACCATCATTGCTGAGAACAAAGCACAACTTGTTGCTCATAGGAGTGGCAATGTGTATGTAGTTGATATGTTGAAGGATAATCCTATGGTAGATGTCAGTCTATTTTCTGCTGCCTCCACTAAAGAGACAGATTTGTGGCATAGGAGACTGGGTCACACCAACCTTCAAACTATCAACTCACTCTCCAAACAAAGCCTTGTAAGAGGTCTACCATCAAAAGAATTCAAATGTGACAAGCACTGTGTTTCCTGCTTAAAAGGGAAACAACATAAAAGCTCTTACAAATCCATTGATGAGTCCAAAACAAGTCAATGTCTTCAATTGTTGCACATGGACCTGTTTGACCTAGTTAAAATCATGAGTCTAAGAAGAAAAAGATTTTGTCTTATCATAGTTGATGATTTTTCTAGGTTTACATGGACTTACTTTTTACAATCTAAGGATGAGACTGCAGGCATCTTGAAGGACTTTGTCACCAAAGTTGAAAAACAATATGACTCGCCAGTAAAAGTCTTTAGAAGTGACAATGGAACAGAGTTTAAAAATAAGGAGTTGGATGACTTCTGTGTGTCAAAAGGAATTGTGAGGCAGTACAGCATTCCAAGAACACTAGAACAAAATGGGGTGGTTGAGAGGAAAAATAGAACTCTCACTGAGGCTGCAAGAACCATGCTAGCAGATTCTGGTTTGCCACTGTCCTTCTGGGCAGAAGATGAAAACACTGCTTGCTATGTTCAAAACAGAGTTTTAATCAACCCAAGACATCAAAAGACTGCTTATGAAATTCTGTTCAAAATCAAACCATTAATCTCATTTTTCAAAATCTTTGGCTGCCCATGTTTCATTTTAAATCTTAAAGATTCTATCTCAAAATTTGCAGCCAAAGTAGATTGTGGTTATTTTCTGGGATATTCTTCGACTGCCAAGGCCTACAAAGTGTTTATCACAAGGACCAGGACAATAGAAGAAACTCTAGGGTCTAT
Organism: Ambrosia trifida; assembly: GCA_028751855.1. NCBI lineage: Eukaryota > Viridiplantae > Streptophyta > Magnoliopsida > Asterales > Asteraceae > Ambrosia > Ambrosia trifida. The sequence continues at coordinate 64,494,771 of CM054130.1, read as the reverse complement.
AATAATGAGACCGACGCTATCAGACAAATATTGGTGATCCATATTGGTGTTTTACTATTTATGACCGAGAACACTTGGGTTCTTAGTTATTTAAGATGTTTAGGCCGAGAACTAGTTTGTTCTCAGTTGGGCTTGGGCTTTGGGATAGGCCATGTGGGCCAAACCTAGTACCTATATAATGTTATGTTCATCATCATTATTAGGTTAGCGGTTTTGTTTTTATCAAAGAATTCTCTCTAGTATCAGACGGTGAGTCATCCCGTATGCTAGTGAAGATTATTATTTTCTTAAATCGTTCTTCATATTTCTTGAAACATTATAATCATTGATTCCGCCTTTGATTAAAAATCACTTGATATCGGGTATAATTTTTGGGATGGCCTGGGTACCAATGTTTAACTAATCTCCTTATTCATGCAGGCACAATCAAGGAGGATTATCAATAACCACTGGTGTTGGTGGTGGTTGTTCCAAGCATATGTTAGGTGACATCTCTCTATTACATATCTCTACATCTTTTAACACGGAGTGTGTTTCTTTCAAAGGAGATAAGGGATGTAAGGTCAGCATGGCAGGTACATTTAAATTTGATGCACAAACTTTGAAAAAGATTGATTGGTCGTTATTTGAGAATGGTTATAGAAAAGAACAAAAAGATTTTCTTATTTTTAGGTAAATTTTATACATAAGTTTGTCTTTTCCCTTTGTTTATGCACAAAATTTAGGGGGAGAAGGGAGATATTTAAGGAAAATACAAAAATAGTGTTTTATTTTATTTATGTACAACATTTAGGGGGAGATAGGAGAGAAAATGAGAAAATTAAAAAACATGTGAAAAAGAGAAAACTACAAAAAGAGTTTTTGTTGTATCACTTGTGAAAAAGGCTGACACACGTAATGCATTGAATTTTAAACGTAATTGGTCTTTAATTCGAGAATGGTTTTACAAAAACACAAAAAGATTTTTCTTGGTTTTAGGTTGTAAATTTGTTCTTTAAATTTTCAATTTTAAGCACAAATTTAGGGGGATATATATCCTCAGAAAAATACAAAAACAATAGAAAATTCTGAAAATGAGAATTTCATGGTGCGAAAAAAGAAGAAATGATAGTACATCAGCTGTTGAGTTGTCACACCTTAAAATCGAAAAGAAAATTAAATCAAGTGTGATTGCAGCTCCATTATATGATGTACTGGCAGACAAACTACACAACAAACTCAGTCCAAAATTAATAAAGATAAAGGACTGTGTAACTTGTGGGTAACACATCATCGGCGTATGATCTTATGGTCTTAAATCTTGCGTTGATAGATTGACAAAATCTGAGATTTCAGGTCTTTAAATTGTTGATACATCTGGGGATGTCCTGGCTGCCCTTCTGCTGCATCCAGATATATGCTGACCTAGGCACAGTCAGGACGTCTTAAAAGAGCAATAAGGAAATGCGAAAACCCAAAATTCTCAAAGAGAATTCAAGCTAAAGGTACAAATCAAAAGCCTAAAGCGATGATAATGCCGAAAAGTGGATATACGATGCTGGTAATCGTCTTGGACTGCTTTCTGGCACTTTAATAAGTTTATCAGAACGAATATACTAACAGTGTGTTGCAGTTTGACAAAGCTAATATGATATTCTTGCACATGATTCTCACAAAAAGATACAGTGTAAATAGTTTGAGGTTTATTTTTGTTTATCTGTTTTGAAAAATTGACCATTCTTGAAGTTTTGACCGATTCTCGAAGGAAATTCAGGTTTTGAGAATTTAAATGGAAGTACACTGATGTACTTGGTGTTCATGTGTATACTGAACCCTCTGTTATATCAATTATTTGCTTATAAAATTCTGAGAATTTGCAGAATTTATACAAATCAAGAAACAGGGGTTAATGAAGAATGAAAGAGTTCCAGTTGCTGGCAAGCATGAATCACCTCAATGAGAAGATGTACCTGAGTCAGAAGAACCTGAAGTGAATCATCTTTTGACAATAAAAGTACAAGTGAAAAAGTACCTAAAAGGTTGTTTGAAAGAGAAAATTGACAAAGAAAAGAGTTATGAGAATCCTCCTCTCAAATTCTCTTTTAACGAGATGTTCAAGCTGAAGTTGGTGATGATCAAGCTGTAAAGCTATCTCTAAGAGAAGACGAAAGAACCCAAGATTGGAAGATCAAGAAATGAAGTTTCTTCCAACTAAGCCATGATAAAGACAGCATAAACCTAGGGGGATATTGTTAGGCCCATAAATTGTGTAGGTTTACGCTTATCTTTATCAAGCTAGTTTATTATTATTAGGCTTAGTTTAGTTAATGGGCTTGGGTTAGGCCATGTGGGCCAAGGGGTTAGTGGACCCTATATAATGTTTTGTTTGATTCATTGTTAGGGTTAGACTTTCATAATCATCTCATTTGTAACACAAGAGTCAACACCTTGTACCAGACAATCCTAGACATTGTGTGCAAGGTGAAGCAGCAATAATATATTGTTCATCGATTTGATCTTTTGTTCTTCACATTCAATCTAGTTTTCCGCACTCGATTGTTTGTTTGATACTCGATAGAGAGGATCTTGGACTAACAAATGTGCACAACAAAAGAGGCCCTCTAGAGCCCAAAACACCAAAACCTATATCATTTGAGAAATCAAATTGATTTGTATATTATACCACTCTATTTCTTAATGATCTATTCTTTTCTCTTCTCAACCAAGTCCCAGTTATGGTTTCAGAATTCTAGAACAGACATCGTGAAAATATGTGGCAGGGAAACTGCTTGCATGATAGAGTGTACCGCGTATATTTCTTGGATTTGATTGTGACTTGCTTGAGTGCCCATAATTAATACACCAAAACATGATAAATTAATCACGGACAGTCAAATAAGAAGGTCTAAGGCAATAAGTTTAAGTGGACGAATATATTGGCAATTTCTCGGACCAACTAGAGTAGGTCCGTGTTGATAAGATTCCCTGAGTCTAAATCACAGTGATTCAATCCCCCGGGAAAAAAATGTATAGTTATTTTTATTTCAATTTCTTTTTCATTTATTTTGATTCTTATTGTTTTGCTTTTGAGTTTAATTATATTTTATTTTAGTTTTATAAAATCAACCATTTTTGAATATTTGACCTATCATCCACAGTGAAAGAAATCCGAATTTTTGAAATTTTCGTGTGAAAGTAGTCGGAAGAACTAGGTGTTCATGATACTGGATCCTCTATTATATTCAGATGCTTACAAAGTTCTGAGAATGTGCAGAATTTAATCTAAATCAAGAAACTGGGGTTGATGAAGAATCATTTCCAGTTGCTGACAAGCATGAAGCATCGTGATGAGAAGATATACCTGTGGCAGAAGAACTTGATGTGATTGCATGTTCTAATAATGAAACACATGCAGAAGTACCTATTATCCTGCTTGAAGACAATGATTGGAAAAGAAAGAGATATGAGAATCCTCCTCTCACATCTTCTTTAGCAAATGATCAAGCGAATGCTGATGATGATTCAAGTGTGGATCTTACTCCCATAGAAGAAGAAAAGGCTCGAGTTTGAGAATACAGAAAAGAAGACTTTCAACAAAACAACACCAACAACCCAACAACAATCTAGGGGGAGATCACAATGCTACATTCATGTTATGAAGACCATTTGATATCATCTGTCTAGGGGAGATTGTTGGGTCTATAATAATGAGACCGACGCTATCAAATAAATATTGGTGATCCATATTGGTGTTTTACTACTTAGGACCGAGAACACTTGGGTTCTCAGTTATTTAAGGTGTTTAGGCCGAGAACTAGTTAGTTCTCAGTTGGGCTTGGGCTTTGGGATAGGCCATGTGGGCCAAACTTAGTACAGGACCTATATAATGTTATGTTCAACATCATTATTAGGTTAGCGGTTTTGTTTTAATCAAAGAATTTTCTCTAGTATCAGACGGTCAGTCATCCCGTATGCTAGTGAAGATTATTATTTTCTTAAATCGTTCTGCATATTTCTTCAATCATTATAATCATTGATTCCGCCTTGGATTATAATCACTTAATATCAGGTATAATTTTTGGGATTTACAGTAAAGTTCAATGAACTTTCATCCTTAAAAATCCTAGCAAATCCTGCTGAATTGTTTGATTTAGATAAATTCAAATTTGAAGATATTACTGTTAAAGCTAATAGTGCAGGTTTTCCACAGTCTCCACAACAAGACTACAGAACAGATGTTGTGATTCCAAGTCACTACAAAGTCTATTCTGTATCAGGGGAAGCAGCTGTTCAAAACACCTGTCAAAACTCTGCCACAGCTGAGTCAGCCACTATTAGCCAGTCTTACCCTCAAACCACTGCCTCACCAAGCTCATCCACTGATCAATCATCTGTTGACAAAAGTCAGTCTAATTTCACACCACTTGGACCCATTCCCCCACTTCAATTTCAAACATCTGTTGGTACTACAGAAGTGCAAACAAATGTTACTTCAACAGAGTCACCAAACCTCTGTCCTTCACCTCAAAATGCCATCATACCATATCAGGGAGATTTAATCTACCTAAGAGCTCATCCACCAGACCAAATCGTTGGCAACATCAGAGAGGGTGTGCTCACAAGAAGCCAATCCTCAAACATCTGTTTTTTTGCAGGCTTTCTATCTCTCACACAACCTGTCAAGTACCAAGAGGCACTAAGAGACAACAGTTGGGTATAAGCCATGTAGGAAGAGATCCTTCAGTTTAAAAGACAAAAAGTATGGGAACTTGTACCACTACCAAAGGATGCTTGTCCAATTGGCACAAAGTGTATCTTCAAAAACAAAACTGATGAAAGGGGTATAGTTGTCAAGAATAAAGCCAGGCTTGTGGTTCAAGGCTTCAGACAAGAAGAGGGGATAGACTATGATGAAACCTTTGCTCCTGTAGCTAGGCTAGAAGCTATCAGACAGATGAAAACGTCCCGTTCCACACCACTATCGACATCATTCTCAAATCTAAATACCTGACAATACTAACCGCTGATGCCCCATCTACATCGATACTCTGCAAGAATTCTGGTTAAATGCTGAGGTTCTTCTACAAGACAAAAAGCCCACAACCATTATCTCAAAAATTGGATAGACAAATATCGCCATTACCCCCCAACTAATATCCACAACCTTCTCATTGAATGACTTGTCAGGTAACGACTCTTTCCCTAAGGCTGAACTTCACACTGAGTTCCACGAAAGGGGTTATGATTCACAAATGACTGGTTCAACTCTTTTCAAAAAGTTTTTCCCACAAGTCATGAAATTTTTCTTTCATACACCCCTTCTATGTGTCTCTGCTAAATCCACTTTTTTTAATGAAATCCCATTGAGAATTCAGTACTTGGGATATGCTATGTTGTCAGAATCTGACTACAATCTATCCTAGGGCCTGTTCTTGGATTTGGTATCAAAAGTGAAGGGAATAAAGTCTGGGTCAAACAATGTTTTTCTGATATACCCAAGACTCTTAAGTGTAATCCTACAAAAGCTTTTGCCTGAAAAAGATTTTAAAAAGGGTAAATCATTTCAAATGAAGAGTCTAACTGATGAAAGTTTTACAAGAATGCTGGGTTCAAACACCCAAGAAAAAGTGTCAAAAGTTAAAGTTTCAAAAACACAAACAAAGAGGATTAAGACAACAACTGTTGTCCAAACCTCTGTTGTTGAGCCCACTGCTCCTGGTGATCATGGCACTACATCCAGTGCTGTGAAACCCACACCAGCCACCTCTAAAAGAAAACGTCCATCCACAAAAACCACCAAGAAAACCAAAAAGGAGTCTCTAGAAGATGAGATACCAGAGGAAAACGCTATTGCAACAAAAAAGCAACAAGAAACCACTGTTGTTACTTCCTCACAACAGCCTATATCTCAACCTGAACAAACTCCTCATGAATCCTCACAAAAGGATCATGTTGTAAGCCAAAGGGAAACACATCATGAGGCATACGAGTCACTTGGACATATGATCATAAGCCCTTCTCTCAGGGCTACTTCTCTTTTCTCTCTTCTACCCTCACCATCACATGTTCTTCCAACAATGAAACCATTATTTGAAGCTATTAATAAAACTCAGGAGATTCCCAGTTCCCCTCCTTCACCCATCAATGAGAGTACACACCAACAAGTGACTGGGACTGAGGAAAATCAATTAGCTAACCCACGAACAGAGGAGGTTACACCCCTGGAGTTCAATGAAACTCTAGGTGAGTTTTCAAGTGAAGCAGCCACTACTGATGTAGAGACCATTGTCTCACAACAGGACAGTGGTTACATAGCTAAGACTTCCTTAAAGGCAACAACTGATGAGGCCACTATAGTGACCCCAAAATCAGTTGGAAGTCCCCAGAACCAAGACAAAGGGGCATCTGGTTCTCTTTCTATGGACTCAACTCCTAGGACTGAACCAGATACAACTACACTAGTAGGAATCCAAATGATCCTACTAATTTAGGTGATGGGTTAAAATACCAAGAATTGACGGCTAGAGTTCAATCCATTGAAACATCTGTTGCTGACATCAAGATAGATATCAAGACAATCATGGGGTCTTTGGCTGCTCTAACCAAAGGTCAACCATCCAAAGAAGAGATTGCTAGTGAGCTATGGAAATCAGTTTCCACCATCATCATAGCTCATAGAAAACTAGCAGATCAAACACATGAAACCTACATGGCTCAGATCAGAACTATGGTAGATGCTAGGTACCCAAGCAGATATTAAAGCCATCAAAGACCATCTGCTGAAGACCACTGGCTCTGCCCCTACAACCATCAGAAGAGATGAAGATGATGATGACTTCACAGCTGATGATGCCAAAAAGGGGGAGAGTGGCAGACATAGACTACCAAAGCTAAAGCCATTTGGAACAAAACCAGGCTCTGAACCAGCACAACAACCCAATGTTCAATCCACTTCTGATGCTGAAGCAGTCAATGCAGGCAAAGCAAAAGAAATTGATCAAACTGCAAATGTCATTGCTGAAAACGCTACTGAAGATACGCAAAAGAGGCTTGACACATTGGAATGCAAAGCAGAGGGTCTTGTGCAAAGGAAGATAGAGTAGCAACAGGAAGTTGAGGATGTTGGCTCCTCTAAAAGGAAAAAATGCCTGCAAAACACATAAAGCAACCACCATCCAAAACTGCTGCTGCTGCTAAAACATCTGCTGCCAGAACCACTGCTGCCATCAAAACCATGCTACCACCAAAACAATTGAACCCATAACCACAACCACCAATGTACCATCAACAACCACTTCACCTCCTAAATTCCAAACATCTGCTGGTCCTACACAAGTGCCAACAGATGTTAATACAACCACTGCTGCCTATACACCACCATCACCACTTATCTTGTACAAAAGGAAGAGAAAATCAACCTTTGTGGTACAAGATGAGAACATACAAACATCACCACCTTCCACTTCAACCACCAAACCTACACCTATATAAGCCATCCCACTTACATCATTCTCACCACACACCTCTCAATTCACATCTCATAGACCACCACCATCCATCACACCATTGGCTGCTTAGTATCATCTTGAGCTTGATCTATTCAAGGGGGAAATGCAATCCTTCTACAATACTGAGGATCCATCAGAAAGATCTTTCCCATCTCTTCCAAATTTTCCTGATCCTGGAAACATAGATCAATATCTTAAATTCAAGACTGAACAGACTAATTTGATCATCAAGGAGAGATGCAAAGGGAACGATGACAGGACTGCTCAGGGCATCCATGTCCACAATGCCTCTCAGCAGTGATTTGGAAAGGGTGGTTAGGGAATCTATTCCTGAACAAATCTTGGCAACCATGCCCTATAAAGCAACCAAGAAACAGTTTGCAGCTTGGACCACTCATGCTCTTCAAGAAGAACTTATAAGAATTGAAGAAATGACTAAGAATCCCCCAGTGAAAATCTTTGCCCCTGATTTTAGGAATGGCAGAGATCTAGTCAGAGCTTTGAAGTTCAAAAGAATGAGAGAAGAAATTTTGGCTGCTAAATATGGGGAGATGAAGTCAGTTGCAAGATGGGCTGAGCTAAGGCTGGTTGAAACATACAAGAAGTTGGAAGAGAATAGAAAGAAAGATCCTACACTGCCTAGAAAACTAATTTACTCAGATGCTCCTATGGTTAAGAAACCTCTACAGGTCTTTACACTTGACAACTTACTTGACACTTCTGACCTATCTGCTGCTGCCAAGAGACAGTTCAAAATATAGAAGGAAATGTCTGAAGAAGACCAGAAGAAGTTTGCTAATACATTTGTAAAAAAGGGTCTCTTCAACCAAATACATTATTTCTCTGATCCCACAACTGAAGAACTCAGGAAACTCATTGGGAGACCTCCATCACCAAACTCATCTCAAATAAATTTGCAGCTCAACAGATCCTCTGGTTCAAAAATTCCAAAATGGAAGGTCAACAAAGAGAACCAAGAATTGATTCTGCTCAGATCAGATGGAGAATCCCAAAAGTTGAGTATGGATGATGCACATGGCCTATGTGCAGACGATCTCCAAACATTGCCAAACTTAGAGCTTGAAAGAGATGCAGAAGACCTCGTCTCATTGAGCATTGAATTACAATTTAAAGGTAAAATCAGAGAAAGTCTGATGAGGAATAAAGAATAAAGCTTAGTTTTGGCATCATCTGTTTTAGGGGAGATTGTTGGGTCTGCTGACCTGGAGAAGAACAGATGATTGGAAAGCCAAAATATACTACACAATTGGTCCTTAATAATAACAACATTTACAAGTTACTTCTCCCAAATGACTGTTGACCCTAACATCTGCTGTACCCTAACAATTGTTGGAACAACTGCTGCTTGCAAAGGTCTGATGAAGAACAACTGCTAGAGAACAACTGCTGATCTAAGTACTGAAGACTAAAGGTCTGTTAGAGCCAACAGCACTTAGGCTCCAACAGACGTTACAAGACCATCATAGGTTTCCTATCAGCTGTTTGTCTATCAGAGTTTTCCAATGTAACAGTATTTGTGTCATCAGATGTTTTATGTTGTTATTCAGTTAGAGGTCACTATCTTAGGTGACGTCAGCCTAGGTCATCAGTAGTTTAGATTGTCTATAAATAGAACAGTGCATGTACTGTTCTATTCTATCACTCAAATCATTCTCTTAGACAAACTTACACGAGTGATCAGGCTGAGGGGGAGTAATTGTAATCGTTTGTAGTCATTCCATTATATGAAAGCTTTCGATTCAAAAACAATTATTCTCTTGTTTTGATTTACAGTTTATCATTCCGCTGCACTTTCCATTTATATTTTATTTTATTCATTACTCATATTACTTAAACAATCAAAATAATCAAACTCATATCCTAACAAAGTTGATGATGTAGAAAAAAATGTGCAGACCCCAAGGGCTCAACCAATCCCAAAACCTACATCCCCAGAAACTAAGCAAGATAAGGATAAGGGTAAAGAAGAGGATAAAAAGGGTCGAGGGAAAAGAGAGAAATTCCCTGCACCACCATTGCTTTCCCCATACGTTAACAAACAAGTTAGCATAGTGGAGAAGTTAACGCGGGAGGAGCTGGTAGTCTTTCAATACATCATGACGTCAATAACAGACCATTTGTAAGTTGAAAAAGTATTATTTGGTGGACGACTCCTGCTACCTGAAGATAAATCATGAATTAGTGTAGAAATAGCATTGGTAGTTTGAGAGTGTACCGCGGCTACTGCAACTCCCCAATAATCATTCATGGGTTGTTGCGGTGGTTGAGCAACTGTTTGTGGCATCGAACTAGTCATTGCTAAGTAATTGATTGGCTGAGATGGTTGACTAGTTGTCTTCTGTGCTGCTACAGTCCAAGGATCCGTCGTTACTTGTTGTTGTTGTGTAGTATTAGGCCTCGGTGTTGTTGGAAAGTTCCACATATCGTCTACGAATTCTGAAACACGAAACAATTAGAAAAATTTTCGATCAGATTCTACGTTTGACCGTTTATTAATAATGGTGGGTTCGAAGGTGAAAATATTCCAGGTTCGACCCTTTTTGATGACTCGAAGGTAGAATATAACAAACAATCTCACTTTCGACCAAAATAAACCCACTTTCGACCTCACGTAAGGTCGAATGTACACAATCTGGTCGAATGTATAACAACACACTTAAAACTTCTAGGTTTGACCTTAAAAATGACCACGTTCGACCTAAAGTTCTCATATTCGACCTAAAACTCACACTTTCGACCGTTCTCCCCTAGGTTCGACCCTGTCGTTTTGAAAAACGGTTATTCTTTGAAAATCAGTTATTTTGATCCCAATTTTTCAAAAGTTGATGAATTTTGATGATGTTTTGCAGATTTTGCTTCAGAATTGATTTGGAACAAGTTTAATAAAGAGAATTCTAGATTTTATCCATGAAAACTAGTCCGAATCAATCAATGTTCATGAAAAACCATTGTTCTATGAAAACATAAAATTTTTTATCAAAAATAGGTCCAAATCAGCTCAAATATTATCAATTCATAGTTGTTTGATCCTTATGGCTCTAATACCACTTTGTATGAGGATCGAATTGTCGAAAACAATAGGTTTGATCAAACAAGTCTACCAATTCAGGTGCTGAATCCCTGAATCAGTTACGAAATGATAATACAATCAACAAAACACGCAAATCACCATTAACATTCCTATTTCATTCATAAACATGCTTGATAAACGTTACAAAATCTTGTTTATAGTGATAAATACACAATTCAGACTTAAACAAAACCCTAGGAAGAAAACCAGATCAAAGGAGGGAAACAAAATGACAAAAACTTATCTTGAAAAAGAAAATCAACATATATATAGTCCTGCACATTCGCCCCTACGTAAGGTCGAATGTGCAGGTTCACCCCAAAGGTTGGGCGAATCAACACAACTCCCTACAAAACTCTCCCTTCGACCAGAATCTTCTACCTTCGACCTAGTTAATCACTTTCGACCCTATATATCCACTTTTGACCGTACGTAAATGCCAAAACAGATTTGTATGTGCAATCCAATAGCACTAGTTGCAAAACGTGTATCAACATATTCAAAAGGTAAGATGTTAGGTTCAGGGACTGTTCAGGCTGGGAAACTCAAGTTTGAGAATGTCAATCTTATTGATAATCTTAAATTTAATCTTCTTAGTGTATCACAAATGAGTGACAAAGGGTATGGCTCATTCTTCACAAAGAAAACTTGTAAGATTATTGGGCCAGAAGTGGTGAAAAAGATTGATACCATCATTGTTGAGAGCAAAGCACAACTTGTTGCTCATAGGAGTGGCAATGTGTATGTAGTTGATATGTTGAAGGACAATCCTATGGCAAATGTCTGTCTATTTTCTGCTGCCTCCACTAAACAGACAGATTTGTGGCATAGGAGACTGGGTCACACAAACCTTCAAACTATCAACTCACTCTCCAAACAAAGCCTTGTAAGAGGTCTACCATCAAAAGAATTCAAATGTGAGTAGCATTGTGTTTCCTGCTTAAAAGGGAAACAACATAAAAGCTCTTACAAATCCATTGATGAGTCCAAAACAAGTCAACGTCTTCAATTGTTGCACATGGACCTGTTTGGCCCTGTTAAAATCATGAGTCTAAGAAGAAAAAGATTTTGTCTTGTCATAGTTGATGATTTTTCTAGGTTTATATGGACTTACTTTTTACACTCAAAGGATGAGACTGCAGATATCTTGAAGGACTTTGTCACCAAAGTTGAAAAACAATATGACTTGCCAGTAAAAGTCTTTAGAAGTGACACAGGAACAGAGTTTAAAAATAAGGAGTTGGATGACTTCTATGTGTCAAAAGGAATTGTGAGGCAGTACAACATTCCAAGAACACTAGAACATAATGGGGTGGTTGAGAGGAAAAATAGAACTCTCACTAAGGCTGCAAGAACCATGCTAGCAGATTCTGGTTTGCCACTGTCCTTCTGGGCAGAAGCTGTAAACACTGCTTGCTATGTTCAAAACAGAGTTTTAATCAACCCAAGACATCAAAAGATTGCTTATGAAATTCTGTTCAAAATCAAAGCATTAATCTCATTTTTCAAAATCTTTAGCTGCCCATGTTTCATTTTAAATCTTAAAGATTCTATCTCAAAATTTGCAGCCAAAGTAGATTGTGGTTATTTTCTGGGATATTCTTCTACTACGAAGGCCTACAAAGTCTTTAACACAAGGACAAGGACAATAGAAGAAACTCTAGGGTCTATAATAATGAGACCGACGCTATCAGATAAATATTGGTGATCTATATTGGTGTTTTACTATTTAGGACCGAGAACACTTGGGTTCTCAGTTATTTAAGGTGTTTAGGCCAAGAACTAGTTAGTTCTCAGTTGGGCTTGGGTTTTGGGATAAGCCATGTGGGCCAAACCTAGTACAGGTCCTATATGATTTTATGTTCATCATCACTATTAGGTTAGCGGTTTTGCTTTAATCAAAGAATTCTCTCAAGTATCAGACGGTGAGCCATCCCCAATGCTAGTGAAGATTATTATTTTCTTAAATCGTGCTTCATATTCTTGAATCATTATAATCATTGATTCCGCCTTTGATTATAATCACTTGATATCGGGTATAATTTTTGGGATGGCCTGGGTACCAATGTTTAACTAATTTCCTTATTCATGCAGGGACAATCAAGGAGGATTATCAATAACCACTGGTGTGTTGGTAGTGGTTGTTCCAAGCATAGGTTAGGTAACATCTCTCTGTTACATACCTCTACATCTTTTAACACAGAGTATGTTTCTTTCAAAGGAGATAAGGGAGGTAAGGTCAGCACGGCAGGTACATTTAAATTTGATGCACAAACTTTGAAAAAGATTGATTTGTCGTTATTTGAGAATGGTTATAGAAAAGAACAAAACGATTTTCTTATTGATAGGTAAATTTCATACATAAATTTGTCTTTTCCCTATATTTATGCACAAAATTTAGGGGGAGAAGGGAGATATTTAAGAAAAATACAAAAATAGTGTTTTATTTTATTTATGTACAAAATTTAGGGGGAGATAGGAGAGAAAATGAGAAAATGAAAAAACATGTGAAAAAGAGAAAACTATAAAAAGAGTTTTTGTTGTATCACTTGTGAAAAAGGCTGACACACGTAAGACCAATATTGAAATGGTCAGGCTCTAGGATGATGTGTCTGTAGGCTTGGTCCTGACGACTGGAAAATTGGTTGATCTTGTGACACACTTAATGATAACGTATGACCTCAGTAGGAAACGTCACTTGGAATTGGTACATTTTTTATTTGAATGCTCGTGTGACGTCCCGATACACACTGTGTTCTAGATCTGAAACCCTTTTCTGAAAAACTCGTGTATCTCCTTTGTTTTGTGTAAGCAACGACCTGGGGATGCTAGGCAATGTCAGTTTCTGCTGCATCCAGATATATGCTGACCTAGCTGTACATTGTCGAGCTGTAGATAAAAAACGCCAAATGAGGCCAATGAGCCCAAAAAGATGCCAATCTGCACAACAAAAGAGGCCCTCTAGATCCCAAAATACCAAAACCTATATCATTTTAGATATCAAATTGATTTGTATATCATAGCACTCTATTTCTTAATGATCTATTCTTTCCTTTTCTCAACCAAGTCCCAGTTAAGGTTTCAAAATTCTAGAACAAACACCGTGAAAATATGTGGCACGGAAACTGCTTGCCTGATAGAGTGTACCGCATATAATTCTTGGATTTGATTGTGACTTGCTTGAGTGCCCATAATTAATACACCAAAACATGATAAATTAAACACGGACAGTCAAATAAGAAGGTCTAAGGCAATAAGTTTAAGTGGACGAATATATTGGCAATTTCTTAGACCAACTAGAGTAGATCCGTGTTGATAAGTGTCCTTGAGTCTAAATCACAGTGATTCAATCCCCCGGGAAAAAATGTGTAGTTATTTTTATTTCAATTTCTTTTTCATTTATTTTGATTCTTATTGTTTTGCTTTTGAGTTTAATTTTATTTTATTTTAGTTTTATAAAATCAACCATTTTTGAATATTTGACCTATCATCCACAGTGAAAGAAATCCGAATTTTTGAAATTTTCATGTGAAAGTAGTCGGAAGAACTAGGTGTTCATGATACTGGATCCTCTGTTATATTCAGATGCTTACAAAGTTTTGAGAATGTGCAGAATTTAATCTAAATCAAGAAACAGGGGTTGATGAAGAATCATTTCCAGTTGCTGACAAGCATGAAGCATCGTGATGAGAAGATGTATCTGTGGCAGAAGAACTTGATGTGATTGCATGTTCTAATAATGAAACACATGCAGAAGTACCTGTTATCCTGCTTGAAGACAATGATTGGAAAAGAAAGAGATATGAGAATCCTCCTCTCACATCTTCTTTAGCAAATGATCAAGCGAATGCTGATGATGATTCAAGTGTGGATCTTACTCCCATAGAAGAAGAAAAGGCTCGAGTTTGAGAGTACAGAAAAGAAGACTTTCAACAAAACAACACCAACAACCCAGCAACAATCTAGGGGGAGATCACAATGCTACATTCATGTTATGAAGAGCATTTGATATCATCAGTCTAGGGGGAGATTGTTGGGTCTATAATTATGAGACCGACGCTATCAAATAAATATTGGTGATCCATATTGGTGTTTTACTACTTAGCACAGAGAACACTTGGGTTCTCAGTTATTTAAGGTGTTTAGGCCGAGAACTAGTTTGTTCTCAGTTGGGCTTGGGCTTTGGGATAGGCCATGTGCGCCAAACCTAGTACAGGACCTATATAATGTTATGTTCATCATCATTATTAGGTTAGCGGTTTTGTTTAATCAAAGAATTCTCTTTAGTATCAGACGGAGAGTCATCCCGTTTGCTAGTGAAGATTATTATTTTCTTAAATCGTTCTTCATATTTCTTCAATCATTATAATCATTGATTCCGCCTTGGATTATAATCACTTGATATCGGGTATAATTTTTGGGATTTATAGTAAAGTTCAATGAACGTTCATCCTTAAAAATCCCAGCAAATCCTGCTAAATTGTTTAATTTAGATAAATTCAAATTTGAAGATATTACTATTAAAGCTAACAGTGCAGGTATTCCACAGTATCCACAACAAGACTACAGAACAGATGTTGTGATTTCAAGTCACTACAAAGTCTATTCTGTATCAGGGGAAGCAGCTGTTCAAAACACCTGTCAAAACTCTGCCACAGCTGAGTCAGCCACTGTTGGCCAGTCTTACCCTCAAACCACTGCCTCACCCAGCTCATCCACTGATCAATCATCTGTTGACAAAAGTCCAACCTCTGTTGACAAAAGTCAGTCTAATTTCACACCACTTGGACCCATTCCCCCACCCCCATTTCAAATATCTGTTGGTACTACAGAAGTGCAAACAAATGTTACTTCAACAGAGTCACCAAACCTCTGTCCTTCACCACAAAATGCCATCATACCATATCAGGGAGATTTAATCTACCTAAGAGCTCATCCACCAGACCAATTCATTGGCAACATCAGAGAGGGTGTGCTCACAAGAAGACAATCCTCAAACATCTTTTTTTTTGCAGGCTTTCTGTCTCCCACACAACCTGTCAAGTACCAAGAGGCACTAAAAGACAACAGTTGGGTAGAAGCCATGCAGGAAGAGCTCCTTCAGTTTAAGAGACAAAAAGTATGGGAACTTGTACCACTGCCAAAGGATGTTTGTCCAATTGGCACAAAGTGTGTCTTCAAAAACAAAATTGATGAAAGGGGTATAGTTGTCAAGAATAAAGCCAAGCTTGTGGTTCAAGGCTTCAGACAAGAAGAGGGGATAGACTATAATGAAACCTTTGCTCCTGTAGCTAGGCTAGAAGCTATCAGACTCTTTCTAGCCTTTGCTATCAACCACAACATCAAGGTGTATTAGATGGACATTAAATGTGCATTCCTCTATGGCAAAATTCACGAGGAGGTCTATGTATGTCAACCACCTGGTTTTGAAGACACATTCCATCCTGATTATGTATACAAGCTCAACAAAGCTTTGTATGGACTCAAACAAGCACCTAGGGACTGGTATGAAACTCTTTCCACCTTTCTCTTATCCATTGGATCCACAAGAGGTAAAATTGATAAAACTTTATTTCTAAAATGGAGAGGGAAAGATTTAATGATTGTTCAAATATATGTGGATGACATCATTTTTGGATCCACATGTAACAAAATATGAGAAGAGTTTAGGGAACTCATGACAGCAGAGTTTGAGATGAATGCTATGGGTGAACTTCAGTGCTTCCTTAGTCTCCAAGTGAAGCAGCTTCAAAATGGCACATTCATTCATCAAAACAAATATGTGAAGCAGCTGGAAACCGCCTTCTTCAACCTCAAACCCCCACTCTAATTCCTCTCATCCTCACACTCGAAATCCATTACAATGGATCTTCAAGCTAAAGCCACCCACAATTACCTTCCCTATCTGGTCAAACAAGTTAGCATAGTGGAGAAGTTAACGCGGGAGGAGTTGGTAGTGGAGAAGTTAACGCGGGAGGAGTTGGTAGTCTTTCAATACACCATGACGCCAACAACAGACCATTTGTAAGTTGAAAAAATATTATTTAGTGGTCGACTCCCGCTACCTGAAGATAAATCATGAATTAGTGTAGAAATAGCATTGGTAGTTTGAGAGTGTATCGCGGCTGCTGCAACTCCCCAATAATCATTCATGGGTTGTTGTGGTGGTTGAGCAACTGTTTGTGGCAATCCAACTAGTCATTGCTAAGTAATTGATCGGCTAAGATTGTTGACTAGTTGTCTTCTGTGCTGCTACAGTCTAAGGATCCATCGTCACTTGCTGTTGTTGTGTAGTATTAGGCGTCGGTGTTGTTGGAAAGTTCCACATATCATCTACGAAGTCTGAAACACGAAACAATTAGAAAATTTTTTGATCAGATTCTACGTTAGACCGTTTATCAATAATCGTGGGTTCGAAGGTGGGAATATTCCAGGTTTGACCCTTTCTGATGACTCGAAGGTAGAATATAACAAACAATCTCACTTTTGTAACACCTCAAGGTGTTACGGGTCTCTTAAACGGGTCGGGTCGTACCCGACCACCCGACTATTTATTATAAAATATTCAAGTTCGAATCCCGCGACCAAACATTTCAACCTATAGATAATTATATAATTTTTATCATCTCGGTTAAACGCTCCTTATCTGCTATTAAAATCCGTAACCAAACATTTCGGTGTAGTCTAATACTCGTTACCAAACATCGCGAGTCCCAGTTATTATCCCTGTAGCCAAACACCCCCTATTCTAATTGATTACATAAACCCTTCTTTGTCTCTCGCATCTCTCTCTCTCTCTCTCTCTCTCTCTCTCTCTCTCTCTGTACATTAAACAGAGAAGTATAGACTTTAACCGAAAATATAAAAGAATTATTCCAAGCAAGCGTATATTATGGAAATGATGGAATTTATAGTGTGTGCTATAGATATTATCAGTATTTGCTTGGATATAAAAGAATATAAATAGATAAATAAAAGAATATAAATCGAAAAATAAAAAGAATTATAATTCAAAAAGGCATTCGATATGTCTGAATAATAGAAAGGCATTAGAAAATGCCAAATATTATCAGAAGGTATCAGTTATGCCAGAATAAATAATTATCAAAATGAATATATATTAAAAGAAATTATAGAATATTTTACCAAGAGTGTATCAAATCCCAAAGTGATATCAAGAAGGAATATTTGTAGAAATACTTAACGCAATAAGTACTCTTGCATTAAACCTGAATGATAATCATGATTTTGAGAAAGAATGAATGATGCATTGTTCTTAGAATTTTAAAGTCAAAGAATCGTAACGACGACTGTTACCAGTAGATTACGAGACTATAAAGAAAAAGTTACATATATTGACTGTAGAATTGTGAAATACCTCATTCACAATAATACATTAAGAAAAGTCAAATAATATGTATTGAGATACAATGCAGTCAATCATCAATGAAATAGTCAGTAAGATTATTATCAATGATTTAAGAGAAATCTTAATAACCGATTTCGGTAAATCAAGATAATAAAAAGGAAGTGTTGAAACCGTGTAATTCAACAAGTTCAATTAGTCTTTTCCGGCACCTTTAGACTCTGGATAAGATACAATGATGGTAAATTCTAAGGTTCGAATAAAAGAGGTAGTAGCTCGGATCCCATTCAAGTCATGATAATGAAGGGACTTCCGTATCTATCTCTTAAGAACTATCTAGAATCCATCATTGTAAATGAATTCGAATATCAAACGATGAGAATATCGTATCGATTTGAGACTCTAGCGATGTTCGCTGGAAGATTGTGAACCTTTCAGAAGAAAAACGATTAGAATCTCAGAATATGTTTGTATCGTCTTTATATAAGAATGATATTCAGTCTATTTCTCATTCTAAGGAGGGACAAGATTGGAAGAATGTTCACAGTATAAAGAAAATATCAATTTATACGGAAAACCTTTAATAGTCATACCAGAAAAATACAGATAGTCCATGTATCTGTATTATCATGACTATTGCAAGAAAGGTTAAAACGTGATTAGTAGAATGATCAAGATGTATTATTACAGATTGACATCTCTAAATTATGTAGTCTCGGAATTGATATAAAGATCGATTTCCTCGCAAACCATGAGTACTGATCATGTTTCGATGACAAGTATTTTGGTTCTAATTATAACATCCTTATAGATTAAGGGTGTAAAAGACAAGATCACTCAAATTTCGGGGACGAAATTTCCTAAGGGGGGGGGGGAGAATGTAACACCTCGAGGTGTTACGGGTCGGGTCGTACCCGACCACCCGACTATTTATTATAAAATATTCAAGTTCGAATCCCACGACCAAACGTTTCAACCGATTATATAGATAATTATTAAATTTTTATCATCTCGGCTAAACGCTCCTTATCTGCTATTAAAATCCGTAACCAAACATTTCGGTGTAGTCTAATACTCGTTACCAAACATCGCGAGTCCCAGTTATTATCCCTGTAGCCAAACACCCCCTATTCTAATTGATTACATAAACCCTTCTTTGTCTCTCGCATATCTCTCTCTCTCTCTCTCTGTACATTAAACACACACATATAAAGTGTGTTGTTATAAACTCTCTGATAAGAAGCCTTCGCCGGACAACCACCATCTCTGACTGCCGCCGGCCGCCGCCGCCTCCATCTCCGGCCATCCTTTTAACCACCGCCATCACCTCTGTTTTTGTTAACATACCCGATAACCCTCATCCTCTGCTTCCAGCCCCGAGTTTATAATCGGACAGTCACCATCGGGTCTTTATCACCATCACCGGTTGCCTTAATCACCATCCTCGAACCCTTATAATCAGACACACCCTTATAATAATAATCAATAACCCTCCGATCTGAAACAAACCCGGAACCCATCCCTTTTGGTTATCAACCGGACAGTCACCAAGCTACGGTGACTGTCGTGAATCCTTATAAACCCACCGAGTACCAACCCGTGACCCTGTTTCTATGTTTCTGTGGAACGATATCGAGGCAGTCACCGGTCTTGGTGACTGTCGCGTATAACCTTCAATTGGTTCCTCTCTGTTCCAATTATGAGTCCCGATAACCAGTTAGTTTCACCCGTTGGTTATTGTCATCGGTAACCAGCTATCAAGAAACCAACCCGTGACCATATCCTATCTCGTTAACCGGACAGTCATCTGTCCTGCTGACTGTCATCGGGTCTTAACCCACACTTTATCAGATTATCAGCACACACACACATCGATATGTGTGTGATGTGTGTGTAGTGTTGTGTTTGTAAACATGAGATAAGATGGAGCTGGATACGATTATTACCGGAGCTCCGATGGTATTTCGGTCAGTCTCCGGTAAGGTCCGGTCAGATTCCGATAATACTCCTATTAGTATTCCAGTTAGTCTCCGGTTATATGCCGATGAATCACTGATAAGGTACCGATTACCGGTTTAGAAGATGGGTCCGATACCCGGTTCTATATAACTTCCGGTCGCATATTCGGTAAGTATCAGTTATATGGATTGATTGGTTAAGCATCTTATAATCTATTATTAACATAAGAATTATGTTGATTGCGAGGTACCATTAATCTAATCGGAGAGTTGAACCAATACCGAGTCAACTCAGTGACTCGGTCAACACCCGGAATAGAACCCGGTCCAATGACTAGACGAGGATTATTAGAATTATACGAATATATATATAATACGGATAACGTACGGACTTGATAATAATAATAAGAGAATAATAAACATATATAAAATATATACGTTTATATATATATACGATTCGATATATAAAACGACATACTAGACTCGGGTTAATAATAATATGCTCTGCCGAACCAGCATCCGGGTAAGTTCGTGTCTAGAGTTCTTTAGGTTCGTGTGCCAAGCTGTAATGGCCAGCTAGATTTAGGATGTCCGTGTCGTGTCAATAATAAACCCCGAGTTTAGGACTATCTAATATATACTGAATTCTATATATATAAATTGTATATATGATATATATCCTAAATATTATAATCTAACAAGTCCCACGCGTAAAACGTATCCATATATATATATGAAATATAATTGTAATAAGAATATTAGCAGAAGATATAACGCAAACCTATGAGTATCGTGAACTCCCCACTTTTACTATTTTATTAAGTGTTTTCGGAGGAATACATGTCATTTATTAGAAAATATAGAAATGCTTTACATAATAGATTTTATAAAGGAAATATAATAGAAAAGGGGATAATAGAAACGACTAGGACAGTACTGACCGGTATATCGCCATTTCCTTTCTTGTCTGACTAGAGGACAAGAACCAATCTTACCCGAGTAGAGGGTAGGAATAATTATATTTACCACAAACAGAGTGGTACCATCGATAGCAATGGTAACTAATAGAATATAATCGGAGTAATATATTAGATTGACATATAATCGGTATGATTTAATAGAATATAATAGCATATATTTTCCCCTCCAGAATTAGAATTGTAAAGCATGTTATAAAAGAATGTTATAAATGAATTATTAATAAACGAACTAGCCATTCGCTTTATAAAATACACGACCTCACCAACTTTATGTTGACAGAAACTATTTTTGGCATGTGTTCAGGTAACCCAACAGATATAATGACGTGGATCCTGGAAGAGTCAAGACTGTTATTATCCTGAATTCCGCTGCGTAGCTCCGATAACCCGACCCAACGACCTGGCTCCGACAGCCAGGGTCGTTACAACTTTCGACCAAAATAAACCCACTTTCGACCTCACGTAAGGTCGAATGTACACAATCTGGTCAAATGTATAACAACACACTTAAAACTTCTAGGTTCGACCTTAAAAATGACCACGTTCGACCTAAAGATGCATTTATGCGACTAATGCTTTGGATTTACAATAAACATATGTTAATAAGTTTTGTCGAGTGGGCGAAGGAGTCTTAATATGGGCGAAGGAAGAATTCAAAGGGTGCGAAGGAAGAAATTCATACGAAGGAGAGACAGGAGGCGAAGGAAGATTTTGTTAGTTATGTATTGCTTCATTCGACCAGGCTGTTTGGTCGAATGTGCACGTTCGTACCTTCATGGTGGGTGAACGTGCAGCCTATAAATAGGTTAAGCTGATTTTTGAATGTAGTTTTTAGTCATTATTATTCCCTCCAAGTTCAGTGTGTCTCTCTAGTGTTTTGTTAAGCTTAATTCACGTTGAGTCTTTCATGTTTTGATCAAATTAACGTGTAATTGAGTTTTGATTATTAATGAGAAAAGCTTTGAATGATGATTTACTTGTTTTGATCTAATTGATTATCATTTTGTGATTGGTTTAGGGTTTCCGCACCTAAATCAAACTTGTTTGATCATTTCTTTGTTGATTTGTCGATCCTTTAGCACATACAAAGTGGTATCAGAGCCATTCTGGATCAAACCACAAATTGATAGTTTCTCAGTTGATTTGGACCCGATTTTGGTCAAAAAGTTTTTGTTTTCATAGAACAAACTGATTTGATGAGTTTTTGATTGATTACAACTTGTTTTCATGGTTAAAATGGATAATTCTCTTTGATAAACTTGTTCCAAATCAATTCCGATTCAAAACCTGATTAAAATCATTGAAATCTATAAACATTTGATAAACATGATCAAAATTAACTGATTTTCAAAGAATAACCGTTTTTGAAATAGCAGTGGTCGAACCTAGAGAGAACGGTCGAAGGTGTGAGTAAATTTGGTCGAACGAGTGAATTTCTGGTCGAAGGTGTTGATTTTGTGGTCGAACGAAGAGTATCATAGTTTATTTGTGTACATTCGTCCATCAGAGTTTCATTCGACTGATCGAACGGTCGAAGAAGGGAGAAAACAGTCGAAAGAGAGATCAAACGGTCGAAAGAGTTTGTGTGTTGTCATAGTCCACATTCGTACCTTTCCAAACGGTCGAAGGAGAAGAATTTTCCTCATTCGACCATCCGTAAGTGCGAAGGAAAAACCTGTTTTAAAATTTTTCTAATCTTTTCGTGTTTGAACATTTACAGGTTAAGATGTGGAATTTTCCAACTACGCCAAGACCTAATCCAGCACCACAGCAGCAGACAACTAGAGATCCATGGACAGTTGCAGCCCAGAAGACTAGTTCACCATCTCAGCCAATCAACTACATGGCTATGACTAGTTCTACTCCTCAGCAAGTTGTGCAACCGTTACAGCAACAAATTGGCGATTATTGGGGAGTAGCAGCAGCTGCCGTTCACTCACAGACGACCAATGCCATATCTACACTCATTCATGATCTATCATCAGGCAGTGGAAATCGTCCACCAAAGCTCATGGATATGATTGAATATAACACATGTAAGACAAAGTTCAAGATACGTGTGGAGGGACAAGGCTTAGAGGGAGCCGAGGCATGGCAGATGATAGTGAAAGGCTATGTTGCTCCTATTCTGGAGAACACTGGTGAACCCATACCGTTGGAGAACTTGGCTGATGATGAGAAGAAGAAGTTCGCAATTGAGAAAAAGGCGTTTTCTCAACTATCTCAGGCGATCAACACTGACTTGCTGCATCAGTTCGGATCGTGTACTACTTGAAAACAGTTGTGGGATATGCTGAGAAACAGACATGTTGGTAATGAGAAGACTAGGAAGCTGAGAATGGAAGAGCTTCGTAAAGAGTTCGAGAACTTTAGTTACATGGGTAACGAAACTTTAAAAGAATTGGTTCCAAGGAATTGCCACTTGCTCACAGAGCTCTCGAGTTACGAGATTAGCATACCTATGTCTGAACTGGTGGATAAATTTGCTGATGCTTTACCACCATATTGGAACCAACACATTGAAGTGTTGAAAGAAAAAGATGCATACCAGTATTGGACTATCAATGAATTCATACAAAAAATGGAGAACAAAGAAATGGAGGAGAAGAGGAAAGCAAAGAGAGCACAGATTCCACAGAACCCAGAGTTGTATGTGAGTGGTACATCTACTTCTCTTTCTACTTCTAGCTCTACTTCAAGTGTTGCACCTCATATTGCTTGTGTATCTAATGTTGTTGAACCCACCAAAGCACCAATCAACTATCTTGCCCAAACTTCATCATATACACCACAATCTTATCAAACACCTAATTTCATTCCACCTTTTTCACCTATGCAACAAGCTGCCTGTTACACTGCCAGTCAACTTCAACAACAACTATATAATCCTCACATGAACCAAATGCAGATCACTCAAACACAATCAAATCAAAATCCGATTGTGTTAGAGACTTCTAACCTTAACAATGTTACTGTTGAGATTGCTCAACAGCATGTAGCATTAGTATCTGCAATGATTGCATCATACAACGGTTTAGTTACTAGTCAGATTGGAAACAACAATCTAACCAATGAGGACTATGCACAAATCGATAAAGAGGAAATGGAGCTTATGGATATACAGTGGGCGTTTGCTAGCATCATGAGAAGAGCCACTGATTTTATCCAGAAAACAGGGAGAACTGACATTTCAACTTCTCCAAACACCACTTATGGCTTTAACAAAGCCAAGGTCACATGTTTTAATTGTGGTGAGAAGGGTCATTTCAAGAGAGAGTGTACACAGCCGGCTCAGCAAGGTAATCGAAATCCGTTCAATTCAAGCTACCAAAATTGACAAAACCAAAACCAGAATCAGGTATCATACAACAGTCCCAACATTTCTAGCTTTCAACCTCAAAACAACTACCGGAACCGTCAAAATACACAACAAAATACCAATACTAGACAATCCACATCTCAAAACCAGCCACAACAGAATCCAAACCGAACCATTGATCCCATCTCTACGCCTAACACTCAAACCCAAACCCAAACTGAAAACCAAAACCAAGCACTTGTGATTCAAAAAGATGAAGGTTTTGATTGGACGGGTATGCAATTAGGAGTGGAAGAGATTACTGCAGGAAATGTAGCTTGTATGGCTCAAAAGATGAGTTTGGATGAACATGTGGAGATTGAAGAAGATGTTGTGACAGAAAAATTGACGGAGTTGAAAATAGAAGAGTTGAATGAGGATGTGAATGATGAGTGTGAAGACAAGAAGTCTGGAATGATTCTTGATTCCGTCACAGATGTTGGAGAGCAATATGAGTCAGCTTACTCGGACATGGAAAGTGATTCTGACTCGGAAGCTAGTGTGAACTCACTAGACGATGACATCGATCAGTTGCTAGCTGAAGCAGATTTCCTTATGACCCGCAAGTCGTGCATGGTGGATGATGCATGCACAAAGATTGATTATTCAAAATTCTTTGCAGGGAAGGAAGCTCATTTCGCACTGATGGCAATGACAGAACCACCTAAACCGGTAAGTACTGAATCTCAATCTAAATCTCATGTTTGTAATAAATGTTCCATTTTTGATAGTTTGACTGAAGAAAATAAGCAACTCAAGGTACAACTTGAGAGTGCTAAAATAAACTGTCAAACTTATCAAAAGGAACCAAAAGAATTTAACAAAGTACTTGATGGTTACAAAAAGGATGTTTCTGAATTGAAAAAGACTTTGTCTTTAAAGCAACTTGCCATTAACAACTATATAAATGAAATGGAAAACACAAAGTTAGATATGGCAACCATCAAGTGCTTCGCTGAAAAAGTGAATAAAAAGTTAGAGAGCTATAAGCACATTTCTTATGTACTTGACCACATCATCGAAGAACCTTTACAGTCGAGTAGTGCAAACTACAAAGCTGTCCCATCTCCGGTGTTGTTCGAAAATCATAATTTGCATGCGATAGCACCGGAGAACCTAGTCAAATCTGACTTCACATCAGATAACGAGTCCAACACATCCAGTGTCGGAGACCCGTATTCTGATGTGAGACCTGTTTTGGGAAACAATGAAGGTGTGTAAGCTTCAGATGATTCTGATGAAGAAGATGAACAGTCTGAGACGGTGGTTGAGAAAGAAAGTGATATTCCTGATGAAAATCATATAATCACTACTGAACCAGTCTCACTATCTCAGATTGTCCATCCCATGGCTAATGCTCACAGAAAGAATCAACCAACAAAGAATGTTTCTAAGAAAGTTGAGCAGTCTGTTGATAAAAATGTTGAAAAGAAAGTTGTTAAGAAAGTTGAGAAAAATGTTGTTAAATCTGTTGATAAGAAAATTGAAACTAAAACTGAGAATTCAAATGAAGAAAAGAACAACGAATCGTGTGATAAACCTGTGAAAGTTTTCTATCGGATGCAAGGCTCCGATAAGATTATGTCTGATGACGAATATCCGATTCAATTTGTCAACTATTCTAAAATTGAAAAGATCTGGCAGGAAAGTTTATCAACAGACTGCTATTCCTCGATATTCCTCGAGCCATTTTAAAGAAAATTTATTCGGATAATTCTAAAGACGCAAAGGTCAATGTCACACAATTCGTTAAACCAACAGACAAGTCAAATAGTTTCATTTAGCCGACTTACTCAAAGGACCCAGCTCCTGAGAGTTTGAGAAAACAGTGCATGGTTGATCAATATCCCATTGCGAGTTTTTCCAAGTCGAACATCAAGGAGAACTATGAAGAATACCGTGCGTGTTTTAAGTGCGGGGAAAGGGGACATTTACTTGCCACCTGCCCGTATGTACGACACAAGAGGCACGAGGTGGAGATGAAGCAAAGACATGATTATCCGGTTGATAATTACAGTTATCCTCAAAGACGGTTTTTCCCTCAGCCAGCACCTTATTATAACCAAAACAATTTTTTCAAAAAGAGGGAAAATCGTCCGATGACTTATGACAAATGCAACCGGATAGCCACTAAGAAACCATTGAAGAAACCATTGGTGAACACAACTGCTGAAAACAAAAAGGTTCTTGCTAAACCTAATGCCAAATCAGCAGTTGGACCTGTCTCTGTTAAATCAGAGAAGGTAACCAAGAAGGTAACATTCAAGGACGGAGTAAAGCAATCGGCTGAGACCTCAAAATCTCAGATCCGGATCTAGAAACGATCTGAACAGTCTTGGTCATCAAAGGGGTCTGAGGGTGCTTCAACTTCACAGAATGTGAAAACTGACAAAGAAAAAGTTGAGTGTGAAAAGAAAGGGGTTGTTAAAACCCAAGATGTTTGTGAATCTAATGAATCTTTGAAACAACCAGTTCAAAGACCCAAGACCAAACAGGCTTGGGTCCCCCGAAAGATATAATTGTTTTACTTGATATGTGCAGGGAGCTCCAGCTGGCCCTGTTAGCAGCCTCTGGATTGTTGACAGTGGAGCATCTGGACATATGACAGGGGATCTCACGCTACTGTTTGACATCAAGAATATAAATGGAGGTTACGTAGCGTTTGCAGGAAATAAAGGAGGCTATATTACGATGGAGGGTAGTGTTAGCAATGGGGTAGTGACATTTGAGCGGATATTGTATGTGAAGCAGATAGATTACAATCTACTCAGTGTCAGCCAAATCTGTGATAAACAATTCTCTGTTTATTTTGGCGACAAATCTTGCTACATTCTGAAACCAGGTTTTGAACTTCCAAAAGAGTGGGTGATGCTAAAGGCACCGAGAGTAAACAATTTGTATATTCTCGATATGTCCAAAGCTATGACCACCCATGGCCAAGTCACGTGTTTCCTCTCTAAGGCTACAGAAAAAGAATCTATCATGTGGCATAGGAGAATGGGACACATTCATTTGAGAAAGATGAATCAGTTGGTGAAAAATGAACTTGTCACTGGAGTTAATGTGAAACATTTTCATTTGAATGACAAGTGTATTAGTTGTAAAAAGGGTAAGCAGCACAAACAGACCCATAGACCAAAGAAAGTCAATTCCGTTGAACTACCGCTTGAGCGTTTGCACATGGATTTATTTGGTCCAGTCAAGCGTAAAAGTCATCCTGGAGAATTGTACTGTCTTGTGGTGACTGACGATTACTCAAGATTCTCATGGGTTATGTGCTTACACCAGAAAAGCGACACGTTTGACAACCTGAAAGTTTTGTTCACTCGTCTGGAGAATATCTATGGTCTAAAGATCAAAAGAATCAGGAGTGATAATGGGACGGAGTTCAAAAATGCTCAGATGGATGATCTTTGTGAAAACAAGGGAATTCATCACGAATACAGCGTTCCGTATATACCCCAGCAGAACGGTGTCGTAGAACGGAAGAACAGGACTCTAATCGAAACGGCGAGAACAATGCTTGCGGGCTCAAATCTTCCAGTTATGTTCTGGAACAAAGCAATTTACGCAGCATGTTACACTCTAAATCGTGTTTTAACAGTGAAGAAGTTTGGCAAAACTTCTTATGAGCTGTTGAACTGACGAAAGCCGAATCTAGAGTATCTAGAACCGTTTGGAGCCCCGTGTACACTGCTTAATCCTTCGGAGAAGTTCGCACCAAAGGCTGAAGAAGGCTATTTTGTTGGATATGCAACCCCGCTCAAACGGGTATTCAACAAAAGAACTAGAAAAGTCGAGGAGTGGGCTAACGTCGAAGTACAAAGATACACTCAGAATGTACAGGGAGGTGGTCCAGACTGGATGTTTGATTACAAAGACTTCTTTGAATCATTCAATCTAGATAGCATGGTTGAAGAAGCTGTACTCCGTTTATATTACGAGGTCGAAAATGCAGTGACTTCACCGTTAGTGCGTCCGATCACCGTAAATCCTCAAGCGGCTTCTAATGATACCACTGCTCAAGTGATGGAAGAAGAAGTGTTCCAAGAAGCTTCAACAACGCTTAATTCATCGGAATCAGAAGATGAAGACGATGATGCTACAAGTGAAGCTATTCTGGACAATGCTACAGTGACACCACCAGTGAATCCAAATCCAAATGGTGCTTCATCATCAAATGTGGATAATGATCTGGTTTCTACAGAGAATTTGACGACTCAAACAGGAGTGCAAGTACCTGACTATCCAGAATCTCGGATACATCGAATACACCCGCTTGAACAGGTTATTGGTGATCCTGGTAGCAGCATTATGACAAGAGGGCAATTGAGGAATGCTCAAGTACCAGAGAATATTGGCAATCTTGCTTTATATGCCAAAATACAAAAATCTGGTTTTCAAAATGACTGGTCTTTCACTTGTTATGTTTCACAGGTCAAGCCGCGGACGTACAAGGAAGCTCTTTTGGATGATGCTTGGGTGGAAGCGATGCAAGAAGAGTTGTTACAATTTCAGAAACTTGGAGTTTGGACGCTGACAGATTTGCCCCCGAGAAGAAAGAAGATCGGAACCAAATGGGTTTTTAAGTGTAAAAAGGATGATAGAGGAGTTATAGTGCGAAACAAAGCTCGTTTGGTTGTCCAAGGTTTTCATCAAGTAGAGGGAATCGACTACAATGAAATCTATGCACCTGTTGCACGCTTGGAAGCTATATGAATGTTTCTGGCGTTTGCATCCTGGAAGAAATTCAAGGTGTATTAGATGGACGTAAAGAGCGCATTTCTTTACGGTGTGGTCAAAGAGGAAGTTTACGTAGGTCAACCACCAGGCTTTGAGGACCCTATTCACCGGGATAAGGTCTATGTCTTAAACAAAGCTCTCTACGGGTTGCACCAAGCTCCGAGACAATGGTATGAGGAGCTGAGCACGTATCTTCTCTCGATAGGATTCAAACGTGGATTGGTAGACTGCACACTGTTCACAAAACGAGCAGGAGATGACTTGCTTCTTGTGCAAATTTATGTTGATGATATTATTTTCGGGGCTACTAACGAACTTCTGTGCAGGGAATTTGAAAAAGTTATGCAGGAAAAGTTCGAAATGAGTGCAATGGGAGAAATGCAGTTTTTCCTAGGCTTGCAGGTGGAGCAAAGACCAATGGGGATCTTTATTCACCAGACCAAATACGTTTCTGAAGTCTTGAGCCGATTCCAGATTGAAGATTCAAAGCCGATGGATACCCCGATACAACCTAATCACGGGATTGGAGTTGCGCTAAGGAGGAGCTGACTGATCCATTTACATACAGAGCAATCGTCGGATCTCTGATGTATCTTACTGCGTCTAGACCGGATATATTGTTCGCAACATGTCTTTATGCACGATATCAGTCGAAGCCGAAACAAAGTCATCTTGCAGCTGTCAAGCGTATCCTTAGATATCTGAAGGGTTGTCCATCAAAAGGACTTTGGTACCCTCATGATGATAATTTTGACCTAATCGCTTTTAGTGATGCAAATTGGGGCGGCTATGACAAAGACAGCAAATCCACAACGGCTGGATGCCAGTTTATGGGGAGCAGGCTCGTGACCTGGCAATGCAAGAAACAGACCGCAGTTGCACTATCCACATGTGAAGCAGAATATGTTTCAGCATCGAGCTGCTGCTCACAGATTCTTTGGATCCAACAACAGATGGTGGATTACGGTTTGCAATTTCTTAAAACCCCTATTTACTGTGATAATGAAGCCGCAATCGCATTAACAAAAGACTTAGTAAATCACTCAAAGGCTAAACATATCCGGATTAAATATCATTTTATCCGTGATTGTTATGCTAAAGAGTTGATCGATATGGTCAAAATCCACACTGATTACCAACGCGCAGATCTTTTTACCAAAGCTTTTGACAAATCCAGATTTGATTATCTTTTAAAAGTTAATGGTATTAAAGAAAAACAAGACTGATCACCACCTTAGTCTATCACTTTTTAGTTTAATTTTTACTGTTTTTCAAAAAAATTTCAAAAATCCAAAAACATTAAAAAATTTCAAAAATCCATAAAAATTAGAAAATTTCTTTGCTGACTGCTATATCTTCTTCCCTTAGATTAATGCCGTCAGATTTCTGTGAACAAACGATATCTGGGCAATCACATATTTAAAATGCTCCAGCTTATCCTCGGGAACAGTAAATTCAAAAATTTATAAAAATCAGAAAAACCAAAAATGATTTCCTGGAATAAAAAGGGGAAATGATAGTACATCAGTGGGGATCTGACACATTCTAAGAAATGTAATGCTATATAGGACATGTGTCTGAGTCTGTGCGATGTGCTGATAGGATTCGTAGACCTATTACTGCGTGTGTGATACATACATATCAAACGAATTGTTCTGTGGATTCACTCCTCATGGGCATATGGTCTTAGTACCGTAATTTCGTTTGATAGGGTATTTGTACAAAACTCGGAGGTTTAGGGTCGTTATGTTATTAGTTGTCTGGGGATAGCCTCTCTGATCTTCTGCTGTAAGTCATTACGGACCTAGATCAGACAGGGTGTCTTTATTAAAGAGCTTTATGCCAAATCCTAAAGTTACCGAATTGAGGAACTTTCCATGTTTTATGATGATCAAATATTATCTATTACATCGTATTAATCACCGATGAAAATCATGATTAATATCAGTCCTCAACCTGGTAGAGTGCACATGTTACTTTGCTGCATTAATTTGCTGACCTGTATACCTCTGTGCATTCTACTTTGTAAATTACAGACGACGAAAGCATAATCACGCTTTACAATGAGTCTTTGTGCATTTACTTCTTGATACGGGAATATGTCGTGTGCGTGGGAACCACAGACAATTTTGTTTATACTATACATAATAGTATCAGTCTAAAGCACTGCACAAAAGTCTGCATGTGAGTTTATGTGGATCACAATATCAGCAGTTGCCAGATCACACATTGTCTTTAATGATAATAATCAAAAAAGATCAACGGTGTGATCAGATTTCTCATTAACTGATATGATCCCTTTACCGGAAATCCCAAAACATTTACTGTTTTTCATTTACATTTCTGCATTTATTTTCTCATCAAAAATTACAAAACTCAAAAAGATTTTAGGTGTGTTTTAGCATAAACTTTAGAAAATCCAAAAAGATTTTACATTTCCATCTTATTTTTGATAGCTGATGGTGGTTGATGCCGATTTTCTAAACCTTGATGAACCATTTGAGCTTTGTAATCTTTTAAATGTGAAAATATGAATGTTGGATGCTTAAAAGTTGAAAAATAATTGGAACGGGACTCGTTTTTAACATTTGGAAAATTTGTCAAAATTCCAGTTTTCGTTCGCCCATTCGTTTGGTCGAACGTGGAATTTTTGTTGTTCCTTCGTACAATGTAATTGGGCGAATGAGAGTGTTCTTGAATAATTTCCACATTCGAACCCTTTTGTCCCCTTCGAACCTTTAAATAGGGTCGAATGAACCAAAAGCTTCTCATTCGACCGATGCAAGTGGGCGAAGGAGCATGCCTATATATATGTGTTTAGTCTCATTCGAACCTTTACAAAAAATTTTCAAAAAAAAAATTCTGAAGTAAAGTCCACTTGTTGCCCTGTTGCTTTGCTTTATACCATTGTGATCGTCTACTTTTGCTGATCATTTTGCACTACTTGTTACAGGTTAACATCTCATTTTCAGGGATTAATCGACCCATTTCAGTTTTGAGCCCTAGAAATCAAAAACTGATGCATATCATGTTCATTGTTGAAATTGTTGTTTAGGATTCATTCTATCATTGTTATAGGGGGAGAAGAAACAAAAATTAGTGGTTTTAATCCATCAGAATTTTCAGTTGATCATGATGAATGAATAAACCCTAATTTTAAACTGAAAACATTGATAAAATGAATAATAGATAAAATTGTTGGTTTAAAAACTTTAATCGGCGATGTTACTAGCCTATTGAATCAAAATGACATGATCAGAATCAATAAAATGCAATGTTAAAAATTTGAATTTAAAGAACAACTCCTTCGCACCTTTCGAATGGGCGAAGGAGATGGTTATTTGGGCGAAAGAAGAACAATCGGTCGAATGAAACATTTTATCAAAATCTTTTACATTCGTACCTTTATAAGTTCACATTCATACCAAGATTTTCATTCGCAACCCCGTATGGGCGAATGAGAAGATAAATTACCAAATTTTCAAAGTTTGAATATTTTGTCGATTTTTAACATGTTTCTTTGTTTTGTTTTGTAGATTGAACCATGTCTGAACAGGAGAAGCCTACTGAACAAGCCGGATCATCCTCACAGCCTGCAAAGAAAGTAACAGAAGAGCTTTTAACATTCGAGAATGCGCATAATTGTTGTGCGTATCTTGGAGAGGTTAAAAAGCATACTGAGTTCATTGAGATCATAGAGTTCTTGAAAAGAAGTCGGGTGATAGACGCAATTGCTACACCTACCATTATCTACACAGACATGATACAAGAATTCTGGACTGAAGCAAAGATGGATTTCTGGGATTGCGAATCGTCTGTGATTAGCAAGATCCAAGGAAAGATGGTTATTGTTTCTGAGTAGGATATTAGAGAAGCCTTGAATCTTCAAGATGAAATGACTGATCCCAGAGAGCTTAGCTTTATGGAACAACGAAAGTGCTTTCTGAGGATGAAGTGCAATGGACCGATTACTGATGGCTCATTGCACAAGGGAAAGCTGTGTCCACATTTCAAATACTTGGCACATGTGTTGATTCACGTTTTTGGTTCAGCTGCTGGAGGATATGATTTGATGCGAAAGAGTATTAGCTCGATGATGGTAGCACTGGTATTGAACAAACCGTTCAATGTATCAGGGATGCTAATGGAACTTTTGTTAGAGCCTGTCAATGGCACGAGGAATCTGAAGTTTTTGCTGTATCCTCGATTCCTCCAGATGGTGTTTGATCATAAATACAAACAGTTGAAGAGGGATCCTAAGAACATTGTAGTTCAAGAACATATATCAATCAATACACTGGCTAGGATGAAAGCTTATAAAGGATTGTCAGTGAATGAACGTCCACCTGTTAGACGTTTATTTAGACATTTGGCGAGGATTGACTATGAGGATCCAGGTAAAGGTTTAGTGAGACATGCTAACAGTGATTCAGATCAAGATAATCCATTACATCCTGTTGATCCAGATGCGAAGCGTAAGCGACAGGTTGTTAATGTTGGAGCAAAGAATGGAAAGGGAAAGGAGAAAGAGATCAGGTTAGAGGTTGTTCCTGAACCTGCTAAGAAGAAGAGTACACCGAGAAGAAACAAGACAATGGCTAAGAAGGGATTGCACATTGTGGATGAGGCGTTGATTGATTCTGAAGAGACGCAAGAAGATGAACACTGGGATTCTGAAACTGAAACGCTGAAGACCACCACGCCCAAGGCCACTGTGGCTGGTGAGTCTGTTAGTTTGAATAGATCGGTTGAAGAGCAGAGAATGAAGAGTCCTATTCGTTTGGACGAAGAGGATGCAGATTTAGGTCTGGGAACAGGAGACTTTCCTGGTTCGCCAGTTTAGGGGGAGAAACCTAAGAAGCCCCAATACAAGAAGAAAGAAAAGGTTGTGAGACCTGCAGAAAAGAGAGCTAGAGAGATAGAGACACTGATAGCAGGAAATAAGTTACCACCTACTACTAGCTCAAAATCTCCAGTTGCTGCTCCAGCCTCAAAGAAGCAGAAAACCACAGCTACTTCAGGAACAAAACAGGAAGCTGATTTACCTCTTGATGCATTCAATGAAGCATTAGATAATGTTCTGAAGAAGATAAAGAAGGGTAAACTGCCAGAGGTTGCTGAAGTCCTCAAGAAAAAGGTTACAGTTGATAGTGATGTGATGGATACTGTTAACCGGAGATTTACTGAAATGATGAATCTGATAAACAAGCAGCAGACTGAGACGAACTGTTTTTGCTTTGCTCAACCAAGGTACGGATTCTGTTTCCTTCTCTTTATAGTATATATTTTAATATATAAATTCGGTCCGTTACTTTGTTGTACAAATTTTTTTGATAGCATGCAATATACCTTAAATTTGAGATCATTGTTGCATGTTCCTTAGACCTCATTAAGTATTTATTCGATATCCGTCTTTTTGTACTCTGTCACCCTGGCACTCTGTTTGACATGTCGTTTGGGCGTCAACGACATGGTACTGTTCGTGACAGTGAATTATAAATTTTCGCGGCGTCTCTGGTTGTGTTAGTGTAGCACTTGGCCCCTAGAGGTGTATAGATCGATCTTAGCTCTGTTATGTGTATGTGTTTTGTATGTGGAGATAGAATAATGGGTGCACGCCACACTCACTATCTCATTGGTGCATGGATTAGCTACCTATGTACCCCCTTTGTTTTGGCTATGGGTGCTTCCGATTACACGACATGTTTTATTGCCCCGTTATAGTCGTGTAAGTTAGTATATGTTCTCTGATATGCCTTTGATATGATACGATAAGCTTTGAATAAGGTTCGTTATAGACTTGTACCAAATTTTGTTTCAGTATTCCGTTTTCAAATTTCGCGTCTTTAAACCGCTTTTATATGTACTGTTGTTCTTTCCGTTACTGGGCAATTTTTGGCTCAGCCGTAGTTTTCTTTTTGTGTTTTCCTATTTTGTCTCGCAGGTAATCAGGGAAACCAGGGAAATCAGGGATGAGAGTTGATGTTCGAGTGCTAAAAGACATTTAGCTTTTGCATTTTTGTTTTAATAAGACATAACTTGGAGTTATCTTCTGTCGACTAATAATGTTTTGCATAAATGAGCGATTGAATAGTGTTTATAATTAGTGTACTTTGTGTCAGTCACGGTGAAAATCACCAAAAGTTGGCATGTCTATATGGAGTTATCTTCTGTCGACTAATAATGTTTTGCATAAATGAGCGACTGAATAGTGTGTATAATTGGTGTACTTTGTGTCAGTCACGGTGAAAATCACCAAAAGTTGGCATGTCTATAGAACTTCTAATCGACGTTTTAGTAAACGAAAGGAGGCGGTGGTGGGAGGAGAGGATAGGGGAATGGAAGAGAGGGGTTTTTATGGTTTAGGAGAGAAAGTTTATATAGGTTATAGAATTTTTTTTTGTTTTTTTTAAATCTCACAAAAAGCCACGTGGCACATTCAAGGGAGGAATGAGGCCACCATTGAATGCCACGTCAGAAAACATCAATTCTTTTATATATATTTATAGATTATAGATTATAGATTATAGATTATGTTTTAAACTTAATCTATTTTATTAAATTTAACGTAATATTGATAAAAATTTTAATATGTTTATTATTATTTATGGTTTATAATTTGATGGGTATTACAATTTCACATTTAAGAGAAAGTTTACTGTACAAAGTTTAAAAGTGTACAAAACGTAAGAGGCAATAACATCCGTACACGTAGAAGCGGTTACCAAGATTACCTCGTATTTAATTTTCCAGCGTGTCAGTGTATTATAAGACTTTTCTCATTTATGTTCTATTTTTTTAATTTGTATTTTACTTTCAAAAATTAAATAATTCAAAACCCTAACACCCTGATCATTTTGTAGTTTATGATCGAGTATTTGACTAACACGATCAATCATGTCACACCCTCAAATTCCACGGGTGGGGTTTTACCGCGAGGCGCGTGACACACCAGGATCTCAGTCAACGGTCACAATAAACCACAACTAGATGTATAAAAATACGTAAACCAAAACATGAGTTAATAGCATAACGCTAATAGTGGAAGCATTTAAAAATCTTGTTTACATCCCAACATAAGTATTTAAGTTTGAAATCAGCATAACATTATGAAACCAAGACTCTAGACGCCTCCGTGCGCCTAATCATTATGCAGCTACCTTGGCGACCTGAGAAAACATGCCAAAAATGTCAACATATAATGCTGGTGAGTTCACAAGTTTTATAAAATGTTTTGTAAGTTCCAAATATCATCCCTGTTACTATCATGTTAAGCAACGTTAGCTAGACGTCAAGTGCAAAAACTACTACGGTTGGGAACCCATTACTAAACATGTACCAGTATGTAAATAGCCCAGATGACTGGGTTACCATTGCCACGGTAAACCCGAAGTTAGAGACAATATGAACCCGCCCGGCTCCCAACCGACGGGTGGGGTTTGTGAGGCCCAATAGATCTATCCACATTTCCCCCGTTGTGCATCCTGCACATTCATGGTTTCCCCCTAGGACTTTGTGCAAAACTTCGTATAGTAATCTAAGGTAACCATAGTATAACATGATCTTTATAAATCCAAGTAAGTAGCATGTTTCTCCCCCAAAAGTAAAACCAGTAAAAGTGGGGCTGTGACACCCACCTTAGTTTGCGTACTTCAATAACAAGAATATCAACACAGCTGATAGTCCTAACTATAGGCGACTTATCATAAAGTTTGTATAAGTGTTGTGACTACTAACCCGTAGGTTAACTAGTCCCCGATTGTCCAGATCATGACTAAGTATGTTTAAAAATGTGTTTGACGGTTGAACTGACACACCGAACAGACCTGACATCCCGTTGGTGACCCATTACATCAATTAATCAAGTATATAAGGCTAACAAATAAGAATTATGTATAAAACACTTAGTTTGCATCAAAAATCGCATGTAAGCACTCGTAGGGTCGAATTAGTGAATTTGCCAGACTTGGTTCAACCCAATGCAACCTGGTTCAACCAAACATGTGTTGGTTCGCCCCCCATGATAAGTATTTGACATATATACAAGTTCATTCGACCTAACACATGTTTAGTCGACCCTAACATATGTTAATTCGACCTAAATCATGTTCGTTCGACCTAAATGAAGTTCATTCAACCTAGTTACAAGTTGGTTAAACCATATGGGTGTTCATTCGACCCCAAGATGGGTCAAATGAATTTCCTGGTACGACCATAAGAGCCCATTTCACATAAAACACACCAAATCGCATCTAAACAGTCCTAAAACGTCACGAAACATCATGAATCCCAACAGTCAATCATTATTAACCTATTCCCACAAAACCCCATCGTTTTTATCCTGAAATCAGTCCGTTTTACAACTTACCCAAAATGGCAAATTATGGAAATGTCACATCAATGCATGTAAACTTTACCCAAAATGGAAACTTGTTGAAATCACTTAATAATTAGCTTAATATGCTCAGATTATCATGTATATGAAAACCCTAGTCATTTCATTAACAATAATATCATGAACAAACCCTAGATCTAACACAAAATCCCCAAAATGGGCAAAGCATCATCATCCAACAACTTGTAACCTAAGACACTCATACAACATCATCTATAACAGCCCTAGATCATTGTTATAACAACTAAACAACATTCAATCATCAATTAATGCAATACACATCATTAAACACCATTAACACATGTTAATTTGTATAAAAAAAACTCATGTTTAATGATGAGGTTTTGTTTAGAAGAGTATTAGAAAGTTTTTATTCATGAAAACCATCTTAGAACAGATCTGCACCCTTGGGGTTTGATAAAAATGAATCAAAAATGCTTGAAAAGGATTTTGGATTAAGAACACACCTTAGATCTTCACTTGTTTATGATATAGAAGATGCTTGTAGGTTAGATTATGAAAAACAAGGTCAAAAACTCCTCCCCGGGTGTTTAAGGTCGAGAGAGAGCACTTAGAGGCGTTTAGGGTTTGTGAAATGATGAAAAATTGCAAAGTATGGTATTTATACTACATTTTCATTCGACCTATGAAGGGGTCGAATGAAGTTCAAGGGAGGTCGAATGGACTTCCATTCAACTGGTTCGAACCCCTTTAGGGTCGAACCAGTTTCCCATGTTTCCAGTTTTGTCATTTGAACGCATTTTAACACATCCAAACACGTGAACATGCAATCCTAACATATGTTAAGCATATATAATCATGTATAATGATATAAACACCATTAAAACACGTATTTGCACATTATATAACATATATGGATCAATCTATGTATTACTTAATTCAATTAATGTAATTCACCAACAACGGGACTCAAGACTCATGTGTGCATGTAATAACCCCGATGATCCTCCAAATCATCGAACCCTGGACAATATGCAATGTAAATCAACTCCCGATGATTCCCCGAACCATTGAATCAACTCAAATGACTTAGATAAATGTATCGTATGCATGATTTACTAAGGTAGACTGAATAGTTAATGTAAAGTTACTAACCTGAGTTTGCCCGGTGTCACAAATCAGTTCTTCCGTACAAATCATAATCGTTTTAATCAGTTCTATCATTTTTTACCACTTTATATTAATTGTTATTTTTCTCCAAAAATTTTCAAATTTTTGTGTTTGAAGTTATGATCCAACTTTCTGTAGTTGAAGATTACAACTTATCACAATTTTGCAGTGACAATTTGGGGGAAGAAGCTGATTTTACAGTCAAATCAATGATTGTAGATGAAGATTACATCATGAATGATAGTTGTTTTATGTTTTGATATGTACTCTCATTAATTCTGTTTTTAAATTTATTTTGAACACATGGTAGTTGTGTTTTATGTTTTAGTACTTTCCATCATCAATGATAGTTGATTTTTTTACTATTTGCGTTTGAAGATGCATGTATTTGCGTTTTATGTAAGTGCATTATTCATGTATGTCCCCAGCTAGTGATCTGGTACTTAATGTCGAAGGTTCAGATAATCAGAAAACGACCAAGATTATGAAGATGTTGAGTATTAGTAAACACATTCGAACCCACGTGTAACATTTCGCATTAAATCCTATGTACGTTACGGTTATTATTGAATAAAACGTCGAATTTTTATCACTTATCGTGCCCTTTAAAAATATATCGTGACACATTTGGACCCCTAGTACCATACTATAAGTTTATATTATTAATATACTAGAGAAATTATTGTTAAAAAAATATTTGCCTGGGCCGGGATTCGAACCCGTGACCTAGGCCGGGTCAACCATACACACACCACCAAACCAACTGGGCTACACCACATATCTGTATTTTACTCCACGCGTTTTATTATATGATGTACTTAGAGTCTTAACAGTTGACTTGGAAAGTCAACTGTGAAGACAATTAACCATAATTAGCTTATCTAAACGCGTTGTAATCCCTGATATGGTAAGATTGGTGATTGACATGAATGATTCGCGTCTGATACACGCCTAAATCACCATTAATTCATTCAAAATCAGTCCCAATCACGCGTCAAAGCTTTAAAGCGAGTCAACCATTACCAATTCGAATCCACGAGCCTCCCACTATAAATTGGAACCTCTTCCACAATCTACACTCGCCAATTACTCTTTCCCCTCTCAAAATTTATGTTAAAAACATCTTTACAAGCATCAATTGTTCACGTGTTGACTTTTCGCTTGACCGCTCATAATCACGAGAATCGTTTTGTAAGTCTTAATGTTTTTGAATGGTTTTGTTCATCGGCCCTGAAGAAACAAGTAGCCTAACCTCCTTATAGGGATGATAGTCTATATGCAACCACAAGATTGATCCTTCACTAGCACTTCCTGGATTGGAGTAACCTGCAAATAAAGATTAAGTGGGTAGGGAGACGACTACACAAGGTAGTAGTTTATAACAAAAACGTGGGTGAATGAGGATACTATCAAGTGTGATAGCTCTTAGGGTTAGCCAAAAGTGTCCTCTCTATTAAGGATATGATCCTTTATATAGAGGTGGACATATGCCACCATTACCCAAAACCCTAATCGTAATGGGCCAGGCCCGATTAGGGTTGTCTCCACTACCCAAGGATTATATTAGTAAAGTAGTTAAGAGATAGCAATAAATAAGGAAACATGGAACGATTACCGCTTTTACCGCTTACGCGCGCGGGCATCACTCCGTGATTGTAGGAGAGTCGTTGCTGCTTTGCTTGCTGGCGAAGTTTACTTTGCGCTTGAGAAGCCTCTCCGCGATATTGTATTCCGGGTTTGGGTATGCTTTGCGCAGTGATGAGCACCCAATCCCATCAAGTACCCCCAGTCCAGTGTGTACCCTTTTCTCGAGTGTATGAGAGAGGAGG
The DNA here is from genome assembly GCA_028751855.1 of Ambrosia trifida. Lineage (NCBI taxonomy): Eukaryota > Viridiplantae > Streptophyta > Magnoliopsida > Asterales > Asteraceae > Ambrosia > Ambrosia trifida. Next base: position 64,454,433 of record CM054130.1, on the reverse strand, counting down.
GTGGATGGTGGACTCATAGTATTGAAGCTCTGATAATAGCTCATCCTGTTTTGGTAGCGGAAATAAGGTGTTGGTGGAGGATTTGTCCGGGTTAAAGAGAACCCGGAGCGTCGTTAACGCGGATTGCGGAGAACGGTACTTAATTTGACGTAACTTCTCCGGAACCGCGGACGAGCTCCGTTAGTGGAGGACAGTTGTCTATTTCTGAGCAAGACGTGGTGGGTGGCGTCTGCCACAAGCTATGCCTATGTCAGTGAGCATCCCATCAGTTATGGCAGACGGCTGAGTCAGTCGCGTGAAAGCGTGTGTATAGCGCGTGTGCCGCCTATTTCGCTATTTAATGCCACGTGTCGTGTGGAAAGTCGTTTCCACTTACCCAGGCTGACGTCACCGGCAGTTATTGCACACAGTATAAAGGCATTTCAAAATTTCTTCAACTGACACATTTCTCACTCCTTTCTTGACCTAAGTTCTATTCTTCCATCTTCCCTAAAAAATGTCTCAAGAAACTTCCGGTGTTGCTGACCAATCCAAAGTGACCGAGAAAACCGAGAAAGGTATTACCACCACCAGTATCAAGTGGGATGCCTCCTCATTTTCCACCTTTCTTGACCAGTACGGCATTGAAGCCTCTTGGGAGCCGGAGCTACCGGCCGCCGGTAAAACGGCGTTGGAAGCTTCCCCTGGCAAGATTACATTGTATGAAGCATTTTTCACCCGGTGTTGCTTCCGTCTTCCGATTACGAAGTTCTTGGTTAGTGCCTTTATGAAGTATGGGGTTCATCCCACACAAATGACTCCTTTTGGGCTGTCCAGGCTGGTACATTTCGAGGCTACTTGCCGATCACTAGACTTGGAACCGACCTTTGACATGTTGAACGTGTTCTACGTTCTGGAAGAGGCTCGTGGGGGATCCGGGTGGTATAGTGTAGCACCACGGCGGAATCGGACTCAGGTGGTCTCGGAGAGTCCAAAGTCGATGTACGATTGGAAGGAAAAATTTTTCTACATTCATAGGGGGGTAATCCCTGTTGCTCTGCAGTGGATGAGTGTTGGTGTGAAGGAGAGAATTGCGGAGTTCCCTCCGATGAAAGATTACAAAAACCAACCTTGGTACGAAACCCTGTGCGCTCATGCTACTCCGTTATCTATGGAGAAGTGCCCTGAGGGAGTGCTTGTAATGTTGGGTCTCAGCCGTTTGGGGAACCCGGAGGGTCGTGAGCCTACCGCTGCTGATGCCAGTAAGTAACATGTCTATTCCCTTTTTCGTTTAGTAGTTGACTTCAAAGTGGTATTATCTCCTTATGCTTCTTTCTCTGTAGGGATGACGAAGTTTGATTTGTTTGATGCTCGTGGTGCTGCCAAACTAAGTTACGTAGCTTTACCCCCTGGTGCACCTACAGTTATGGAGCGATTGGAGCGCAATTTCTTGATGCCTCAACTCAAAGATGCTCCACGCCATTATGCACATACATGTATTGTCTTTCCTTTGTTGCTATGTGTCGGTTATGACAGTCATGATAGCGGACTGTTCCTGCGCCAAGAAGGGTGCGGTGTGATTCGCGCAGTGCTTACTCTGATCCGGCGTACCCTTTGTTTCAGGCGCAGGAATCCACTCCGTGAAGAAACCTGGGGTTGTCCAGGGGGAGACCTCCCCAAGTCGTAAAAAGATGGCATGTACAGGTAATCCTGTTTGTAGTTATTTGAATGGTGGTGACCTCTGACTTCGTTTTAATGTAATTTAGGAACTGGGCCAAAACGCCTGTAACAGTGCAAAATTTTCCCCAAAATTTTAATACATAAAAAGCCCTTATATATATATACATATATATATATATATTTTATTACACCTTTATCATTAATATTATACAAATGTGCCTAAGTCTTTATTTATCCTAACTCACAACTTATATACATACATAAATGTATATAAATAATAATAATAATAATATGATTCTAAATTCTTTTTTTTTCACATACAAGATTTTTTTTTTATTTAAATAAAGCCTTGAGTCAAATAGTCAAAGTCATAGTCAAAGTCCTAGTCAAAGTCTTAGTCAAACAGTCAAAGTCTTAGTCAAATAGTCAATTCATCATAAAACCTTACTTTATGGTGTTGACCAATTTTAATGGCTAATTGAATCCAAAACTAGTATAAAAACCCACCTATGACCCATTATACTTTGCACCTCTAAATCGATTGTTTCAATTCGATTAAACTTTCCCTCATACCTTTCTTCTATAGTCTATTACTTCTACAATTGAAGCTTTGATTATAAGCTCTTGTAATTGGCAACTTTGGGGCTACACATATTCTATTTCTCGAGACTTAATACTTTGCTAAGGTGAGTTTACGTAACCATGTTTATGCGATTCTTTATACTTGCAACATTTTAAGCAATTCAACATGCATGTCTAGTAGTAAACTTTATTGTCTCATGAATTAGTCAACAGTTTCAACGAGTTTCAACGAGTTTCAACATTACATAATCATTAGCTATGGCCAAGCCGGCGATACTCAATAATAGATCTATTGGATTGACAACCCCACCCGGATACGTGTACCTCCTACATAGGTAACGTGGGTGATTGTTATCGTTCAACATATTACTAAGGTGAACCGTAGATGACGGGATGGACCTAAACTAGTCGGAGGTTTGATTATGTCAACATATTATACTATTCATGTAGACTTAAATTTACGATAGACATACGAATTGCTAAACTTTTATACTTAAACTATATGCTTAACATGGATTATGTATTCTCACCAACTTCTAGTTGACCCCCCCATTTTTCCAAACTCAACAGGAAATACTGATGCATGAAGTCTAGAGCTAGCATGAGGACATATTTGAAGTTTTAAGCTTTGTTTGATTATTTGATGTAGACTTTAATGTAATTCAATATTGTAATGTAATAATGGATTATTTAAACATATGTATTATCATGAGCTACTGAACAATCATCAATACGTGACATCCCGATGTTTCCGCCATTGGTTGGGGTGTTACAGATTGGTATCTGAGCCATGGTTATAGGGAATTAGGTTATTAGAAAAAAATAAATAATAATCTAGTCTATAACCATAGGAATATAACCAGTATTTGCTCCTTTTACTTGCTATTCTCTATCTCACTCCTACTTCGTATCCCTACTTCAACCCCTACAAGAAGATTGCTCTCCATCACAAGATCTACTCTTAGACTAATAGGACAATCCTCAGGTTTAGCCTGAACCACCTTGAGATCTCGTCGAAGTTCTAGATTTTAATAACGAACACGTGCAATCTGGAAGGGTGAACGCCTGTATTCTGAGTTTTCTGTCTAAGACTGGCATTGCGCATATATCCCAATCAGACGAGGGACCCGGATGCCTACCTGGGAATTCTCGGGATGAGTGTTCACTTATAGGCTAAAGCATGTCTTCACTATGTTATTAGAATCTAGAAGTTTTGATAAGTCAACGTTTTCGTTTATTCGTTTTAATTAATGAATAAATGATTACACTCACTTTCCTTAAACTAAGCTCTAAAATCTCAAAATTTTACAGCTTAAATCAATCTCATTTCATAACCATCCATGGATTTCACAATCACACTTCACCTTACCATCTTAGCCACTTTTTAAATATTCAACACCCTACCCAAATCATATAATCTCCATACTATAAAATAAACTCTTTATCAACTATCTTCACATTCACTATCTCTCACAACTTTGATTCTGCTTCAAGAATTTTTCATCATCCTCTCAAGAACTAAATTCATATCCTTCACCTTCTCAAACATGAACTAGTTACCCATGATAACCAAACTATTGAAACTTGATTGTGTGTTGCATCAAACATAATCCTTAGTTATACATGAGGATTCGACTATTTGCCTTATTTGAACATTTGAAACTAGAATTCATGGAATATAAACTATTTACTATAGACACACCTAGAGTCATTAACCTTATCTAGGGCAACTCTATTACAATTCGTATGCTATACTTGATACTTGATTGCTTACATGTACATATTATCAATTTGCAATTCATGTGTGTAATAATTGGTACACTTAATCAAACAACTGATAGAGGATGAAGTACTTGCTCAACAGTTAGTAGAGTACAAAATAACCTACTCACGATTGGTAGAGGTCATCATGCCTGCTCAACAGTCGGTAGAGGCCCTACAACCTGCTCAACGACTGGTAGAGGCTATCATACCTGCTCAACAATCGGTAGAGGTTCCTACTCATTGACTGGTAGAAGTCTTTTTCCTGCTCAATAGCTGGACTCATTTTTGGATACATGGTTAATCATATGATTTTACATGTGTGTCTAGAGTTATAGAAGGACACAAAACCCTAATGTAAGGTAAATTGGTGATTGCGGTCCGGAACGTAATCATGAATTTACAGGTACGTTAAGGTAGTGTGAAATTCTATCAAGGTTTTCGGTAGTTGACCAATTATAAACCTTAGTTATCTGGTAGTTCATTTAGTCTTTCAATAGTCCATCAACTCATTCCTTTTAGGACTCCTAAAACTTAAGATGCTTATTCTCCTTGCTATTTCAGATGAACCTAATCCAACCCTTAAAACTCACACATATCAAAACTCTTACCCAAATTATTCGAAACAGTTTATTCTATTACCTATAAATTTATGTCATGCCTTAACTCGAAACTTCCCAAACCACCCTTGTCCTAATTTCTACCCAATCACCTTCAACCCTGTGTTTTCAATAAACTTCGGGACGAAGTTTCCAAAAGTAGGGGAGACTGTAACAGTGCAAAATTTTCCCCAAAATTTTAATACATAAAAAGCCCTTATATATATATATATATATATATATATATATATATATATATATATATATATATATATATATATTTTATTACACCTTTATCATTAATATTATACAAATGTGCCTAAGTCTTTATTTATCCTAACTCACAACTTATATACATACATAAATGTATATAAATAATAATAATAATAATATGATTCTAAATTCTTTTTTTTTTCACATACAAGATTTTTTTTTATTTAAATAAAGCCTTGAGTCAAATAGTCAAAGTCATAGTCAAAGTCCTAGTCAAAGTCTTAGTCAAATAGTCAATTCATCATAAAACCTTACTTTATGGTGTTGACCAATTTTAATGGCTAATTGAATCCAAAACTAGTATAAAAACCCACCTATGACCCATTATACTTTGCACCTCTAAATCGATTGTTTCAATTCGATTAAACTTTCCCTCATACCTTTCTTCTATAGTCTATTACTTCTACAATTGAAGCTTTGATTATAAGCTCTTGTAATTGGCAACTTTGGGGCTACACATATTCTATTTCTCGAGACTTAATACTTTGCTAAGGTGAGTTTACGTAACCATGTTTATGCGATTCTTTATACTTGCAACATTTTAAGCAATTCAACATGCATGTCTAGTAGTAAACTTTATTGTCTCATGAATTAGTCAACAGTTTCAACGAGTTTCAACGAGTTTCAACATTACATAATCATTAGCTATGGCCAAGCCGGCGATACTCAATAATAGATCTATTGGATTGACAACCCCACCCGGATACGTGTACCTCCTACATAGGTAACGTGGGTGATTGTTATCGTTCAACATATTACTAAGGTGAACCGTAGATGACGGGATGGACCTAAACTAGTCGGAGGTTTGATTATGTCAACATATTATACTATTCATGTAGACTTAAATTTACGATAGACATACGAATTGCTAAACTTTTATACTTAAACTATATGCTTAACATGGATTATGTATTCTCACCAACTTCTAGTTGACCCCCCCATTTTTCCAAACTCAACAGGAAATACTGATGCATGAAGTCTAGAGCTAGCATGAGGACATATTTGAAGTTTTAAGCTTTGTTTGATTATTTGATGTAGACTTTAATGTAATTCAATATTGTAATGTAATAATGGATTATTTAAACATATGTATTATCATGAGCTACTGAACAATCATCAATACGTGACATCCCGATGTTTCCGCCATTGGTTGGGGTGTTACAGATTGGTATCTGAGCCATGGTTATAGGGAATTAGGTTATTAGAAAAAAATAAATAATAATCTAGTCTATAACCATAGGAATATAACCAGTATTTGCTCCTTTTACTTGCTATTCTCTATCTCACTCCTACTTCGTATCCCTACTTCAACCCCTACAAGAAGATTGCTCTCCATCACAAGATCTACTCTTAGACTAATAGGACAATCCTCAGGTTTAGCCTGAACCACCTTGAGATCTCGTCGAAGTTCTAGATTTTAATAACGAACACGTGCAATCTGGAAGGGTGAACGCCTGTATTCTGAGTTTTCTGTCTAAGACTGGCATTGCGCATATATCCCAATCAGACGAGGGACCCGGATGCCTACCTGGGAATTCTCGGGATGAGTGTTCACTTATAGGCTAAAGCATGTCTTCACTATGTTATTAGAATCTAGAAGTTTTGATAAGTCAACGTTTTCGTTTATTCGTTTTAATTAATGAATAAATGATTACACTCACTTTCCTTAAACTAAGCTCTAAAATCTCAAAATTTTACAGCTTAAATCAATCTCATTTCATAACCATCCATGGATTTCACAATCACACTTCACCTTACCATCTTAGCCACTTTTTAAATATTCAACACCCTACCCAAATCATATAATCTCCATACTATAAAATAAACTCTTTATCAACTATCTTCACATTCACTATCTCTCACAACTTTGATTCTGCTTCAAGAATTTTTCATCATCCTCTCAAGAACTAAATTCATATCCTTCACCTTCTCAAACATGAACTAGTTACCCATGATAACCAAACTATTGAAACTTGATTGTGTGTTGCATCAAACATAATCCTTAGTTATACATGAGGATTCGACTATTTGCCTTATTTGAACATTTGAAACTAGAATTCATGGAATATAAACTATTTACTATAGACACACCTAGAGTCATTAACCTTATCTAGGGCAACTCTATTACAATTCGTATGCTATACTTGATACTTGATTGCTTACATGTACATATTATCAATTTGCAATTCATGTGTGTAATAATTGGTACACTTAATCAAACAACTGATAGAGGATGAAGTACTTGCTCAACAGTTAGTAGAGTACAAAATAACCTACTCACGATTGGTAGAGGTCATCATGCCTGCTCAACAGTCGGTAGAGGCCCTACAACCTGCTCAACGACTGGTAGAGGCTATCATACCTGCTCAACAATCGGTAGAGGTTCCTACTCATTGACTGGTAGAAGTCTTTTTCCTGCTCAATAGTTGGACTCATTTTTGGATACATGGTTAATCATATGATTTTACATGTGTGTCTAGAGTTATAGAAGGACACAAAACCCTAATGTAAGGTAAATTGGTGATTGCGGTCCGGAACGTAATCATGAATTTACAGGTACGTTAAGGTAGTGTGAAATTCTATCAAGGTTTTCGGTAGTTGACCAATTATAAACCTTAGTTATCTGGTAGTTCATTTAGTCTTTCAATAGTCCATCAACTCATTCCTTTTAGGACTCCTAAAACTTAAGATTCTTATTCTCCTTGCTATTTCAGATGAACCTAATCCAACCCTTAAAACTCACACATATCAAAACTCTTACCCAAATTATTCGAAACAGTTTATTCTATTACCTATAAATTTATGTCATGCCTTAACTCGAAACTTCCCAAACCACCCTTGTCCTAATTTCTACCCAATCACCTTCAACCCTGTGTTTTCAATAAACTTCGGGACGAAGTTTCCAAAAGTAGGGGAGACTGTAACAGTGCAAAATTTTCCCCAAAATTTTAATACATAAAAAGCCCTTATATATATATATATATATATATATATATATATATATATATATATTTTATTACACCTTTATCATTAATATTATACAAATGTGCCTAAGTCTTTATTTATCCTAACTCACAACTTATATACATACATAAATGTATATAAATAATAATAATAATAATATGATTCTAAATTCTTTTTTTTTTCACATACAAGATTTTTTTTTATTTAAATAAAGCCTTGAGTCAAATAGTCAAAGTCATAGTCAAAGTCCTAGTCAAAGTCTTAGTCAAACAGTCAAAGTCTTAGTCAAATAGTCAATTCATCATAAAACCTTACTTTATGGTGTTGACCAATTTTAATGGCTAATTGAATCCAAAACTAGTATAAAAACCCACCTATGACCCATTATACTTTGCACCTCTAAATCGATTGTTTCAATTCGATTAAACTTTCCCTCATACCTTTCTTCTATAGTCTATTACTTCTACAATTGAAGCTTTGATTATAAGCTCTTGTAATTGACAACTTTGGGGCTACACATATTCTATTTCTCGAGACTTAATACTTTGCTAAGGTGAGTTTACGTAACCATGTTTATGCGATTCTTTATACTTGCAACATTTTAAGCAATTCGACATGCATGTCTAGTAGTAAACTTTATTGTCTCATGAATTAGTCAACAGTTTCAATGAGTTTCAACGAGTTTCAACATTACATAATCATTAGCTATGGCCAAGCCGGCGATACTCAATAATAGATCTATTGGATTGACAACCCCACCCGGATACGTGTACCTCCTACATAGGTAACGTGGGTGATTGTTATCGTTCAACATATTACTAAGGTGAACCGTAGATGACGGGATGGACCTAAACTAGTCGGAGGTTTGATTATGTCAACATATTATATTATTCATGTAGACTTAAATTTACATTAGACATACGAATTGCTAAACTTTTATACTTAAACTATATGCTTAACATGGATTATGTATTCTCACCAACTTCTAGTTGACCCCCCCATTTTTCCAAACTCAACAGGAAATACTGATGCATGAAGTCTAGAGCTAGCATGAGGAGATATTTGAAGTTTTAAGCTTTGTTTGATTATTTGATGTAGACTTTAATGTATTTCAATATTGTAATGTAATAATGGATTATTTAAACATATGTATTATCATGAGCTACTGAACAATCATCAATACGTGACATCCCGATGTTTCCGCCATCGGTTGGGGTGTTACAACGCCAGCGTAAAGAGTCGCGCAAGGGGAAAAAGGTGGCCTCGAGCTCCGCAGCGTCTAAATGAGATGATGAGGCGACAGAATCCGATGAGGAGATTAAGCGCCAACGTACCAGCGGGCCTACTCTTCCGGATGATTTCGTTGAAGTTTCAACTGAGCTGTATCAGAAACGTCTTGACGATCTTGCCCAAACACAAGTGCAAGTCCCAAAGCCGACTTCGGAGAGCGCGAAGGTGGCACCATCAGGTGTGGGTACGGAGCCAGCTACTGGAGGGGAAACAAATGCTATGCCGAGCGGAGTGAAACTGGTTGTTAAGCCTCCGCCCGAACATCAACCCCTTTTTATAAAATCTGTTAAGCAAGCTTCTGGTGAGCTACCCGGTTAGATGCCGTTATCTCCTTATTGATAGAGAGCCCAAGTTAATTGATTTCCTTTGTGTGATTTTTCAGGTAAGGGTCCTGTTCAACAAGGGGCTGTGAAGAAACCGGCTGTGAGTATGAAAGAGGTTAGTGAGCCCGTCCCTGAAAACGCGGAAGGGACGAATTTGTCTGTTTTGGGGGCGCAGTCAGCTGGTCCAGTTGAAGGAGTGATGTTGACTCCTGAGGCAAGCAAGAAAGCTGGGAAACGTCCACTGGTGGAGCCGTCATCTGTGGATGTTGATGTTACAAACGTGTCCACTAATGTTTGCCATGCGGAGGGAGGTATTCAGCATGATCAGCCTTCTGCACCGAGTGTTCTTGTTACCACAGAGGTGCATGCGGAGAAGACGTCTGCGGGTGTGATGTCATCGGCCTCAACCCCTAAAAGGAGTGCAACTGAGACACTGCAAGGATCAGGGTGAACTAGTGGAGGTAGGGGAAGAATAGCTCCCCCGGACTACGATCCCAACAGACCTTATCAACCCCGATGGGACATTAAGCAGACGACTCGGTTTACCAATCCGCTTGTCGCGGAAGAGTTCATTGCCTATGCTGTGCCTCCTAGCGAACGAGACTACCAGGATGGCATAGATCGTCGCTCACTGATGTCTGATATGAGCTTGAACCTTGCGCTCTGCTTTAGTAACTATGGGTCTATCATGAGGCAAGAGGAAGAGTTCCAGCGATCTTGGCAGGCTTTGAGGAGTGCAGAGGATGCCCAGAGAAAAAAGGAGGAGGAATTCCAGCGTGCCCGTGTGGATTCTCGCTCGGAATTTGAGCAATTGAGAGGTCAACTTCGAGCAGCCGAAAGTGAGATCCAAAAGTTGAAGGCAGAGAAAGCTGAAGCTGCCAAGCAGTGGAAAGAATCATGTGAGCGCACCAACCTAGACCTTGAGCGTAGAGGGAAGGCCGTTGAGAAGGTGAAGAATGATCTTGCCCGAGTGGTGCTCGAGGCGGAAGAGAAACATAAGGCTCTTGATGCCAAACAGGCTGAGTTGGCCGACACTGTGATAAAGTTGAAGGAACAGCATGAAGCCCTTGTGACTACCACAACGCGGATGTCCGAGTTGGAAGGGCAGGTTAAGGGGCTTGCTAATGAGAAGACACAGCTTGAAGAGACGAATGCTTTGTTGGAATCTTCGCGCGTGCAACTGGAAGTAAACCTCCAGCAGACTCAAAATGAGCTCCAGACTGCCGTGCAAACTTCTCGAGCTGCCCAGGAGCTATTGTCCTGGATGATGCAGCATGGTCTTCAAGGGGTGAGATTATTCGTGACTTATGTTTTATGTTTCTGCTATGTGTTTTTGACTTGATTGGTTCATGTGTGATCCATAGGTCTTCAAGCGCATATGGAATGAGCCCAAATTTGGCGATGCGGTGGCGAAGATTGGAGCCACCTCCATGCGTAGTGGTGTGCAACAGGGATTTGCTGAAGGCTATCATCATCATGCTGCTTGCTTAGCGCTCGAAGATGGAGAACATTTTGGTAAGCCATATGAGGATGAGGCCGTGGCTGCGCAGCAAGAATTTGAGACTCTGACGTTTGATGTTTTCGATGTGATGGACCAATGTTTGAGGACGGAAGATCCTATTGGGCAGCTTCGCGGCTATTTCGAAGAGTCTGACTGCCTTGGCGCGGAGATGGAGGAGAAAGAGCGCAGGGAGGAAGAGGCGCGGAGAGCTGCGACGCAGGGAGGAGGAGAGTCATCCGCTGCTGGTGCGAGCTCTGGCGCGGTGCATGAAAAAGCTGAAGTGGACACGTACATAGATCTTATAGACTATGAGTGATGTTCGCTGTCTTCCTTTATTGTTTAGACTTGTGTTGTGTTCTTGAACAATTATCTGCCCTTTTGTATTCTGTACTTTGTTTGGATATTTGTGCTTAACTTGAATTTGTGTGATAATTAAATTTGTCATAATGATTGTATGACGTCACCTCTGAAACGGATGCCACTTGTCCCTGTATGCTGACGTCGTCTGACAGTATTGACGGCGCTTCAGGTGACTGATGTGACGGTTAGCCTCCCTACTCGAGTATTAACCATTAATGGTAATTAATGGGCTGCCCTTTTTCTTCTATAAAAGGTTAACTATTGTTTACCCTCCCAATACAATATTTTCTTTCCTCACTTCTTATTCCAATGGCTTCTCCTTTAAGAGTCACCAACATTGAAGTTGAAGCACTTCACGGTATGCTAATGTTATCCGATCATCCTCCTGTGATCAAGGTTCCTCCCACTCCCATGTACCAGTTGGCCACCTATTGCGGTTACCTCTTGCTAACTGGTGATCAAGTGAATCAGGAAGGACCGTCTGCTGCTCCGGTGAAGATGAAGAAGTTGGATGAGCTCATTGATATGCCAAAGATTCCTAAGCTTAGGCTTCGTCGAACATCCACTGGCTGGCAGCATGCTGCGTAGCAGGGATGGTTATCTTTTGTTTGCTAAGTAATTAATGATGCAAATATTGTATTGATTAGGCCACCCCTTTTGCTTTTTGTATGTCTCTTTTTTTGGTAGTGGCATGTATGTAGTATCAGCTTGTCGTGTTGTTTTTGCAGCTTGTTGATGCTTCATAACTGACTGTAATGTTTTTTTGATAATGGTTGTCATTGCATGCAATCGACATTGAAATAGTACAAAGTAAAATGAAATTTTCCTTTATTGAAATTGAAACGAACGTAGCCATAGGCTATTTATTACAATCATGAAATAAATTTCTATAGGTAACAAATGCGCAACTGGGCTGCGTTCCATGTGCGCGGGATTGGGGTACCATCCAAACGCTCTAGAGCATAAGCGCCCTTCCCCAATACTTCTTGCACCTTGTATGGCCCTTCCCAGTTTGGCGCGAGCTTGCCTGGCTTCTCCGCGTTGGATGCTTCATTGTTGCGAAAGACATAATCCCCTACGCGGAAAGCCTCTGCCTTAACCTTAGCATTATAGTATCGTTCCAGCTGCCGCTTGTAATTGGCTTCTTTAATAGCGGCCATATCTCCGCGTTCCTCTAGCAGATCCAGATTGAGCTTTAACTCCGTGTCATTGACTCGATGATTTGCTAGTAAGATCCTTGGCGATGCGCAATGCATTTCTGCGGGTTTGACAGCCTCTGTCCCATACGTGAGGCTAAACGGTGATTCTCCGTTGCTTGTCTTGGACAGTGTGCGGTGAGCCCATAGGACATGGGGGAGCTCGTCAACCCAACCAGTGCGCTTTGTACCAAGCCTGGTTTTTATGCCTTCCACTATGCTTCTGTTTGCGCGCTCGACTTGCCCGTTACCTTGTGGGTGCGCTACCGAGGTGAATATCTGACTGATACCCATGGAAGAGAGCCATTCTTGTAAGTGTTGGTCTGCGAACTGCGTGCCATTATCACTTACGACCTCCATCGGTAAGCCAAAACGGCAAATGATGAATTCCAAGATAAACTTCTTGATGCTTTTTCCATCAATTGACGCTAAGGTTTTCGCTTCCACCCATTTGGTGAAGTAATCAATTGCCACCACCAAGTATTTGACGTTTCCCGGAGCTGTGGGGAAAGGGCCCACAAGGTCAATGGCCCACTTTTGAAATGGCCATGCCGTGGTAACGGGTATCAAGTTGTTCTTGGGCCGCAAAGTTCCTGGCGCGTGGCGCTGGAAGACTTGCATTTGCGCAGCTCTGTCATGGCATCCATGTGCATTCCGGGCCAGTAGTATCCCGCGTTCATTATCTTAGCCACGACCATCCTTGGGCCAGCGTGTAATCCGCATGACCCTTCATGGATATCTCTGATAAGGTACATTGCTTCTGCGGAGTCAACACACCGCAGCAACGGCCCTAAATAAGAGCGTCGATATAATGTTCCGTCTATGACTTGATAATGCAGTGCCTTGTTCTGGAGCTTTCGAGCTTCTGCCTTGTTATCTGGGAGTGTCCCATGCATGAGATAATCTTTGATGGGAGTTGTCCAAGATGTCTTGCTGGTTTGGACAATATTAACTTGCTTTTGGGGCACGGATGGATGATCCAATACCTCCACCCGCACATCTTTCGCCAGATGATCAAAAACTGTTGATGCCATCTTACTTAACGCGTCGGCGGGCTTATTTTGGCTTCGCTTGATGTGGTTAACCTTGCAGTATTCAAAATCACGCATGAGGACTTTAACTTGCTCTAAGTACAAAATCATTGATGCTTCGCGGGCTTCGTATGAGCCGTCGATGTGGTTTGCTACCAGTTGAGAATCGACGTGAGCTTCCAAATGTTGTACACCCATCTTTTTTGCGATGCGCAATCCTGCAAGCAACGCTTCATACTCTGCTTCATTATTTGTTGTTGGGAAATCGAGCCGGATTGCGTATGTGAAATCCTTTCCCTTCGGAGTGATTAGGCGCAGGCCTGCTCCTGCGCCGTCCTCGTTGCATGCCCCATCTGTATATAGCTCCCATTTCTCCGCTGGTTCAGGAGTGGGAGGAGTGACGTGTGCTTGTTGGCATTCAGTGATGCTTTCGGTGGGGACTTCCGTGGCGAAGTCTGCGAGTATCTGCCCTTTGAAGGATGTTCTGGACTTATACTCAATTGAGTGCTCGCCCAGCTCAATGGCCCACTTAGCCAGGCGGCCTGATAATTCTGGCTTGCGCAGAATATCATTAATACGGAAATCTGTGAGGACGATGATGGGGTGTCCTTGGAAATATCTCCGCAGCCTACGTGATGCGTGAACTAATGCCAGCACCAGCTTTTCCATCATGGAGTATCGAGTTTCTGCGTCGAGCAAAGTTCTGCTGACATAATAAACTGGGGTTTGGACACCCTTTCGATCAACCAATAGAACAGCACCTATTGCCTAGTCCGTTACCGACAAGTATAACGTTAATGGCTCCTTTGGAAGTGGCGCTGTGAGCGTAGGCAAGTGACTTAAACATTCTTTCATTTCCTTAAAGGCTGCCTCAGCCTCATCTGTCCAAGCGAAATTCGATTTCTTGAGGCAACTTTTCAATGTACTCACAAAAGGAAATGACTTGGAGGCATAATTTGACAGAAAACGATTGAGGGCTACTAGGCGCCCCATTAATGTCTGAACTTCCCGGACCGAGGATGGAGATGGCATGCGTTCAATTGCCTGTACTTTATCGGGGTTCGCACGGAAACCATCTTTAGTAACAACCACCCCTAGGAATTTGCCTTCCTCCATTCCAAAGGAACACTTGCTCGGATTAAGTTTCATTCGGACTGTGCGGAGTTGATCAAAGGTTTTCTGGATATCCACAAGCATTTGGTCTGCTTCCGTGCTTTTTATGACCAAATCATCTACGTATACTTCGAGATTGACTCCGATTTGTTTGCTGAACACGGTGTCCATTAAACGCTGATATGTGGCACCCGCGTTTTTCAATCCGAATGGCATTTTGGTATAGCAATAAGTCCCCGTATCTCTGCGGAAGGATGTCTTGTCCTCATCCTCCTTTGCCATTTGGATTTGATGATACCCTTTATAGGCATCAAGAAAACACTTGAACCGAAATGGTGCCAGTGAGTCTACCTTTAAGTCTATCTCGGGTAGTGGATAACAGTCTTTCGGGCATGCCTTATTTATGTCTTTATAATCCACGCACATCCGCCAGCCCCCATTGGATTTCGCTACCATGACCGGGTTAGCAACCCAAGTTTGGTATCTTGTTCTTCGCAGGATGCCTGCGTCTAATAATTCAGCCACTTGTTCGTTCATGGCCCTTGTTTTCTCTGGCCCCATACTGCGTTTTTTCTGGACGACTGGTTCGACAGACTTGTAAACATTGAGCCGATGTTCCGCAATATGGCGTGGAACGCCAACCATGTCCGCAGGTTGAAAAGCAAAGACATCCATATTATTGGTTAATAACTGCTTCAAGTGCGCACGTATGGTGTCTGAGATTACTGGGCCTATGACAACCGTCTGATCTGGGAATTTAGGGTTAATAACCCATTTTTCGGGATCAGTACGGTTCGACGGTTTCATTATCTTGGGTGGCTTGCATGTGTCTGTTGCATGGCAATTCTTGTTTCCCCGTATGAAAGCCACTCCTCCGCGCGTTGGGAAACCGACCATCTGGTGCGGTGTGGACGCGTTACAATTAAACTTTGCCAAACCCTCTCTTCCTATGAGGACATCGTGCGAGGAACTCACTGGTAAAACCATGAAGTCACAAATCTTCGTGCGAGAGAGTTGTCCGTTCGTCCATGTGACGGGGAGTGTGAGTATGCCCAATGGGAGGATCACCTCATGAATAAATCTGGATATTGGCTCCGTAGTTGGAAAGAGCTTTGCTTTGTCGTCCGCGTCTAACTGATCAAAACACTGTTGGTACATGATGTCGGTACTGCTCCCGTTATCGAGGAACATATACCTTGTGCGATAGTGCCCAATGACTCCAGTTATGATCAGTGGCGTTGTGGAAGACGCACCTCCCTTAACGCGCGGCATAACGACAGTGTGATACCCCGAAAATTCAGGTTCTCACTTTAACTAAACTCTAGTTACATTCCTTGCATTATACTTGACTAGGGTTAGTTAGATAAGGCATACGTGCATGGTTATGAGTCAAGGTGTGATTGCATGATTAGTGAACCTCGGACGTTGGTGAATAATAAACTTATGTGTCTCGGTGATACCTGACAAACTTATGTGAAAACCATACGTGATTATGTGAACCTAAACCGAACACGTTAATAGAAATCATTAAAAGTGGAGCATGAGGTTGATTAGGGTCTTAATGCATGGGGTTACACTTGTTACGGTCCGAAATAACGAAAACGTCGAAGGATAACGCGTCGGGAGGCGAAACGAGGCAAAAGCGCGCCACCCGGTCCTGTGAGCGGCCGCTCACAGGCACCGAGCGGCCGCTCAATGAGACCTGACGGGTCTAAACCGCCTCAAACTTATATTTAAGCATCCTTAACTCCCATGCAACCCCCATACTCAACCCTAATCGCCCCCTTACTGCCCCACACGAATATTTCACTCAAACAACCTCTGCTAAGGCTCAAGATCATCAATTGGGAGGCTCCAAGGCGCGCGATTGATCGATTGGGAGAGCTAAGGGTATATTTTACGATTTCTTATGTTTCTATCTTGTGTTTTCATTAATAAAAATCATATAATAAGTTTGTCCAGGTCTGAATGGGTTTAATAAACATTAAAACATGAGTCTTTTTGAAGATTAAACGGATTAAACCTATTAATAAACGCGTAGTAACATCATAGGATGCTTGTTGCGCAAGTTATTGGTGTTTTGATCCTAAAAGCTTTGATCTTGACATGTTTGATAATAGGATCTGATGGGAATATGTATTAGGAAAGTTGTATGATGATTATTAGGTGTTATTGATTGATAATATGCAACTAGGGTTTGATATAATTGATAATATTGCACGATCAGAATCTGGACAGATTCTGAATGTCGAATTGTAGGGTCTGTTTCGTGGCTTGAAAATAATTGGTTTGATCGATTCTTTGCATGATTGTAACGTACAAGGTCTTAGCTTTTCATAATGGGCAAAACCATCGAATTTGGACATCGTTTGAGTCGTTTTTGGAATTTTAATTGATTAGGGGTCATATCAGATTTTCGGATTTGTAAACTGGGCTAACTTTAAATGGTCATAACTCGAGATTTACAAGGGGTTAGGTTATGAAATTTTTACAGTAGGTCAATACTGGAAAAATAGAGCTTTTCCAAGTGGATTCATCTCGTTTGGATGAATACACAGTTTTTAAGAATTTTCCTACTAAACTGACCTGTTGAGGAAATTTTCTGAACACTGCTGTGTTGTACGAATTTTTATAATTTTTGTGTTTGGAATTAAGACAAAACAAAAATAGGTATTGCCAAGTGAATTCCAAAGAAAATTCAGTAAAAATTTGGGAGGATAACTCACTGGTTTACTATTTTAAATAAATTCGTTTTGATGGCGCACAATCTGTCCTGAAAACACAGATTGTGTATTATGTGCTTATGTGATTATTTGAGGTCTTAGGTGATCTAAAATTGACATATAACGGAAGTACACATGTTTATGACACATACGGGCTGTAGAAACTAATTATAACCAACTCATTCACCAACGAGTCCGTAGGGTTTACTATTGCATGTAGAATCACTAGGCGTCGCATACACACTTTTGAATATTAAAACGCCTTGGACAAACGAGTTATATGGTGTAATGATGTTACGCCTATACTCACGTAGTGACACTGTTATTAGGGTGTCGGTAGCATATAATACTTGCTGTTCGGATTCTTTGCTCACGCGATAAGGTGAGTTTCACTACTCTTTTCTCAAAAGCATGCGTCTCGGGTTGAGACAACTTACGTAACGTTTCTAGTCCGGGTTGGGACTACTTTTACACATCCCGGGTTTGGGGTGCATGATTTACGAGGTAAATCTACTTTTACTAATTCATATATATGTCCTTGATGAACTAAACCAAACACATCTTTTAAGTCCTTCAAAATACCGAATCAATTGCCGGTTGGGCAAGCGGGTTAATTAGTTGATAGCGCTATTAGGTCTAACAAACCTCACATCGTGCTGGGAGCACGGATGTGAACTATTAGCTTCAAACATAGTCATTGTTGATGGGCAATGACGCAAGGCACTTTTCTCCCGGTTATGGGAACTTGTTCATTAGTAGTTCGGTATTCGCCGGTTTTAGTTATCATGAGTGGGCTAGCTACCCCTGGCATATGAATTGGCTATTTACTTGTGGCCAAGGAGGCCGACGTTCTTACTTACTGTTATGTGGTCTGGGAGACCGACACTTTCATTTGGTTACATGGTTTGGGAAACCTACGCTTTTACTTACTCACCTACTTTACTTAGTGAACTCACCAACATTGTTTGTTGACCCACGATTTACATGCTTTTGTAGGTAGTTAGCTTCCGGTGCCAGGATTAGAAAGCACTGTACACTTCACTGCATCTGGGCTCTCGGGCATACACATAAATTATATATTATGCTTTCGTATGGTTTTAATTTGGGTTCGTTGTTTTACGCAAGTTTTAAAAGGTTTTAAATTTGGTTTACGCTTCCGCAGCTTAACTAAACTTGGTTTTTGAAAACGAACTAAATGGTTTGGGCATTTAGAGTTCGTTCCTGTGACTTATGGCTATGGGATCCTGGTATGTCACGCGCCTCGCGGTATAAACCCCGCAGTGGAAATTTGAGGGTGTGACAGATTGGTATCAGAGCCATTGGTTATAGTGAACTAGGACTGCATGTTGAGTCTAGTCTATAATCATTATAGCATAAGTACACTCACAACTTAAGTGCACAACTAGCTATTAGCTACATATATCTACAACATATGATTTCGGGAGATATGTTATCTCCTAAGTTCTAGACTAAATTCTTAACACGTCAATGGTGGGAACCTAGGGTTACACCAGGTGGCGCATTACTGGGAGTAATATCCTAACTAACCTCATGGACGAGGAGACAACAATAGTACAAGGGAGGGAGCCTTGCGAGCGTTATGGCGCATGTACACAGGAAGCTGCACGATGCGCATGACATGGTACCATTAAATCAACTATGAAGGAATTCGAATGCTGAGACTTATCTTCTGTCACTTAGCAAGGAGACAATTAGTTTCTGTTCCTTGCTACTTGATCTTTCTTACCCCCATTCGAAACTCAGACGGGACTGGGTTACGCATATAGAACTTATTTCTTACTTTAGTACCTTACGCCTAGTATGAGCGGGCGGACGTATGACTGCATATCCTTGTTACTCATAAGTATATGGTAGATTCATGGGAACACATTAGGTCGGGACTTGTTACACACACTCTTGGGGAGTTACGTAAAGCCTGCGATGTAATGCAACATCACAAGGGAGGATGAAACCTACTAATGGCTGATAGCCACGATTGGAGGAACGAGTGGTACAGCTTACCACTAAACTGGTTCACATAGGACTAGAGAAGGAGATTGTACGTGATGAGAACCATATAACACTGACATCGCAAAAGAGGAAGGATAAGAGATGGAAGGGGAACCTGAGCAGGACGAGCACATGGAAAGTGACGATGAAGGCTCTACTATCTAGACAGAGCATGGCGACGATTGGCTCTTACCTTTTCTTACCTATCTTTTCTTTCATTTTCCTTTGCTAACTTAGATAAGACTGAGTTCTTATGATCAACGATAGGGTGGTTGAGGCCCTCGCATCTTTCCAAGCTAGTAAAGATCTATTTTGCTAAATCATTCTTTTCCCCTGACTTCCACATTTGAACTTTCTTATACCTTGAACGCACATTGTATTTCCAAGCCTTTTATTGGTTGTAAACCTCGATAACTCCAACGGAACTGGAGGAGACCGTCTGATTGCTTCGGTAGTATAAGTCTTTGCTCTGTGCATTTGCCCCCAGGCAGGATGAGGTAATGTATGCCACATGCACACTCGATGAGTTACAGATACTTGGGTGGAGAATGTAACCCCCATGACGAAATTTAGAAACTTGTTACCTAAAGACGGATGGGTCTGAAATCGACGCCTACACTACCAAGCTACAGGAGTTAGCTACTACATGCTCATACATATTTAACCTACATTACAAACGGATCGAGCTTCACACCAAAGGGGTTATCCCACAGGTTCGTAGCATGGCTACTACGGCTCACCTACCCAGAATATAACAAACCTTTCACCTGGCTCACAAACTCACCGACGAGGCTGTTGAGCATGGTACTTTTCCGAAGCAGGGTGCTTCATCTTCTACTTTTGGTGATAACAAGAGAACGTGGGATAGTATGCGGTATAAGTCCTTCAACAATAACCACAACAGTAACAACAACAATGGGGCTCGTGGAGGAGCATTTGTGATGGGCTCTGGGGAGGCCAGGACTGATAACAACGGCGTGACGGATACGTGTTCCTTAAACGCCACTCTCGCTTCTGTTTTATATGATGCTGGTGCAGACTATAGTTTTGTGTCATCAAAACTTAGCAAACAACTAGGGATAGTTCCTACACTTCTTGATACCCCGTACTTTATAGAGTTAGCTGATGGGAAGCCTGTTAAGGTAACCCACATCCATCGTGACTGTAAGCTCGAACTAGATGGACAGTTGTTTGCCATCGACCTCTTACCTATCACCCTAGGAAGCTTTGATCTCGTGGTTGGCATGGATTGGTTGTCCAAGTAATACGCTGAAAATTCTCTGTCAAGAGAAGATTGTTCGTATCCCTCTCCCTAGTGGAGAATTCTTATCTGTCCAGGGTGATCCTGGTGGTGCCATGATGGGCATCATCTCTTTCCTGAAAGCCTAGAAGTGTATTCGGAAGGGCTACCCAGCCATATTGGCTAACATTTCTGATACTCGAGCTGAAGTTGAAACAAAAATTGAGGATATCCCTGTAGTTCAGGATTTTCCAGATGTCTTCCCAGAGGAATTACCCGGACTTCCACCTGTTCGACAAGTGGAATTTCAAATTGACCGTGCACCAGGAGCCGCCCCAGTTGCGCGTGCACCATACCGCCTAGCACCAGGCGAACTTCAAGAACTATCCACCCAACTCCAAGAGCTATTGGACAGGGGTTTCATTAGACCTCGTTCTTCACCTTGGGGAACTCCAGTCTTATTTGTTAAGAAAAAGGATGGGAGTTCCCGTATGTGTATCGATTATCGGGAATTGAACAAGGTGACAATTAAAAACCGCTACCCTTTACTTCGTATTGATGATCTATTCGACCAGCTTCAGGGGTCGAGTTTCTATTCCAAGATTGACTTAAGGTCGGTGTATCATCAACTGAGAGTCCGAGAGGAGGATGTGCCAAAGACAGCCTTTCGAGCTCGTTATGGGCACTATGAATTTTTGGTAATGCCCTTCGGGCTGACCAATGCACCAGCTGTGTTCATGGACCTCATGAACCGTGTGTGCAAACCCTATCTAGACAAATTTGTCATAGTGTTCATAGACAACATTCTGATCTATTCCAAGAGTAGGGGAGAGCACGAGCAACACCTACGACTGATCTTGGAACTTCTGAAAAGTGAGCAGTTATATGCAAAAATTCTCCAAGTGCGACTTCTGGATTCGTGAGATCCAATTCTGGGGTCATGTGGTGAACGAGGCAGGAATACAGGTCGATCCCGCTAAGATTGATGCGATTAAAAGATGGGAGGCCCCTAAGAACTCCCACGGAGGTTCGACAATTCCTTGGCCTTGCAGGTTATTATCGCAGATTCATTCAGGGATTCTCAAAAATCGCTCAACCCCTCACTGCTTTGACACAGAAGGGGATTACCTACAAGTGGGGAGATGCCCAAGAACCTGCTTTTCTGATACTAAAGACTAAACCTTGCAGTGCTCCAATATTATCACTACCTGAGGGAGCGGAGGTCTTCGCTCTCAAAATTTGGAGGCACTACCTCTACGGGACAGAGTGCACGATTTCACAGATCATAAAAGTCTCCAGCATATATTCGACCAGAGGGTGCTAAGCATACGACAACGCCGATGGGTCAGACTCCTGAATGGTTATGACTGTGCCATCAAGTAACATTCAGGGAAGGTTAGCCTTGCAACTTACCCTACAATCTAATCTTCATGTTAAGATACGTAAAGCCCAGGGCGTGGCTTTGAAAAGGAAAACATCGGGCTTGAAACCTTGCACGGTGCTGATAAGCACCTGGAATGGAGGACATAGGGTCTTCAGCACTTCATGAATCAAGTCTGGATTCCACGTGTTGGAGATCTCAGACAACTAGTGCTCGATGGGGCACACACCCCTCGTTATTCGGTACATCCTAGTTCGGATAAAATGTACCGAGATCTCAAACTCTTTACTGGTGACCAAACATGAAAGCTGAGAAAAGTCACTTATGTTAGTAAGTGCTTGACTCGCGCGAAGGTTAAGATTGAATATCAGAAACCTTCAGGCCTACTTCAACAACCAGAGATTCCGATGTGGAAATGGGATGGGATTTCCATGGACTTCATTACGAAGCTTCCTAAAACGCCCAGCGGGCACGATATGATTTGGGTCATTATTGACCGTTTGACCAAATCAGCGCATTTCATGGCAATTAGAGAGGCGGACATGTTGGAACGTCTAGCCGCTTTTGTATTACGAAAATTGTCTCTAGGCATGGGATGCCAACTTCTATCATATCGGATCACGACGCGCGATCTACTTCCCATTTTTGGGAAACTCTCCAAATTGCTTTGGGAACTCATTTGGACATGAGCGCAGCCTATCACTCCCAGACGGATGGATAGAGTGAACGTACCATCCAAACACTGGAAGATCTACTGCGAGCGTGCGTGGTGGACTTTAGAAACAGTTGGGACAAGCACTTGCCTTTGATTGAATTCTCTTATAACAATAGTTATGACACTTCGATCCAGTGTGCACTTTTTGAGGCACTTTATGAACGGGAGTGCAAATTCCCCATATGTTGGACTGAAGTTGGGGATAGCCAACTGACAGGTTCCGAACTTGTGCACCAAACTTCTGAGAAGATAGTGCAATCAGAAAACGGATGGCTGCTACTCTTGAGCGACAGAAAAGCTACGCTGATAAGCGTAGGAAACTTTTAGAGCTCCGGAATGGGAACAAGGTACTATTAAAGGTGTCACCTTGAAAAGGTGTGACACGCTTTGGAAAACGGGGGAAGATGAACCCGTAAAACGTTGGACCATTCGAGATGGTTGATGGGATTGGTCTGGTAGCTTACAGGTTAAACCTACTTAACAAACTTGGTAGGATACACGATGTATCCCACATATCGTACCGAATCTATAGAAATGCCTGTTGGATACAACACTGATGGTGCCACTGGAGGAGATCCAGGTGGACGATCGGCTACGGTTCATGGAAGAACCAGTGGAGATTCTTGAGCGGGGCGTCAAGAAACTCAAACAGAACACTATACCTATTATTAACGTACAATGGAATTCCCGTCTAGGACCGGAATACACGTGGGAGCGCAGAGATCAGATGCGGCTCAAATATCCACACCTCTTTTCTGAACCTGAACCTGTGCATAGATCAAATGCCGAACATAAAGCAGCTCGCTCAAAGTGAATTTCGGGGCGAAATTCCTTTCAACTTGGGGATGATGTGACATCCGGAAACCAAGCATACATTTTTTTTAGCTGGCTTTACTGTTTACTTGCTGAATTTCGGGACGAAATTCTTTTCAACTTGGGGATGATGTGATACCCCGAAAATTCAGGTTCTCACTTTAACTAAACTCTAGTTACATTCCTTGCATTATACTTGACTAGGGTTAGTTAGATAAGGCATACGTGCATGGTTATGAGTCAAGGTGTGATTGCATGATTAGTGAACCTCGGACGTTGGTGAATAATAAACTTATGTGTCTCGGTGATACCTGACAAACTTATGTGAAAACCATACGTGATTATGTGAACCTAAACCGAACACGTTAATAGAAATCATTAAAAGTGGAGCATGAGGTTGATTAGGGTCTTAATGCATGGGGTTACACTTGTTACGGTCCGAAATAACGAAAACGTCGAAGGATAACGCGTCGGGAGGCGAAACGAGGCAAAAGCGCGCCACCCGGTCCTGTGAGCGGCCGCTCACAGGCACCGAGCGGCCGCTCAATGAGACCTGACGGGTCTAAACCGCCTCAAACTTATATTTAAGCATCCTTAACTCCCATGCAACCCCCATACTCAACCCTAATCGCCCCCTTACTGCCCCACACGAATATTTCACTCAAACAACCTCTGCTAAGGCTCAAGATCATCAATTGGGAGGCTCCAAGGCGCGCGATTGATCGATTGGGAGAGCTAAGGGTATATTTTACGATTTCTTATGTTTCTATCTTGTGTTTTCATTAATAAAAATCATATAATAAGTTTGTCCAGGTCTGAATGGGTTTAATAAACATTAAAACATGAGTCTTTTTGAAGATTAAACGGATTAAACCTATTAATAAACGCGTAGTAACATCATAGGATGCTTGTTGCGCAAGTTATTGGTGTTTTGATCCTAAAAGCTTTGATCTTGACATGTTTGATAATAGGATCTGATGGGAATAGGTATTAGGAAAGTTGTATGATGATTATTAGGTGTTATTGATTGATAATATGCAACTAGGGTTTGATATAATTGATAATATTGCACGATCAGAATCTGGACAGATTCTGAATGTCGAATTGTAGGGTCTGTTTCGTGGCTTGAAAATAATTGGTTTGATCGATTCTTTGCATGATTGTAACGTACAAGGTCTTAGCTTTTCATAATGGGCAAAACCATCGAATTTGGACATCGTTTGAGTCGTTTTTGGAATTTTAATTGATTAGGGGTCATATCAGATTTTCGGATTTGTAAACTGGGCTAACTTTAAATGGTCATAACTCGAGATTTACAAGGAGTTAGGTTATGAAATTTTTACAGTAGGTCAATACTGGAAAAATAGAGCTTTTCCAAGTGGATTCATCTCGTTTGGATGAATACACAGTTTTTAAGAATTTTCCTACTAAACTGACCTGTTGAGGAAATTTTCTGAACACTGCTGTGTTGTACGAATTTTTATAATTTTTGTGTTTGGAATTAAGACAAAACAAAAATAGGTATTGCCAAGTGAATTCCAAAGAAAATTCAGTAAAAATTTGGGAGGATAACTCACTGGTTTACTATTTTAAATAAATTCGTTTTGATGGCGCACAATCTGTCCTGAAAACACAGATTGTGTATTATGTGCTTATGTGATTATTTGAGGTCTTAGGTGATCTAAAATTGACATATAACGGAAGTACACATGTTTATGACACATACGGGCTGTAGAAACTAATTATAACCAACTCATTCACCAACGAGTCCGTAGGGTTTACTATTGCATGTAGAATCACTAGGCGTCGCATACACACTTTTGAATATTAAAACGCCTTGGACAAACGAGTTATATGGTGTAATGATGTTACGCCTATACTCACGTAGTGACACTGTTATTAGGGTGTCGGTAGCATATAATACTTGCTGTTCGGATTCTTTGCTCACGCGATAAGGTGAGTTTCATTACTCTTTTCTCAAAAGCATGCGTCTCGGGTTGAGACAACTTACGTAACGTTTCTAGTCCGGGTTGGGACTACTTTTACACATCCCGGGTTTGGGGTGCATGATTTACGAGGTAAATCTACTTTTACTAATTCATATATATGTCCTTGATGAACTAAACCAAACACATCTTTTAAGTCCTTCAAAATACCGAATCAATTGCCGGTTGGGCAAGCGGGTTAATTAGTTGATAGCGCTATTAGGTCTAACAAACCTCACATCGTGCTGGGAGCACGGATGTGAACTATTAGCTTCAAACATAGTCATTGTTGATGGGCAATGACGCAAGGCACTTTTCTCCCGGTTATGGGAACTTGTTCATTAGTAGTTCGGTATTCGCCGGTTTTAGTTATCATGAGTGGGCTAGCTACCCCTGGCATATGAATTGGCTATTTACTTGTGGCCAAGGAGGCCGACGTTCTTACTTACTGTTATGTGGTCTGGGAGACCGACACTTTCATTTGGTTACATGGTTTGGGAAACCTACGCTTTTACTTACTCACCTACTTTACTTAGTGAACTCACCAACATTGTTTGTTGACCCACGATTTACATGCTTTTGCAGGTAGTTAGCTTCCGGTGCCAGGATTAGAAAGCACTGTACACTTCACTGCATCTGGGCTCTCGGGCATACACATAAATTATATATTATGCTTTCGTATGGTTTTAATTTGGGTGCGTTGTTTTGCGCAAGTTTTAAAAGGTTTTAAATTTGGTTTACGCTTCCGCAGCTTAACTAAACTTGGTTTTTGAAAACGAACTAAATGGTTTGGGCATTTAGAGTTCGTTCCTGTGACTTATGGCTATGGGATCCTGGTATGTCACGCGCCTCGCGGTATAAACCCCGCAGTGGAAATTTGAGGGTGTGACAGACAGGTTTCCCAACTTTGACAAAACGACTCAAAAATGCTTGATGTAGTTGTTTCAACACATGAGAATAATGAAGAGTTGAAACAAAAGATCAAAAAGTTGCAGAAGGATAATAGAAAGTTGTTGAAACATGAGCAGAGAAACACCAGACGAATCATAGCTTTGAAAGGTGAAAATAAGAAGCTAAAAGAGAGTAACAAAAACATGGATAATCTGATCAAGGATTTATACTCTCGAGCTCCTCAGCTGAAAGAAGGTGAAGAAGATAAAGAGTTAGAAGAGGAGCAAGTTGATTTTGAACTATCAGATGATGATGAGGAGGATGACGAAGATCTTGATGAAGATGCTGGTAAAAATCCTAAAAAGAAGAAAGATGATGATGATGATGATGGTTCAGATGATGGATCTGGTGATGATAACAGTTCTGCATCCGATGATGATGATGACAATGATAATGATGATACAGACATATACAAGTATGAAAAGAAAGAATCTGGAAAAGGTGAAGAATCTAGTTCGAAAGCCCCTGGAGGATCAGTAGATGATGATACGATTTTCTGGAACGAAAAGCTAAAGTCTATGTCAGAAGAAGACAAACAGATGTATCGCCAGATGCTGACTGATCGAGTCTGGACGATTGACATGACTAGCAGATTTTTCAAGATCTTTGAATCTAGTGACAGGTTGTTTGAACTAGAATACAATGATCCAGATTTGGAAGACGGTGAAGTCTCGGCGTCGATGGCAAAAGAGATCTTTGAAGGTCTGGCGAAACAGGTTGGCAAAACCGTTGAAGAATTATTAGCTGATAATCAGATTCCTGATCTAACTGAAAAGGAAGCTGGAGATCATTCTGATGATCGTGATATACCTGGTTTCGAGGACATAGAAGTTGAGGATGTGACGAGTGAAGAGTATCCACAATATTTCAAAAGAGACAAGAATTCTGGATTTACTGCTTTCACGGATGAATTGTTAAAGGAAGCCGAGAGACGAGCAAAAGAGAAAAGTGATATGTTTGTTGATGAGATTTTCAGAGGGCATGAGAAACCGTTTATCAGACAATCCGACAGCTTGAAAGAGTTAATGAGGGAGTTAAAAGAGAAAGAGGCGAATCATCCTAAACCTGAGATTCAAGGTAGCTTTTATAAATTCCACAACGACATGTTCAAAGGAAAAGCATTCGGATGGAAATTTATAAAGCAACTGAAGTGTGTGGCAGTGAAGTGGGAGAAGGGGATCCTATACTTTGATAGATTTCATGATTTGAAGACTCTCCCATACTGGGCAATTCGTGATATTTGTCGACACAAGATAACTGGAACGACAAATGGTCAGATTGCTTACTTTGCTGAGAAGATGGCAAGAGAGAGCAGGACGAAGTGGAACCTCTTTGAACCTCAATATCCAAAAAGGATTGTTCATAAGAAGACTATTGATGATATTACTGGTTTGCCCAAAGTGACCTTAAAGTATAAGCCACCAAAAGTGTTGAGGCACATTCCATTGCTGCTTCCTCAACATTTCGCCAAAGTCTTTATTTGGTGGTACTATGATTGGAAGATCGCAGAAGCTGTTATTGTTTTGAAAGATGGAGATAAGAGTTTCAAGAAAATACACATTTTTGATCCCATGTGGTTAGTGAATTGCTCACATGAGGACACCATAATGTTGTATTACAATCCTATTTTCAGCGATGTTAAGGATGCTGAACAAGCTAGTAAATACCAGCGAGTGGTATTTCTGTGTTTTGCTCATGATATCAATGCCGGATGCGACTATGACAAAAAGCTCGGCATGTTTGTTAAAGTTCAAGAGATTCCTGAAGAGAAAAAGAAAAAGTCGAAGCAAGTGTTTGAGAAGGTGATGACATTGGAACAGAAGAAACTTTTGAGGATCAAGCTAATGAACAAAAGAATGGATGAGGAACGAAGAGTTAAACAATCCAAGCAATAGTCGAGGGGGAGTTTGTAGATGCATTTATGCGACTAATGCTTTGGATTTACAATAAACATATGTTAATAAGTTTTGTCGAGTGGGCGAAGGAGTCTTAATATGGGCGAAGGAAGAAATCAAAGGGTGCGAAGGAAGAAATTCATACGAAGGAGAGACAGGAGGCGAAGGAAGATTTTGTTAGTTATGTATTGCTTCATTCGACCAGGCTGTTTGGTCGAATGTGCACGTTCGTACCTTCATGGTGGGCGAACGTGCAGCCTATAAATAGGTTAAGCTGATTTTTGAATGTAGTTTTTAGTCATTATTATTCCCTCCAAGTTCAGTGTGTCTCTCTAGTGTTTTGTTAAGCTTAATTCACGTTGAGTCTTTCATGTTTTGATCAAATTAACGTGTAATTGAGTTTTGATTATTAATGAGAAAAGCTTTGAATGATGATTTACTTGTTTTGATCTGATTGATTATCATTTTGTGATTGGTTTAGGGTTTCCGCACCTAAATCAAACTTGTTTGATCATTTCTTTGTTGATTTGTCGATCCTTTAGCACATACAAAAGTTCTCAGATTCGACCTAAAACTCACACTTTCGACCGTTCTTCCCTAGGTTCGACCCTATCAGTTTGAAAATCAGTTATTTTGATCCCAATTTTTCAAAAGTTGATGAATTTTGATGATGTTTTGCAGATTTTGCTTCAGAATTGATTTGGAACAAGTTTAATAAAGAGAATTCTAGATTTTATCCTTGAAAACTAGTCCGAATCAATCAATGTTCATCAAAAACCATTGTTCTATGAAAACAGAAAAATTTTGATCAAAAATAGGTCCAAATCAGCTCAAATATTATCAATTTGTAGTTGTTTGATTCTTATGGCTCTGATACCACTTTGTATGAGGATCGAATTGTCAAAAACAATAGGTTTGATCAAACAAGTCTACCAATTCAGGTGCTGAATCCCTGAATCAGTTACGAAATGATAATACAATCAACAAAACACACAAATCACCATTAACATTCCTTTTTCATTCATAAACATGCTTGATAAACGTTACAAAATCTTGTTTATAATGATAAATACACAATTCAGACTTAAACAAAACCCTAGGAAGAAAACCAGATCAAAGGAGGGAAACAAAATGACAAAAACTTATCTTGAAAATGAAAATCAACATATATATAGTCCTGCACATTCGCCCCTACGTAAGGTCGAATGTGCAGGTTCACCCCAAAGGTTGGGCGAATCAACACAACTCCCTACAAAACTCTCCCTTCGACCAAAATCTTCTACCTTCGACCTAGTTAATCACCTTCGACCCTTTATATCCACTTTTGACCCTACGTAAATGCCAAAACAGATTTGTATGTGCAATCCAATAGCACTAGTCGCAAAACGTGTATCAACATATTCAAAAGGTAAGATGTTAGGTTCAGGGACTGTTCAGGCTGGGAAACTCAAGTTTGAGAATGTCAATCTTATTGATAATCTTAAATTTAATCTTCTTAGTGTATCACAAATGAGTAACAAAGGGTATGGCTCATTGGGCCAGAAGTGGTGAAAAAGATTGATACCATCATTGCTGAGAGCAAAGCACAACTTGTTGCTCATAGGAGTGGCAATGTGTATGTAGTCGATATGTTGAAGGACAATCCTATGGCAAATGTCTGTCTATTTTCTGCTGCCTCCACTAAAGAGACAGATTTGTGGCATAGGAGATTGGTTCACACCAACCTTCAAACTATCAACTCACTCTTCAAACAAAGCCTTGTAAGAGGTCTACCATCAAAAGAATTCAAATGTTATGAGCATTGTGTTTCCTGCTTATAAGGGAAACAACATAAAAGCTCTTACAAATCCATTGAAGAGTCCAAAACAAGTCAATGTCTTCAATTGTTTCACATGGACCTGTTTGGCCCAGTTAAAATCATAAGTCTAAGAAGAAAAGGATTTTGTCTTGTCATAGTTGATGATTTTTCTAGGTTTACATGGAATTACTTTTTACACTCTAAGGATGAGACTGCAGGCATCTTGAAGGACTTTGTCACCAAAGTTAAAAAACAATATGACTTGCCAGTAAAAGTCTTTAGAAGTGACAATGGAACAGAGTTTAAAAATAAGGAGTTGGATTACTTCTGTGTGTCAAAAGGAATTGTGAGGCAGTACAGCATTCCAAGAACACCAAAACAAAATAGGGTAGTTGAGAGGAAAAATAGAACTCTCACTGAGGCTGCAAGAACCATGCTAGCAGATTCTGGT
Source organism: Ambrosia trifida (assembly GCA_028751855.1). Lineage (NCBI taxonomy): Eukaryota > Viridiplantae > Streptophyta > Magnoliopsida > Asterales > Asteraceae > Ambrosia > Ambrosia trifida. The sequence goes on along the minus strand of CM054130.1, from coordinate 64,423,819 downwards.
TTGCCACTGTCCTTCTGAGCAGAATCTGTAAACACTGCTTGCTATGTTCAAAACAGAGTTTTAATCAACCCAAGACATCAAAAGATTGCTTATGAAATTCTGTTCAAAATCAAACCATTAATCTCATTTTTCAAATCTTTGGCTGCCCATGTTTCATTTTAAATCTTAAAGATTCAATCTCAAAATTTTCAGCCAAAGTAGATTGTGGTTATTTTATGAGATAATCTTCTACTGCCAAGGCCTACAAAGTGTTTAACACAAGGACTAGTACAATAGAAGAGACTCTAGGGTCTATAATAATGAGACCCACTCTATCAAATAAATATTGGTGATCCATATTGGTGTTTTACTATTTAGGACCGAGAACACTCGGGTTCTCAGTTATTTAAGGTGTTTAAGCCGAGAACTAGTTAGTTCTCAGTTGGGCTTGGGCTTTGGGATAGGCCATGTGGGTCAAACCTAGAACATGACCTATATAATGTTATGTACATCATCACTATTAGGTTAGCGGTTTTGTTTTAATCAAAGAATTCTCTCTAGTATCAGACGGTAGTCATCCCGTATGCTAGTGAAGATTATTATTTTCTTAAATCGTTCTTCATATTTCTTGAATCATTATAATCATTGATTCCGCCTTTGATTATAATCACTTGATATCGGGTATAATTTTTGGGATGGCCTGGGTACCAATGTTTAACTAATTTCCTTATTCATGCAGGGACAATCAAGGAGGATTATCAATAACCACTGGTGTGTTGGTAGTGGTCGTTCCAAGCATATGTTAGGTGACATCTCTCTGTTACATACCTCTACATCTTTTAACACAGAGTATGTTTCTTTCAAAGGGGATAAGGGAGGTAAGGTCAGCATTGCAGGTACATTTAAATTTGATGCACAAACTTTGAAAAAGATTGATTGGTCGTTATTTGAGAATGGTTATAGAAAAGAACAAAAAGATTTTCTTATTTTTATGTAAATTTTATACATAAATTTGTCTTTTCCCTTTATTTATGCACAAAATTTAGGGGGAGAAGGGAGATATTTAAGGAAAATACAAAAATAGTGTTTTATTTTATTTATGTACAAAATTTAGGGTGAGATAGGAGAGAAAATGAGAAAATGAAAAAACATGTGAAAAAGAGAAAACTACAAATAGAGTATTTGTTGTATCACTTGTGAAAAAGGCTGACACACGTAAGACCAGTATTGAAATGGTCAGGCTCTAGGATGATGTGTCGGTAGGCTTGGTCCTGACGACTTGAAAATTGGTTGATCTTGTCACACACTTAATAATAACGTATGGCCTTAGTAGGAAACGTCACTTGGAATTGGTACATTTTTTATTTGAATGCTCGTGTGACGTCCCGATACACATTGTGTTCTAGATCTGAAACCCTTTTCTGAAAAAATCGTGTATCTCATTTGTTTTGTGTAAGCAAAGACCTGGGGATGCTAGGCAATATCAGTTTCTGCTGCATCCAGATATATGCTGACCTAGCTGTACATTGTCGAGCTGTAGATCAAAAACGCCAAAAGAGGTCAATGAGCCCAAAAAGATGCCAATGTGCACAACAAAAGAGGCCCTATAGAGCCCAAAGCACCAAAACCTATATCATTTGAGAAATCAAATTGATTTGTATATTATACCACTCTATTTCTTAATGATCTATTCTTTTCTCTTCTCAACCAAGTCCCAGTTAAGGCTTCAGAATTCTAGAACAGACACCGTGAAAATATGTGGCAGGGAAACTGCTTGCATGATAGAGTGTACCGCATATAATTCTTGGATTTGATTGTGACTTGCTTGAGTGCCCATAATTAATACACCAAAACATGATAAATTAATCACGGACAGTCAAATAAGAAGGTCTAAGGCAATAAGTTTAAGTGGACGAATATATTGGCAATTTCTCGGACCAACTAGAGTAGATCCGTGTTGATAAGTGTCCCTGAGTCTAAATCACAGTGATTCAATCCCCCGGGAAAAAAATGTGTAGTTATTTTTATTTCAATTTCTTTATCATTTATTTTGATTCTTATTGTTTTGATTTTGAGTTTAATTTTATTTTATTTAAGTTTTATAAAATCAACCATTTTTGAATATTTGACCTATCATCCACAGTGAAAGAAGTCCGAATTTTTGAAATTTTCGTGTGAAAGTAGTCGGAAGAACTAGGTGTTCATGATACTGGATCCTCTGTTATATTCAGATGCTTACAAAGTTCTGAGAATGTGCAGAATTTAATCTAAATCAAGAAACAGGGGTTGATGAAGAATCATTTCTAGTTGCTAACAAGCATGAAGCATCGTGGTGAGAAGATGTACCTGTGGCAGAAGAACTTGATGTGATTGCATATGCTAATAATGAAACACAAGCAGAAGTACCTGTGATCCTGCTTGAAGACAATGATTGGAAAAGAAAGGGATATGAGAATCCTCCTCTCACATCTTCTTTAGCAAATGATCAAGCGAATGCTGATGATGATTCAAGTGTGGATCTTACTCCCATATAAGAAGAAAAGGCTCGAGTTTAAGAGTACAGAAAAGAAGACTTTCAACAAAACAACACCAACAACCCGGCAACAATCTAGGTGGAGATCACAATGCTACATTCATGTTATGAAGACCATTTGATATCATCAGTCTAGAGGGAGATTGTTGGGTCTATAATAATGAGACCAACGCTATCAAATAAATATTGGTGATCCATATTGGTGTTTTACTACTTAGGACCGAGAACACTTGGGTTCTCAATTATTTAAGGTGTTTAGGCCGAGAACTAGTTAGTTCTCAGTTGGGCTTGGGCTTTGGGATAGGCCATGTGGGCCAAACCTAGTACAAGACCTATATAATGTTATGTTCATCATCATTATTAGGTTAGCGGTTTTGTTTTAATCAAAGAATTCTCTCTAGTATCAGACGGTGAGTCATCCCGTATGCTAGTGAAGATTATTATTTTCTTAAATCGTTCTTCATATTTCTTGAATCATTATAATCATTGATTCCGCCTTGGATTATAATCACTTGATATCGGGTATAATTTTTTGGGATTTACAGTAAAGTTCAATGAACTTTCATCCTTAAAAATCCCAGCAAATCCTGCTGAATTGTTTGATTTAGATAAATTCAAATTCGAAGATATTACTGTTAAAGCTAACAGTGCAGGTATTCCACAGTCTCCACAACAAGACTACAGAACAGATGTTGTGATTCCAAGTCACTACAAAGTCTATTCTGTATCAGGGGAAGCAGCTGTTCAAAACACCTATCAAAACTCTGCCACAGCTGAGTCAGCCACTGTTGGCCAGTCTTACCCTCAAACCACTGCCTCACCAAGCTCATCCACTGATCAATCATCTGTTGACAAAAGGCAATCTAATTTCACACCACTTGGACCCATTCCCCCACCCCCATTTCAAACATTTGTTGGTACTACAGAAGTGCAAACAAATGTTACTTCAACAGAGTCACGAAACCTCTGTCCTTCACCTCAAAATGCCATCATACCATATCAGGGAGATTTAATCTACCTAAGAGCTCATCCACCAGACCAAATCATTGGCAACATCAGAGAGGGTGTGCTCACAAGAAGCCAATCCTCAAACATCTGTCTTTTTGCAGGCTTTCTATCTCCCACACAACCTGTCAAGTACCAAGAGGCACTAAAAGACAACAGTTGGGTAGAAGCCATGCAGGAAGAGCTCCTTCAGTTTAAAAGACAAAAAAGTATGGGAACTTGTACCACTGCCAAAGGATGTTTGTCCAATTGGCACAAAGTGTGTCTTCAAAAACAAAACTGATGATAGGGGTATAGTTGTCAAGAATAAAGCCAGGCTTATGGTTCAAGGCTTCAGACAAGAAGAGGGGATAGACTATGATGAAACCTTTGCTCCTATAGCTAGGCTAGAAGCTATCAGACTCTTTCAAGCCTTTGCTATCAACCACAACATCAAGGTGTATTAGGTGGACATTAAATGTGCATTCCTCTATGGCAAAATTCACGAGGAGGTCTATGTATGTCAACCACCTGGTTTTGAAGACACATTCTATCCTGATTATGTATATAAGCTCAACAAAGCTTTGTATGGACTCAAACAAGCACCTAGGGCCTGGTATGAAACTCTTTCCACCTTTCTTTTATCCATTGGATCCACAAGAGGTAAAATTGATAAAACTTTATTTCTAAAATGGAGAGGGAAAGATTTAATGATTGTTCAAATATATGTGGATGACATCATTTTTGGATCCACATGTAACAAAATGTGTGAAGAGTTTAGGGAACTCATGACAGCAGAGTTTGAGATGAGTGCTACGGGTGAACTTTAGTGCTTCCTTAGTCTCCAAGTGAAGCAGCTGCAAAATGGCATATTCATTCATCAAAACAAATATGTGAAGCAGCTGCAAACCGCCTTCTTCAACATCAAACCCCCACTCTAATTCCTCTCATCCTCACACTCGAAATCCGTTACAATGGATCTTCAAGCTAAAGCCAACCACAATTACCTTCCCTGTCTAGTCAAAACAGATGAAAACGTCCCGTTCCACACCACCATCGACATCATTCTCAAATCTAAATACCTGACAATACTAACCGCTGATGCCCCCATCTACATCGATACTCTGCAAGAATTCTGGTTAAATGCTGAGGTTCTTCTACAGGACAAAAAGCCCACAACCATTATCTCAAAAATTGGAGAGACAAATATCGCCATTACCCCCCAACTTATATCCACAACTTTCTCATTGAATGACTTGTCAGGTAACGAGTCTTTCCCTAAGGCTGAACTTCACACTGAGTTCCAGGAAAGGGGTTATGATTCACAAATGACTGGTTCAACTCTTTTCAAAAAGTTTTTCCCACAAGTCATGAAAATTTTCTTTCATACACCCCTTCTCTGTGTCTCTGCTAAATCCACTTTTTTTAATGAAATCCCATTGAGAATTCAGTACTTGGGATATGCTTTGTTGTCAGAATCTGACTACAATCTATCCTAGGGCTTGTTCTTGGATTTGGTATCAAATGTGAAGGGAATAAAGTCTGGGTCAAACAATGCTTTTCTAATTTACCCAAGAATCTTAAGTGTAATTCTACAAAAGGTTTTACCAGAAAAAGTTTTCAAAAAGGGTGAGTCTATGCAAATGAAAAGTTTAACTGATGAAACTTTCACAAGAATGCTGGGTTCAAACACCCAAGAAAAGGTATTAAAAGTGTCAAAGGTTTCAAAAACACAAACAAAGAGGATTAAGACAACAACTGTTGTCCAAACCTCTGTTGTTGAGCCCACTGCTCCTGGTGATCATGGCACTACATCCAGTGCTGTGAAACCCGCACCAGCCACCTCTAAAAGAAAACGTCCATCCACAAAAACCACCAAGAAAACCAAAAAGGAGCCTCTGGAAGATGAGATACCAGAGGAAAACGCTGTTGCAGCACAAAAGCAACAAGAAACCACTGTTGTTACTTCCTCACAACAGTTGGATATATCTCAACCTTAACAAACTCCTCATGAATCCTCACAAAAGGATCATTTTGTAAGCCAAAGGGAAACACATCATGAGGCATACGAGTCACTTGGCCATATGATCATAAGCCCTTCTCCCAGGGCTACTTCTCTTTTCACTCATCCACCCTCACCATCACATGTCCTTCCAACAATGAAACCATTGTTCAAAGCTATTGATAAAACTCAGGACATTCCCAGTTCCCCTCCTTCACCCATCAATGAGAATACACACCAACAAGTGACTGGGACTGAGGAAAATCAATTAGCTAACCCACGAACAGAGGAGGTTACACCCCTGGAGTTCAATGAAACTCTATGTGAGTTTTCAAGTGAAGCAGCCACTACTGATGTAGAGACCATTGTCTCACAATAGGACAGTGGTTACATAGCTAAGACTTCCTTGAAGGCAACAACTGATGAGGCCACTATAGTGACCCCAAAATCAGTTGGAAGTCCCCAGAACCAAGACAAAGGGGCATCTGGTTCTCTTTCTATGGACTCACCTCCTAGGACTGAACCAGATACAACTACACTAGTAGGAATCCAAATGATCCTATTAATTTAGGTGATGGGTTAAAATACCAAGAACTGACGGCTAGAGTTCAATCCATTGAAACCTCTGTTGCTGACATCAAGACAGATCTCAAGACAATCATGGGGTCTTTGGCTGCTCTAATCAAAGGTCAGCCATTCAAAGAAGAGATTGCCAGTGAGCTATGAAAATAAGTTTCCACCATCTTCATAGCTCATAGAAAACTAGTAAATCAAACACATGAAACCTACATGGCTTAGATCAGAACTATGGTAGATGCTAGGTACACAGATACCCAAGTAGATATTAAAGCCATCAAAGACCATCTGCTGAAGACCAATGTCTCTGCCCCTGCAACCATCAGAAGAGATGAAGATGATGATGAGTTCACAGCTGATGATGCCAAAAAGGGGGAGAGTAGCAGAGATAGACTACCAAAGCTAAAGCCATTTGGAACAAAACCAGGGTCTGAACCAGCACAACAACTCAATATTCAATCCACTGCTGATGCTGAAGCAGTCAATGCAGGAAAAGCAAAAGAAATTGATCAAACTGCGAATGTCATTGCTGAAAAGGCTACTGAAGATAAGCAAAAGAGGCTTGACACATTAGAATGCAAAGCAGAGGCTCTTGTGCAAAGGAAGATAGAGCAGCATCAGGAAGTTAAGGATGTTGGCTTCTCTAAAAGGAAGAAAATGCCTGCAAAACACATAAGGCAACCACCATCCAAAACTGCTGATAAAACTGTAGCTGCTAAAACATCTGCTGCCAGAACCACTGCTGCCATCAAAACCACTGCTACCACCAAAACAATTGAACCCATAACCACAACCACCAATGTACCACCAACAACCACTTCACCTCCTAAATTCCAAACATCTGTTGGTCCTACACAAGTGCCAACAGATGTTAACACAACCACTGCTGCCTATACACCACCATCACCACTTATCTTGTACAAAAGAAAGAGAAAATCAACCTTTGTGGTACAAGATGAGAACATACAAACATCACCACTTTCCACTTCAACCACCAAACCTACACATATATAAGCCATCCAACTTACATCATTCTCACCACACACCTCTCAATTCACATTTCACAGACCACCACCATCCATCACACCATTGGCTGCTCATTATCCTCTTGAGCTTGATCTACTCAAGGGGGAAATGCAATCCTTCTACAATACTAAGGATCCATCAGAAAGATCTTTCCCATCTCTTCCAAATTTTCCTGCTCCTACAAACATAGATCAATATTTTAAATTCAAGACTGAACAGGCTGATTTGATCATCAAGGAGAGATGCAAAGGGAAAGATGACAGGACTGCTCAGGGCATCCATTCAGCAGAGCTTAGCAAACTGAGAAGGATTGAAGATTTTGCTAAAACCCTGAGCAACTCCATGTCCACAATGCCTCTCAGCAGTGATTTGGAAAGGGTGGTTATGGAATCTATTCTTAAACAAACCTTGGCAACCATGCCCTACAAAGCAACCAAGAAACAGTTTGCAGGTTGGACCACTCATGCTCTTCAAGAAGAACTTATAAGAATTGAAGAAATGGCTAAGAATTCCCCAGTGAAAATCTCTGCTCCTGATTTTAGGAAAGGCAGAGATCCAGTCAGAGCTTTGAAGTTCAAAAGAATGAGAGAAGAAATTGTGGCTGCTAAATATGGGGAGATGAAGTCAGTTGCAAGATGGGCTGGGCTAAGGTTGGTTGAAACATACAAGAAGTTGGAAGAGAATAGAAAGAAAGATCCTACACTGCCCAGAAAACTAATTTACTTAGATGCTCCTATGGTTAAGAAACCTCTATAGGCCTTTAAAGTTCACAACTTACTTGACACTTCTGACCTATCTGCTGCTACCAAGAGACAGTTCAAAAGACAGAAGGAAATGTCTGAAGAAGACCAGAAAAAGTTTGCTGATACATTTGTAAAATAGGGTCTCTTCAACGAAATACATTATTTCTCTGATCCCACAACTGAAGAACTCAGAAAACACATTGGGAGACCTCCATCACCAAACTCATCTCAAATAAATTTGCAGCTCAACAGATCCTCTGGTTCAAAAATTCTAAAATGGAAGGTCAACAAAGACAACCAAGAATTGACTCTGCTCAGATCAGATGGAGAAGCCCAAAAGTTGAGTATGGATGATGCACATGGCCTATGTGCAGATGATCTCCAAACGTTGCTAAACTTAGAGCTTGAAAGAGATGCAGAAGACCTCTTCTCATTGAGCTTTGAATTACAATTCAAAGGTCAAATCAGAGAAAGTCTGATGAGGAATAAAGATCAATAATAAAGCTTAGTTTTGGCATCATCTATTCTAGGGGGAGATTGTTGGGTCTGCTGACCTGGAGAAGAACAGATGATTGGAAAGCCAAAATATACTACACAATTGATCCTTAATAATAACAACATTTATAAGTTACTTCTCCTAAAAGACTGTTGATCCTAACATCTGCTGTACCCTAACAACTGTTAGAACAACTGCTGCTTGCAAAGGTTTGATGAAGAACAACTGCTAGAGAACAACTGGTGATCAAAGGTCTGATGAAGAACTGCTGATCTAAGTACTGAAGACTAAAGATCTGTTAGAGCCAACAGCACTTAGGCTCCAACAGACGTTACAAGACCATCATAGGTTTCCTATCAGAGTTTTACAATGTAACAATATTTGTGTCGTCGGATGTTTTATGTTGTTATTCAGTTAGAGGTCATTATCTTAGGTGACGTCAGCCTAGGTCATCAGTAGTTTAGATTGTCTATAAATAGAACAGTTCATGTACAGTTCTATTCTATCACTCAAAACATTCTCTTAGACAAACTTACACGAGTGATCAGGCTGAGGGGGAGTAATTGTAATCGTTTGTAATCATTCCATTATCTGAAAGCCTTCGATTCAAAAATAATTATTCTCTTGTTTTGATTTACAGTTTATCATTCCGCTGCACTTTCCATTTATAGTTTATTTTATTCATTACTCATATTACTTAAACAATCAAAACAATCAAACTTAGATCCTAACAAAGTTGATGATGCAGAAGAAAATGTGCAGACCCCAAGGGCTCAACCAATCCCAAAACCTACATCCCCAGAAATTAAGCAAGATAAGGGTAAGGGTAAAGAAGAGGGAAAAGAGAGAAATTCCCTACACCATCATTGCTTTCCCAATACGTTAACAAACAAGTTGGCATAGTGGAGAAGTTAACGCGAGAGGAGCTGGTAGTCTTTCAATACATCATGACGCCAACAACAGACCATTTGTATGTTGAAAAAATATTATAAAAAATGTTTTGTTGCATCTTAAATGATCTTATTTGACTGTTTATTCTAAAAAATGCAGCGCTCAGGTATACAAGTCGATATGGTTGGATGCACCAAAGGTAATGGTGGAAAGTTTGTACAATGGGATATGGCTACACCAAGGTGTCGGTGACACATGGCAGAGATTTTGAATTATGAGGAAGTAAATAATAAAGGAAAAAACTCTGTTCATAGGTTGTTCCTCAACACAAAAACCTTGGTATGTTTTTTTTATTTAGACGCGGGTATTATTATTTTTAAAACGCAACTTATATACTAAGTGATGTAATTAAACGCAATTAATATTAACACATAAACGCAAGTATTGTGTATTTAAACACACTTTTTTGATTTATTGAAACACATGCAGCCCGAGAAATACTACACGAGCAGAAAATCAATGAAAGAAACATTTGATATTTTCTCCGGTAATGTCCTAGCCATAATGGATAGAGAAGATGTAAGAAAAATAGATGAAGTTGATATAATCATCTGCCCACTGCTGATACATCGACCTTTCTACATGGTATGCTTCAATCTAAACGATTTAAGCATTGAGCTAATTGACAACTTAGTAGTTGGAGGTCAAACCATTGAAAAATACAAAGGAGTGCCAGCGAAACTGGTAAAAAAAACCGTAAAATTTTTAAAAACAACTATGATTATTCTTAAAAATTCACTGATATATTATTCACATTATTTGCAGCGTAAACTATTATGCACCTTCCTGACCAAAGAATGCCCAGAAAACACAGATATCCCCAAACTAGAAAAATCAAAAATACATCGCAGAGCAATGGAGTGGAGAACAACAAACAACGATGTCGACTGCGGTGTGTTTGTGATGTGCCACATGGAAACATACAAAGGGGAAGAAAAATGGTCATCTGGTTTTAAGGAAGAAGGGCCTGAGCAGGATAAGCAAATTACTGAATTGAGGCGTAAATACTGTGGGAAGATTATCCTTAATGAATACAACACAGAAAGGGAAAATATTCTACAAATGGCAGAGAAATTTGACAAATTCCCCCAAAAGAAAAAAGTGTAAGCAAAAGATTTTGACTAAAACAGGATTATTTGATCATACAAGTTACAAAACCAGGTGCGGAAACCCTAGCTTTGAACAAACTGATAGAAACTCAAATCAAAACACAATCAATATCATTTTCAAAGCTTTTCATAGATTAACTTTTGCATAAACTTGATTACAATCACAATTCAGTTAATCTAGATCAAATACAGACACTTTCAATCTAACCTGGAACCTGACCTCAAAACACAGACAACTAATAACTCTCTTACATTCACAAAAACACAAAATCTATATATAGACTCTGCACATTCGCCCCTTTACTGTGGTCGAATGTGGAAGAGTTCCACATTCGCCCAGTATAAGGTACGAATGTGTTCTTGATCAGCTTCCATTCTTCCTTCGCCCAAAAGTCTTCTACCTTCGCCCAAATATGTCTACCTTCGCCCAAATATGTCTACCTTCGCCCACTATTATTTCACATTCTACCCATCAGCACTATTAACACATGTTAACATCCAATCACTAGTCGCAAAACGCATCTACAAACTCCCCCTCGACTATTGATTGGATTGTCTTCTCTTTTCGTCCATGGCTTTGTTCATCAGCTTAACTCTGAGCTGTTTCTTCTGCTCATTGGTCATTACAGGCTCAAACTTTCTCTTTACCGGTTTTGACACATTTGCCATCTTCACCGTCTTGCCAAGTTTATTCTCCAAATTACTCCCTGCATTAATATCATAAGCAAAGCAAACTCCAACCACTTGAGTATACTTTCTTGCTTGATCAGCGTCTTTCGGCTCAAAGTAAATCGGATTATAGAAAAACATGATGATGTCTTCAAAAGTACAGTTAATCAACCACATAGGATCAAATACATGAACATGCTTGTATTTATCCTTCCCGTCTCTCAACACTATCACCGCTTCAGCCTTCCTCCAATCATAATACCAGAAAATAAAATCAGCACTGAAATGTTGTGGCATGGGCATCAAAGGTATTTTTCTCATCACTTCAGGTGCCTTGTATATCAAAGTAACCCGCTTCAGCTTGGTTTGAGGATCAATATCCCTATGAACTTTCCTTCGGGGATATTGTGGCTTGAATCTATTCCATCTCGTTCTACTTTCCCAAACCAGCTTATCTGCACACCAACCGACATGAGTACCATTCACTGAAGCACCAGACATAGGGAATCTGCATAGATCTCTGACCGCCCAGTACGGTAGAGTTAGCAAATCAATGAATCTGTTAAAATACAAGATCCCTGTTTCCCATTTAGCAGCTATGCACTTCAGCCTGCCCAAATATGTCCACCCGAGAGCTCTGCCTTTGAACTTGGCATTGTGAAATCTATAGAAGTTTCCTTGAGCTTCAGGCTTCGGTCGGTTTTCATCCATTTCCCTTAATTTCTTCAAGTAACTCTTCAATTCATCAGATTGATTTGAAGATTCTTGCTTATCAGCACCAAACACCTTCTCCACAAACTCTGCACTTCTTTGCTGTCCCTTTTTCTTCGCCGAATTGTTTGATGTCTCAGTGAAATCAGGAAATATCTCATCTTCATCTGTTTCTCTGAAGTACTGAGGAAACTCTTCATGAGTTATATCTTCAACCTCCACTTCATCAAGCTCAGGAGTATTCTTATCATCTGAGTGACTTCCAATATCCTTTTCAGAAATATCTGGAATCGACTCATCTACTATAAACTCCTCAAATGTTTTCCCTACCCTCTGTGCAAGTCCATCCAAAATTTCCTTTGCCACAGAAGCAGGTACTTCACCTTCTTCAAGATCAGGATCGTCGTATTCCAATTCATATCTCAAGTCATCAGTTTGGAATATCTCAGCAAAACATCCTGTGAACTCAATGGTCCATTCTCTTCTTTCCAACATATCTTTATACACTTGTTTAGCATCATCTGATAAAGATCTCACCTTCTCATTCCAGAAGATACTTTCATCTGAATCAACATTCTCACCTTTCTTCTTCTTTGAACTTGATTCTCCAGTACTCTTCTTTTTGGATGTTCTCTCTTCAAATGTAAACTTTGAAGTATCATCTCCTCCATCATCATCATCATCACTATCACTATCATCCTCTTTCTGTCTCCCAGACCCTTCTGCATTATCATCATCATCATTATCATCCTCATCATCACTTTTCTCTGACTCTTCATCATCCTCATCATCATCTTTTTCTTCATCCGATTCAGACTCTTCATAGTCAACTTTCTCTTCTTCTTCTTCTTCTTTATCTTCTTCACCCTCCTTCAACTTGGGTGCAACATTGTACAAATCATCAATCAAATCACTAAGGCGTTTGTTCTCAGCCCTTAGTTCTTTGTTGTCTTCTTTAATCAACTTTATCCTGTTCTTGTTTCTTGAACACTTTCCCTCAAGCTTCTTATTCTTTGCTTCAAGCTTCTTAACCTTTTCATTAATCTCGTCTTGATTTGATTTAGAAGCAACCACAATCTGAAGCATTTTCTCTTCATTCTGCTTAAACTTGGCTATTTCAGCTTGTTGAGCCACAATCATCTTCATCATATCATCCATTTTCTTGTTCACCTGCTTCATTACATCATCATCCACAGTGACCTTCTTGGATTTGGATCTAGATGGCTCAACTTCCTTTTCTTTCTGAGGCTTTCTGAACATGTCAAGTACATTGTCCAGTGCAACATTTAGTTGATCAGCTGATATAGTCTCTGCCTCTTTTGATTTCTTTTGCTTTTTGGTGACCGGTGAAGATAGCTTTGATGACGTACCAGCATCGGGTACTCTTTTTCCCTTCAACAGTTGTGCTAATTCTTTCTCTCTCAACTGTTTAGTGCTTGTCTTCTTAGACATGGTCTTGTGCTTGGGCTTGGGCAAGTTTACTACCACAGTCTCTCCAGTATTCAACTCATCCATGTCAACACTTAAACCTTCATCTTCAACATTCAATGACTTCTTTCTTTTCTCAGCTTCCTCAATCGATTTGTTTAAAGATTCAGACTCACCAACCATAGTGGCCTTACGTTTGGTGGCCCTAAGATTCTCAGCATCAGAATCCCATCGTTCATCTACCTCAGTTTCCTCTGAATCCACTGATTCTTCATCCACCAAACCAGTACCTTTCTTTGCATTTGATTTCTTTCTCACCTCCTGTTGCTTAGAACTTCCTTGATCAGTCTTTCCCTTACCCTTCCCTTTGGCTCCGGGATTAACTACCTGTCTCTTCCTCTTAGTGCTTGCATCAACATACACCAAGGGATCATCATTATCAGAATCACTGTCATCATGTCTTGCTCTGTTCTTGCCAGGATCAGTGTAATCCTGACTAGCCAAAGCTCCAAAGAGTCTCCTGTGAGGTGGCTTTTTATTGTCTGGCACACCCTTATATCCTTTCATTCTCACCAATGTACGAATGTTCATGTGATCTTGACCTAGGATCATAGTTGGATCCTTCTTCAATTCTGGATACTTGTGGTCAAAGATCATCATGAGAAATCTCGGATATAGCATGAATTGCTTCTTCTTCAATCCCTTTAACATCTCAAGCATGTGATCTAAAATCATACCAGATACGTTGAATGGTTTGTTGAGAGTCAACGCAACCATCAACGAGCATAGACTTCTTCTCATAACATCATAACCACCGCTCACACATCCAAATACGTGGATAATGACATGTGCAAAGTACTTGAACTGCACACTCAGCTTCCCTTTATACATAGATCCATCAGTGATCGGACCTTTGTACTTCATTCTTAAGAAACAAGCCTTCTGTTCAGTCCACGACAATTCTCTGGGATCCTCACTGACCTCGAACTTTATCTGGAGTGCTTCTCTAATATCAGACTCTGTAATAAACATCTCCAAGTCTTGTATCTTGCTTCTAATGATTGTCTGATTATACCAGAAGTCATACTTCGCATTCTTGTAGAAGTCTTCAATGATATCTTTGTAAATGATAGTCGGAGTAGCTAAAGCATAGACAACTCTGCTCCTCCTCAAGAATTCAATGATTCTAGTAAACTCTACATTCTTTTCCACATCGCCAAGATAAGCACAACAGTTATGTGTTTCCTCAAACAACCAACTGCTTGTACTTGACGATTCTCCTTCCTGAACGTTCTCTGGAACTGGTTCTGAAACGATATTCTCCACTGGAGTCTCAATGTTCTCAGCCTGATCAGCCATCTGCACATCAAAAACAGAAACAAACGTCAAAATACAAAAACGACAAAAATTCAAAATTTTAAGGTTTTAAAGGTTCTACATTCGCCCCTTTTGATCTGGACGAAGGTGAGTTTTAAGGTGCGAAGGTGAAATTTTTTGGACGAAAGTGAAAAGGTTTTGAATTAAAAACACATTCGCCCGGTTTTAATCTACATTCGCCCAAAATCTTCACCTTCGCCCGTTTTGTTGACCCGAAGGTGAACCTGTTCATCCCCAAAATTTAAAAATTTTTGCCAATCATGTTTTTAACATGTAATTTTGATTAGAATGTAACCTACTGTGACCGATCAACACTCGTCCATCATCAATTGTTCCTAAATTTCAATTATCATCAGTTTTTCATAAGGAATTAGGTCACGTCTGTTTTAAACCATCAATTATCCCTCTATTGTTGTTGTTATCCTAATTCCTGGATTATTCTCCCCCTAAAACTGATGAGGATTGAAATGCAATCAAAAACAAACACTAAGAAACACTCAAAGACCCTAAACTGTAAAACCCTAGGTCCGGTTACAAAAACGATGATTCTGATCTCAATATAGCGCCATTACCTGTGAAATAAGGTTTAAAATGATCAGTAATTGTCCAGGAATCAAATGCACAAGAACAAGGAATCAAAGCAACAAGGTTTGGTATCGAAGAAAAATTCTGAAAAATAGATGAATGAGGGTTCGAAGCTGGAAATGGCTTATATAGGAAGTCCACCTTCGTCCGTTTCAGTGGGCGAATGTGAATCTATTTCACCTTCGCCCCAACTTAATGACCCGAAGGTAAAACGAATACCCGAAGGTAAAATTTTGTGATAAAATACTCACATTCGTCCAATATGTAACGGCCGAAGGTAAAAAAATTTTCCACATTCGACCCAATTAAGGGGCGAATATGAAATGGAAAAATTTGAAAATTTTACCAAATCACGAATTCGAATCCCGTTCAACATTTTTCAATCTGTTAAACTTCCAAAACTCTTATTTTCACTTTTTGAATGATACAAAGCCCAGATGGTGTTATCAAATCTCAGAAATTGACCATCAAGCATCCCCGGTTATCAAAAATAAAGCAGAAATGCAAAAATTTTGGGTTTTCTGAAATTTTATCAAAACACACCTAAAATCTTTTTGGATTTTGTATCTTTTTGACAATAAAAGTAAAATGCAACAAAGTAAAATGCATCAAAGTAAATGAAAGCAGTAAACATTTTGTGATATCCGGTAAGAGGATCATATCAGTTTTCTGAGAAATCTGATCACAGCGTTGATCTGTTTGTTTAATATTATCATTAGAAACAATATGTGACACCGCAATTGCTGATATTGTGGTCCACGTAAGCTCACATGCAGACAATTACGCAATGCTTTAAAATGATACGAGTTAGGTGTATTAGACTAACACATTGTGGTGCCCACACACACGACATACTCCCGTATCAAGTAATTGCACAAAGCTTCGTCGTAACGCGTGAAAATGCCAGAGTTATCCGTAAAAATTACAAAGTATATAGCACAGAGGTGTACAGGTCAGCAAACGAATGCAGCAGAGTAACATGTGCGTATACACTAGGTTGAGGCTGATATTAACCACTGATTTGCATCAGAAAGTCAATACGATGTAATAATGATCTTTGATCAATAAAACATAAAGTTCCTCAATTCGGTAACTTTCGGTTTTGGCAATAAGCTCTTTTTGCAAATATTCTGATGAAACTAGGTCCGTAAATCAATACGACAGAAGTTTAATCAGAATATCCCGGATAACCATAACATAACGACCCGAAACCTCAGATTTTGGCAATCCTATCAAACGAAATTACGGTACTAAGACCATATGCCCATGAGGTGTTCAGCCACGAACGCGTAGTTTGTTATGTTTGTATCACTAATGCACGCAATATTTAGTCTACGAAGCCTATCAGCATATCACACGTAATCAACATACGTCTCATTATACTATACAATTCTTTAGCCTGTGTCAGATCCCCACTGATGTACTATCATTTCCTCTTTTTATCCAGGAAATCATTTTGGTTTTTCTAATTTTTAGGTCTTTTGAAATTTTTTTAATGTTTTTGGTTTTTCTGATAAAATGACTCCCCCTAAAATAAAGAACATATTTTTGGGTTTTTAATTTTTCTGAAAAACAAAACAAAAATTTGAAAGAAACAATCCACTTGAAAGCATCAACTTCTTTGAGGATTAAACAATCCCCTCGAAAGCATCAACTTCTTTGAGGATTATCATAGAAAAGTGAAATTCCCAATTAGCAAAGAGAAATTCCCAATTAGCAAAATATTAAAAATAAAAACTAAAACTAAAAAGCGATAAACCGAGGTGCCGATTAGTCCTGTTTTTCTTTTATATTGTTTACTTTTAAAAGATATTCAAAGCGGGATCTGTCAAAAGCTTTTGTAAACAAATCTGCACGTTGGTAGTCAGTATGGATTTTGACCATATCTATCAATTCCTTAGCATAACAATCACGGATAAAATGATATTTGATCCGGATATGTTTCGCTTTAGAATGATTTTCAGTATTTTTAGTTAAAGCAATTGCGGCTTCGTTGTCACAGTGTATAGGGGTTTTAAGAAACTGCAAACCGTAATCCACCATCTGCTGTTGGATCCAGAGTACTTGCGAACAGCAACTTGAGGCTGCAATGTACTCAGCTTCACAGGTAGACAGCGCCACGGAAGTCTGTTTCTTGCATTGCCAGGTAATTAACCTGCTCCCTAAAAACTGGCAACCAGCTGTAGTAGATTTGCTATCTTTGTCACAGCCGCCCCAATCTGCATCACTAAAAGCAATAAAATCAAAATCATCATCATTAGGGTACCAAAGTCCTTTTGAGGGACAACCCTTCAGATATCGAAGGATACGCTTGACCGCCGTCAGATGACTTTGTTTCGGCTTCGATTGATAGCGAGCACAGAGGCACGTTGCATACATAATATCTGGTCGAGACGCTGTCAAATACATCAGAGATCCGATGATTGCTCTGTATGTAAATGGGTCTATCAGCTCCCCCTTAGCGTCCACTCCAATCCCGTGATTGGGTTGAATCGGGGTATCCATCGGCTTAGAGTCCTCCATCTGGAATCGGCTCAAGATGTCGGATACGTATTTTGTCTGGTGAATGAAGATCCCGTCGGGTCTTTGGTCCACCTGCAAGCCGAGGAAAAACTGCATCTCCCCCATTGCGCTCATTTCGAACTTTTCTTGCATGACAGTTTCGAATTCCCTGCATAAAAGCTCGTTAATTGAACCAAATATTATATCATCAACGTAAATCTGTACTAGAAGCAAATCATCTCCCGTCTTCTTCGTGAAGAGGGTGCAATCGACGAGGCCGCGCTTGAATCCTTTGGAAATGAGGTATGTACTTAGCTCCTCGTACCACTGTCTTGGAGCCTGGTGCAAACCATATAGAGCTTTGTTCAGCACGTAGACCTTATCCCGGTGGATTGGGTCCTCAAAGCCTGGTGGCTGCCCGACATAAACCTCTTCCTTGACTTTCCCGTACAAAAATGCGCTCTTGACGTCCATTTGATAAACTTTGAATTTCTTGTATGAAGCAAACGCAAGGAACATCCGAATAGCTTCAATCCGTGCTACTGGTGCATAGATTTCGTTGTAATCAATCCCTTCAATTTGATGGAAACCCTGCACGACCAATCTGGCTTTGTTACGAACAATAACCCCACGATCATCCTTTTTGCACTTAAACACCCATTTAGTGCCTATTTTCTTCCTTCCCGGCAGCAAATCCGTGAGCGTCCAAACTCCCAATTTCTGGAATTGTAATAACTCCTCCTGCATGGCTTCAACCCAGGCATCTTCATTCAAAGCGTCCTTGTATGTCATTGGCTCTACCTGCGACACATAACACGCAAACGACCAATCATTTTGACTACCAGATTTTTGAATTTTGGCATATAAAGCTAAAGCACCAAAACTCTCTGGCGAGTTAACGCTTTTCAGCTGCCCTCTGGTCATAACACCGCTTCCAGGATCACCGATAACTTGCTCCAGCGGGTGAATACGATGAATCCGAGATTCCGGATAAACAGGTACAGTAACTCCCGTCTGAGCAGTCAAGTTTTCTACAGCATCCAGATCATGACCCGTGTTTGATGATGAAGCAACATCTGGAGTTGGAGTTGGGTTCACTGGTATTGCCTCTGGTTCTTCTGCATGTTCAAGAATGACTTCTTCAAATTGTTCAACTTCAGATTCTGAAGAGTCTAATGAAGTTGAAGCCTCTTGAAACACATCTTCCTCTTGTATAGGAGCATTGGTATCATTAGAAGCTGGTAGGGGGTTCACGGTGATTGGACGCACCAACGATGAAGTCGTTGCGTTTTCACACTCGTAAAGTAATCTGATAACAGCTTCTTCAACCAAGCTATCTAGATTGAATGATTCAAAGAAGTCTTTGTAATCAAACATCCAATCAGGACCCGTGCCTTGCAAATTTTGAGTATATCGTTGAACTTCCACGTTAGCCCAATCCTCCACTTGACGAGTTCGCTTGTTGAATACCCGTTTGAGCGGGGTTGCATATCCAACAAAATATCCCTCCTCAGCTTTAGGACTAAACTTCTCACCTGGATTCAACATCGTGCATGGCGCCCCAAAAGGTTCTAGATACTCTAAGTTGGGCTTTCGTCGGTGTAACAGTTCATAAGATGTTTTTCCAAACTTCTTCACTGTTAGAACCCGATTTAGTGTATAATTTGCTGCATAAATCGCCTCGTTCCAGAACATTATTGGAAGATTTGAATCAGCAAGCATTGTTCTAGCCGCTTCAATTAGAGTCCTATTCTTTCGTTCAGCAACACCGTTCTGTTGTGGGGTGTACGGAGCCGAATATTCATGATGTATCCCTTTGCTTTCACAAAGTTCAACCATCTTGGCATTTTTGAACTCCGTCCCATTGTCACTCCGAATTCTCTTTATCTTCACATTGTAGAGATTCTCCAAGCGAGTGAACAGAACTTTTAAGTTGTTAAAGGTGTCACTTTTATTTTGCAAACACATCACCCATGAAAATCTTGAGTAGTCATCAGTGACAACTAAACAATAAAGCTCTCCAAGATGACTTTTGCGCTTGACTGGTCCAAATAGATCCATGTGCAGTCGCTCAAGTGGCATCTCAACAGAGTTGACTTTCTTCACTTTGTGGGCCTGTTTGTGTTGCTTCCCCTTCTTACAGCTTACACACTTGTCATTCAGATGGAAATGTTTCACGTTTACTCCATCGACAAGTCCATTTTTCACAAGTTGATTCATTTTTCTCAGATGAATATGCCCCATTCTTCGGTGCCACATTATCGATTCTTTCTCAGTCGCTTTGTATAGAAAACATGTTATTTGCCCCTGTGATGTCATCGCCTTGGACATATCAAGAATATAGAGATTGTTGACGCGAGGTGCCATCAACATTATCCACTCCTTTGGAATTTTGAAGCCCGGTTTGAGAATATAGCAGGATTTGTCATCAAAATGCACAGAAAATTGTTTATCACATATTTGACTGACACTCAGCAGATTATAATCTATCTGCTTCACATAAGATATCCGCTCAAAGCTCACTATCCCATTACTCACGCTCCCCTCCATTGTGATATATCCACCTTTATTACCAGCGAATGCGACATACCCTCCATTGATGTTTTTCACGTCGAACAGCAATGCGAGATCCCTTGTCATGTGGCCTGAAGCTCCACTATCAACAATCCAAAGACTGCTAATAGGGCCAGCTGAAGCTCCCTGCACACAAAAAGTAAACCATTTAGTTCTTTCGGGGGACCCAAGCCTGAGTCTTGGGCCTTTGAACATCAGCTTTCAAAGAAACATTCTCATTCACATTTTCAACAACTTTTTGTTTTGGATCAATCTTTTTCTGATTGTTCAAAACAGTTTCCTTTTTCTCATTGACCTTAGAAGTAGAAGCTCCTGTAGTACCATTGGGTGACCAAGATTGTTCAGACCTTTTAAGAATGCGAATCTGAGATTTTGGATTCTCAGTCGGTTTCTGAACATTTTTAACAAATGTAACTTTCTTGGTTACCTTATCTGAGTTAACAGACTTAGGTCCAACATTTAATTTGACAATCGGTTTTTGTGGAACCTTTTGCCTATCAATTGTTGCGTTCACCACAGGCTTTCTCCATGATTGTTCCATAGCAATCCGATTTCTTTGATCATATTGAATTGGACGATTGTTCCTCATTTGATGAAAATTGTTTTGATTATAAAACTGTTGTTGTTGAGGAACAACTCGTCTATGTGGTGGAACATAATGATCAATCGGTTTTCTCATGGAATTTCTCACTTCAACCTCATGTCTTTTATGCCTTACATATGGACACTGAGCAAGTAAATGCCCACGTTCCCCACATTTAAAGCATTTTCGATACTCTTCAAAAACATATTGAGCATTTGGTTGAGCAACTGATCTAACAGGATATTGATCATTATACTGTTGATTCCTCAAACTCTCAGGAAGTGGCCCTTTTGAGTAAGTGGGCTCTTGAAAACCATTAGCTCTGTCATTTGGTCGGATGAACTCTGTGACATGGATCTTTGGTTCTTGAGGAACATCCAAATACAATTTCTTTAAAATTGCTGGTGGAATCTCATTTGTTCTCTCATGTTTTGGGAACCAAATAGTGCTTTCTTGCCAAATCTTTTCTATTTTAGCATAGTTAGCATTTTTGATTGGAAATTCCTAATCCGAGATGATTTTATCGGATCCTTCCATCCGATAAAACACCTTGACAGGTTTGTCACATGGTTCATTCTCAAGGTCCTTTTTAAACACATTCTTTTCAGACTATTTCTCATGATGAGCATTTGCCATCGAATGCACATGTTGAGATGGTGAAACTGGTTCAGTAGTAATGATGTGATTTTCTTTTGAAATTTCACATGCATTAACAGTTTGATCATTACCAGTATCATCACTCTCTGAGTCTGATTCCACACTTTCAGCATAAACACCCTCATCATTCAAGCCTAAAATCGGTCTCACATCGGAATTAGGATCACCAATACTCGAGGTATTAGATTCAATTTCCGATGATGAGTCTGATTTTACCGAGCTCTCCGGTATAACTTGGTGATAATTATGATTTTCAAAAAGCACCGGAGATGGCACAGACTTGTAATTAGTGGTGTTATCATCTATGATGTGGTCTACCACGTAAGCAATGTGCTTATAACTTTCCAACTTTTTGTTTACTTTCTCAGCAAAGCATTTTATGGTTGCCATTTCCAACTTGGTATTTTCAATTTCATTGATATAGTTGTTAATTGCCAATTGTTTTAATGATAAAGTATTTTTCAAGTCGGAAATGTCCTTTTTGTAGCCATCTAATACCTTGTTGAAAGCATTCAACTCTTTGCGAGTAGATTGACTGTTCATGATAGCACTATCACGTTGAACTCGGAGTTGTTTATTCTCCTCAGTCAATCTATCACATGTTCCACAATATTTATCACTTTTAATATCAGTACTAGACTCAGAACTTACAGGTTTTGGCGGATCAGTCATGGCCATCAACGCGAAATGAGCTTCCTTTCCAGTAAAGAATTTAGAATAGTCAATCTTGGTGAAAGCATCATCAGCAATGCACGACTTCCTTGTCATCAGAAAATCCGCTTCTGCTAGCAACTGATCTATGTCATCATCTAGTGATGTAACACTTGCTTCCGTATCCGATTCACTGTCTGAATCAGAATAAACCGATTCACACTCCTCAAGAACATCAGAAACAGTATCAATCACCACTCCAGAATTAGCTTTCTCAACCTTAACCTCAACAGGTTCATTCTCCACATCCATTTCAGCCTCAGACTCATCACTTTCACACTCAGTTTCTTTCTTTTCATCCACCGTCACCGACTCTTCAATATCAACCTTGCAAGCAACGCAAGCCACATTGCCACCAGTAGTAATTTCCTCCACTCCTATTTGCAATCCCGACCAATCAAACCTTTCATCTTGTTGAGTCATCAATGCTTGATTCTGACTCGTGTTCTGTTGTGTCTCATTCGGGGTAGTGATCGGTATAACTGTTCGGTTAGTGTTGTTAGGAGATTGGTTTTGGATCTGGTTTGATGTGTTAGGTTGTCTGTTTTGGTTGTTGTTAGAGTTATTTTGACGGTTTTGGTAATTATTGTTGTTTTGGTAAGAAACTCGGTTTTGGTTTTGTTGTTGACGATTCTAGTAGCTTGCATTGAATGGGTTTCTATTACCTTGTTTTGGTGGCTGGGTGCATTCACGTTTAAAGTGACCTTTTTCTCCATAGTTAAAACAAGTAACTTTTTCTTTGTTGAACCCGTAGGTTGTGTTAGGAGAAGTTCCCAAATCTGTTCTACCTGTCTTTTCAATAAACTCCGTTGCTCTTCTCATGATGCTTGCAAAAGCCCATTGGATATCAATGAGTTCCATCTCTTCCTTGTCGATCTGTGCATAGTCTTCGTTGGTTAAGTTGTTATTCCCAATTTGACTAGCAACAAGTCCGTTGTAAGATGAAACCATTGCTGAGACTAGTGCAATATGTTGTTGAGCAATTTCCACTGTCACATTGCCCAAGTTAGAAGTCTCCAAAATCACTTGTTGTTGATTAGGTTGAGTAACTTGGTTCATTGGTTGTTGAGATTGGCTAGCAGTATAGAAAGATGCTTGTTGCATTGGGGAGAATGGTGAAATGTAGGAATTGTTGTATTGTTGTTGTGGTGGTGGTTGTGTGTATGATGGTTGTGAGTAGGATGAAGTTTGTGCCATGTAGTTGATGGTAGGTTTTGGTGATTCCATAACATTGGAAATGCAAGCAACATGTGGTGCAACTATCCCTCCTGAACTTGTGTTACTCACAGGAACTGAAGTGCCTCCAAAGTATAAGCTAGGATTCTGAGGAACCTGTGCTCTTCTAGCTTTCCTCTTCTCTTCCATTTCCTTGTTTTCCAGCTTCTGTATAAACTCTTGAATAGTCCAGTATTGATATGCATCCTTCTCCCTGAGAACTTCCACATGCTGATCCCAGTAAGGTGGTAGAGCATCTGCAAACTTATCCACCAAATTCTTCATAGGAATCTGTATACCATAACTTGACAATTCAGTTAGCAAATGACTATATCTAGGAGTCAATTCTTTTAAAGTTTCATTTCCAATATAAGAAAAATTCTCAAACTCCTTTCTCAATTCATCCATCCTCAAACTTCTAGTTTTCTCATTCCCATCATGCCTCCTCTTAAGCACATCCCACAATTGCTTAGACGTTGTACAAGTCCCAAATTGATGCAGTAGATCATTTGTGATTGCCTGAGTCAATTGGGAAAAGGCTTTCTTTTCCACCACATATTTCTTCTTCTCATCCTCAGTTAAGCTTTCCAACGGAATTATTTCACCTGTGTTCTCCAAAATCGGTGCTGTGTAACCTTTAGCAATCATACTCCATGCCTCTGCTCCCTCCACTCCCATGCCTTCCAAGTGAATCTTGAACTTGTTCTGCCACTGATTGTATTCTTGTATCTCCATGAGCTTCGGTGGCCGATTCCCGCTACCTGAAGACAAATCGTTAATCAATGTAGAAATAGCATTTGTAGTTTGAGTGTTTACCACCGCTGCTGCTACTCCCCAGTAGTTAGGTTGTAGTGCTGGAGGTGCTACACTTTGAGGCATCGAGCTCGTCATCGCCATGTAGTTAATCGGTTGCGAAGACTGTGTGCTCGTCTTTTGTGCTGCCACCGTCCATGGGTCCATCACTTGCTGTTGTGGTTGTGTCGTTGCTGGTCTCGGAGTAGTCGGAAAATTCCACATGATCACGAACTTCGAAAAATCCAACACTTAGAAAATTTTCCAAAAATTAGTCCTAGGTTCGCCCAGTAAAACTTCACTTTCGTCCCTTCTGATGTAGATTCGCCCAAACAGTGTCACCCGAATGTAAAACTTCACCAGAATGTAAAAACACACTAACACTTTTCCACTTTCGCCCAAATGATTCTAGGTTAGAACAGTAATTTTCCACGTTCGCCCGTTTTATCAACCGAATGTGGAAAAATGTGACCCTAAAGTGAAAAATTTAACCAACAATTTTCAGGTTCGCCCAAAATTTTCTAGGTTCGACCAAACACAACTCACGTTCGCCCACTAGGTTCCAGGTTCGCCCATTTTCAGAAATTTTCAGATTTGAAAAACGGTTACACTTTGAAAAACGGTTATTTTGATCTCTGATTTTCAAAAGTTTGTGGATTTGAATGATTTTAATCAGGTTATGATTCGGAATTGATTTGGAGCAACTTTAATTCTTGGAATTTTAGATTTTAACCACAAAATCAACTTCAAATCAATCAAAAACACTCAAAAACCATTTTCATGCAAAAACAGATGTATTTTGATCAAAAATATGTCTAAATCAGCTCTGAGTTTATCAAATTTGTTGTTGTATGATCCGTATGGCTCTGATACCACTTTGTAAGCGAAAGATTTTGACTAAAACAGGATTATTTGATCATACAAGTTATAAAACCAGGTGCGGAAACCCTAGCTTTGAACAAACTGATAGAAACTCAAATCAAAACACAATCAATATCATTTTCAAAGCTTTTCATAGATTAACTTTTGCATAAACTTGATTACAATCACAATTCAGTTAATCTAGATCAAATACAGACACTTTCAATCTAACCTGGAACCTGACCTCAAAACACACACAACTAATAACTCTCTTACATTCACAAAAACACAAAATCTATATATAGACTCTGCACATTCGCCCCTTTACTGTGGTCGAATGTGGAAGAGTTCCACATTCGCCCAGTATAAGGTACGAATGTGTTCTTGATCAGCTTCCATTCTTCCTTCGCCCAAAAGTCTTCTACCTTCGCCCAAATATGTCTACCTTCGCCCACTATTATTTCACATTCTACCCATCAGCACTATTAACACATGTTAACATCCAATCACTAGTCGCAAAACGCATCTACAAAAAGTGCTCAAAAATCTCAAGGAAAACTGCAAGAAAGACAAGATGAACTTATCCTTGGTGAAAAGAAGAAAAAACAATAATGAAAAACTACATCTTTTGTTTGAACAATATACATTTTTATCTATTGTCCTTTATATATGTTTAACATTTGCTATGTAAATTGGGTCTTTTTTTTAATACGCAAATGGTATTCTAATTAAACGCAAATGTTAAACAAATTGTTTCAATTAAAAAAAAAGATACTAACTTAAAAGAAAAACATATTTTTTTCAATTAAAAATTACATAAAATTTTTGCATGGTTGATGTTTTTTCAGACGTTTTCTTCATATTTTGAATATTCTTTGTTATATATACAGATTGTTCAATGATTGTTGTAAGACGCAAATACATTCAACTTTAAACGCAAATACTGAAATTACCAAATGCAAATAATGAATTTGTGTTTTCTTTGTCATCAATCTATAAAACGCAAATACATTCAACGTCAAATGCAAAAAGTGAAATTACCAACTTGTTTTAATAAATAAAACGCTAATAATACAAAGTTATATAACAAAAGAAAAGTTTTTAACATTAAAAGGAACCTGTTTTTTTAAACTCAAGTTAAATAACGTTAACATATTCTAAAAATTATTTTTTTAATGTAAATTACATTTAAAAAATATAAAAATGTTTGTAAAAAAAGTAAGAATAAATTAATGTATTATAAAAAGTGACGGTTTAAAAATGACAAAAATACCATAGACCATCAAATACATGTCATTTCACAACTGACAAAAAAAAAAGAGAAATGTGGATAGTCATGATGACACTGCAGACTGTTGAACTTATAAAAACTAGTTTTTTGAAACGCCAAAAGTCCTTTTATGTACTATAAAAACTAAACACTATAAAATAACATAAATTGTAAACATTTTAGGGAACCTCTACACCTCCATTTCTCTCATAAAAAACACCACAAAATCTAAACTCACTTCAAGATCTAAACAAAAATGGCAGCCAACATAACCCTAAGCGTATGGTGGTATGAGCAGAGTAAATTCAATCTGCTCATGAGTAATAACGAAATACTAGTTTACAAATGTAAAGAAAGTGTGCTACGAAATTATAGCAAGCAGGTACTAAAAAAATGTTGGCTTTAGGTATTCCACATCTAAGCCAATCAACACAGGTGGACAAGCTTTTTGATGTGTTGAAGAAGATGTTTAAAAATACCGAGCTGAGGGAAGTGAGAAAATGAGAATTTTTTGAAGAAAGATTTGAGGTGGATGTAACTTTTGATTATGGGAATGTTGAAGAATTCCATCCTAAGGATATATCTTTCTCTACTGATATGGGTTTTCTTAAAAACCTGTCTAATATGCCACTTATAAGCCAAACTGGTTCAGAGTTTAGTTCAAAACTTGTGTCGATGGTCAGAGCACAGGTTGAATTGTGGTCTGCTATGGACCCAGAATCAGACTACAAAGACGAAGAAGGAGACCTTGATGAGTACAAATTGGAGGACCCAGAGTATATGGAGGTTCTTCATGACTAATTTCTCTCCTTACTTCTTTTTTTAGGTTTTTTTTTAGTTTACTTTTAATTATAATGTAATGGAACAACTTTCTTAGTAATATTAATATTTATGTTTTTTTGGCATGCTTTATGATTCAATTTGAAATAACTTATATGAAGTGTCACGAAAAAAAAATAAATAAATAAACGCAAATGTACAACAATTTAAACGCAAATTATAAATTATATTTTAAACGCAAATGCACAAAAACAAAGACAGATACAAACATTTATGCTAAAAAAGGATGCAACTACTATTATTAATAAAACGCAATTATAAATTATTATGGAAATCATTAAACACAAATTCATAAGCAATTTACACGCAGATGCAAAAATTACAACTATATTTTTACAGAACCAACTTACACGCAGGTGCAAAAAATAAAAGTATATTAATATTCTCATAAATATTAATTTCAATCTTATGTATCTAATAATTTTTTTTAATCTATTTTTCTTGTAATATGGTGTTTTTGAATGAGAAACCTATGTTTCATAAATATAAACATATATAAAACGTAAGTATAGATTTGTGGATTTGGTCAGAATGTAAAATTGCGTTGGATATTATTGAGGGTCACAAGGTGCGGGATCTTAGACAAAAGTCTCGTGTCAAATGGACCTCCTTGGGAGATGAGAATTCTAGTTTTTTTCGTTGTGTGGTCAACGGTAGAAAAGCGCACAACTCCATCCCGGGATTAATGATTAATGACGATTGGGTTACAAAACCGACGCTTGTGAAGAGAGAGGTTCTACACTTTTTTAGAAATCATTTTAAGGAAAAGAACCCAATTCGGCCGACTTTGAGTTGTTCGGGGTTGAAGACTATCGATGAGCAGGGACGTAATTTCTTGGTAGATTATTTTTCAAAACAAGAGATTAAAGACGTGGTTTTTGAGTGTGGTTCTAATAAAGCGCCAAGACCTGACGGTTTTAACTTTCGGTTCCTAAAACGCTTTTGGAGTTTGTTCGAGGATGATTTTTACAAGATTATGTCAGAATTTCACGCCTCAGGTATTATTATTTCTGGATGTGGGTCATCTTTTATTACCTTGATTCCAAAGGTTAAATCCTCTATGGGGTTTAAAGACTATAGGCCTATTACTTTTATTGGTATGATTAGTAAAGTTATTTCCAAAATTCTTGCTAATCGTATCAAAAGGGTTATGGGTCAGGTGATTTCTGAGGCTCAATCGGCTTTTTTGACTGACTGCTTTTTTCTTGATGGGCCTCTTGTGGTTAATGAGATTATGGCATGGTTGAAGAATAAGAAAAAGAAATCACTTTTGTTAAAAATTGATTTTGAAAAGGCCTACGATAATGTTAACTGGAGTTTTTTAATCTCTATTATGTCCCAAATGGGTTTTCCCAAGAGGTGGTGCGACTGGATTAAAGGTATTTGTCTCTCCTCTAGAGCCGCGGTTTTGGTTAATGGTTCTCCTAGTTTTGACTTTCGGTTCGAGAAGGGTCTTCGGCAATGTGACCCTTTGTCGCCTTTTCTGTTCTTGATTGTTATGGAAGCACTTTTTTGGATCCTTAACAAGGCAAAGGACATTAATGTTTTTAATGGTATTACTTTTTCTGATAATGATCCGGATTTGACTCATCTTTTTTTATGCGGACGATGCTCTCATTACGAGGGAATGGAGTTGCGAAAATATTTAGAGCATTGCCCGGGTGTTACCCATTTTTTATTTATGCTCGGGTATACGGATAAATCTCCATAAATCTAATATTTATGGTATTTGTACGGATGACTTTGAGGTGGACAATATGATGGAATTCCTAGGTTGCAAGCGTGGAGACTTCCTCTTCACTTACCTTGGAATCAAAGTCGGGGCTAAGATGACGCGAATTAATAATTGGGAGCCGGTTGTTGATGTTATTAAAGGGCGTTTAGCTTCTTGGAAAGCTAAACATTTATCGATAGGTGGGCGTTTAATTCTTATCAAATCGGTTCTTGAAAGCCTTCCTGTGTATTACTTCTCTTTGTACAAAGCTCCTAAAGCCGTGATTGATTCTATCGAGATGATTATGAGGCGTTTTCTTTGGGCCGGTTCTATTGTTGACAAGAAAATATCTTGGGTTGCCTGGGATCTTGTTACTTTACCAAAAAAACAAGGCGGTTTGGGTATTTCTAAATTACAATATGTGAACGATGCTTTGTTATTAAAATGGACATGGAGATTCAAGACCGAAGATAGTTGCTTGTGGAAGAAGGTTATTATGGGGTGTCACGGTTCAAGTAGACCGGGAGCTATGTGTAGATGCGTTTTGCGACTAATGATTGGATAACTAACACATGTTAAGTTTTTGTTTTATGGGCGAAGGTAGTTAAAAGTGGGAGAAGGTAGATAGATATGGGCGAAGGTAGATTGCTAATGGACGAAGGTAGACTGGAAGCTGACAAAGATACACATTCGTACCTTTGGAGTGGGCGAATGTGGAAGAACTCCACATTCGACCATATCAACTGGGCGAACGTGCAGAGTCTATATATAGATTTTGTGTTTTTGTGAATGTAATAGAGTTGTTAGTTGTGTGTGTGTTCAGGTCAGGTTCCAGGTTATTTTGTGAAAGTCTGTAATTGATCTAGATTAACGTGTGTGTGATTGTAATTGAATATTTGAGAAAGTTAATCTATGAAAAAGCTTTGAAAATGATATTGATTGTGTTTTGATTAGAGTTTTATCAGTTTGTTCAGAACTAGGGTTTCCGCACCTGGTTTTGTAACTTGTATGATCATATAATCCTGTTTTAGTCAAAATCTTTCGCTTACAAAGTGGTATCAGAGCCATACGGATCATACAACAACAAATTTGATAAACTCAGAGCTGATTTGGACATGTTTTTGATCAAAATACATCTGTTTTTGCATGAAAATAGTTTTTGAGTGTTTTTGATTGATTTGAAGTTGATTTTGTTGTTAAAATTCAAAATTCCAAGTATTAAAGTTGCTCCAAATCAATTCCGAATCATAACCTGATTAAGATCATTCAAATCCACAAACTTTTGAAAATCAGAGATCAAAATAACCGTTTTTCAAAGTGTAACCGTTTTTCAAATCTGAAAATTACTGTAAAATGGGCGAACCTGGAACCAGTGGACGAAGGTGAGTTGTGTTTTGGTCGAATCTAGGTTATTTTGGGCAAACCTGGAAATTGTTGGGTAAATTTTTCACTTTCGGGTCATATTTTTCACCTTCGGTTGATAAAACGGGCGAACCTAGATTCATACTGGGCGAACCTAGAATTTTTCTGGACGAACGTGAAAAGTGTTAGTGTGTTTTTACATTCTGGTGAGTTTTTACTTTCGAGTAGTACTGTTTGGACGAACTTGAATCAGAAAGGGACGAACGTGAGACTTTTTGGGCGAACCTAGGCTTAGTTTTTGGAAAATTTTCTAAGTGTTGGATTTTTCGAAGTTCGTGATCATGTGGAATTTTCCGACTACTCCGAGACCAGCAACGACACAACCACAACAGCAAGTGATGGACCCATGGACAGTAGCAGCACAAAAGACGAGTACACAGTCTTCGCAACCGATTAACTACATGGCGATGACGAGCTCGATGCCTCAAAGTGTAGCACCTCCAGCACCACAACCTGACTACTGGGGAGTAGCAGCGGCGGTGGTAAACACTCAAACTACAAATGCTATTTCTACTTTGATTAACGATTTGTCTTCAGGTAGCGGGAATAGGCCACCGAAGCTCATGGACATACAAGAATACAATCAGTGGCAGAACAAGTTCAAGATCCACCTGGAAGGCATGGGAGTGGAAGGAGCAGAGGCATGGAGTATGATTGCTAAAGGTTACACAGCACCGATTTTGGAGAATACAGGTGAAATGATTCCTTTGGAAAGCTTAACTGAGGATGAGAAGAAGAAATATGTGGTGGAAAAGAAAGCCTTTTCCCAATTGACTCAGGCAATCACAAATGATCTGCTACATCAATTTGGGACTTGTACAACCTCTAAGCAATTGTGGGATGTGCTTAAAAGGAGGCATGATGGGAATGAGAAAACGAGAAGTTTGAGGATGGATGAACTGAGAAAGGAGTTTGAGAATTTTTCTTATATTGGAAATGAAACATTAAAAGAATTAACTCCTAGATATAGTCATTTGCTAATTGAATTGTCTAGTTATGGTATACAGATTCCTATGAAGAATTTGGTGGATAAGTTTGCAGATGCTCTACCACCTTACTGGGATCAGCATGTGGAAGTTCTCAGGGAGAAGGATGCATATCAATACTGGACTATTCAAGAGTTCATACAGAAGCTGGAAAACAAGGAAATGGAAGAGAAGAGGAAAGCTAGAAGAGCACAGGTTCCTCAGAATCCTAGCTTATACTTTGGAGGTACTCCAGTTTCTGTGAGTAACTCAAGTTCAGGAGGGATAGTTGCACCACATGTTGCGTGCATTTCCAATGTTATGGAATCACCAAAACCTACCATCAATTACATGGCACAAACTTCATCCTACTCACAACCATCATACACACAACCACCACCACAACAACAATACAACAATTCCTACATTTCACCATTCTCCCCAATGCAACAAGCATCTTTCTATACTGCTAGCCAATCTCAACAACCAATGAACCAAGTTACTCAACCTAATCAACAACAAGTGGTTTTGGAGACTTCTAACTTGGGCAATGTGACAGTGGAAATTGCTCAACAACATATTGCACTAGTCTCAGCAATGGTTTCATCCTATAATGGACTTGTTGCTAGTCAAATTGGGAATAACAACTTAACCAATGAGGACTATGCACAGATCGACAAGGAAGAGATGGAACTAATTGATATCCAATGGGCTTTTGCAAGCATCATGAGAAGAGCAACAGAGTTTATTGAAAAAACAGGTAGAACAGATTTGGGAACTTCTCCTAACACAACCTACGGGTTTAACAAGGAGAAAGTTACTTGTTTTAACGGTGGAGAAAGAGGTCACTTTAAACGTGAATGCACTCAGCCACCAAAACAAGGTAATAGAAACCCATTCAATGCAAGCTATCAGAATCGTCAACAACAAAACCAAAACCGAGTTTCTTACCAAAACAACAACAATTACCAAAATCGTCAAAACAACTCTAACAACAACCAAAACAGACAACCTAACACATCAAACCAGATCCAAAACCAATCTCTAAACAACACTAACCGAACAGTTATACCGATCACTACACCAAATGAGACACAACAGAACACGAGTCAGAATCAAGCATTGATGACTCAACAAGATGAAAGGTTTGATTGGTCGGGATTGCAAATAGGAATGGAGGAAATCACTACTGGTGGCAATGTGGCTTGCGTTGCTTGCAAGGTTGATGTTGAAGAGTCGGTGATGGTAGATGAAAAGAAAGAAACTGAGTGTGAAAGTGATGAGTCTGAGGCTGAGATGGATGTGGAGAATGAACCTGTTGAGGTTAAGGTTGAAGAAACTAATTCTGGAGTGGTGATTGATACTGTTTCTGATGTTCCTGAGGAGTGTGAATCAGTTTATTCTGATTCAGACAGTGAATCAGATACGGAAGCAAGTGTTACATCACTAGATGATGACATAGATCAGTTGCTAGCAGAAGCGGATTTTCTGATGACAAGGAAGTCGTGCATTGCTGATGACGCTTTCACCAAGATTGACTATTCCAAATTTTTTACTGGAAAGGAAGCTCATTTCGCGTTAATGGCCATGACTGAACCGCCAAAACCTGTAAGTTCTGAATCCAGCACTGATATTAGAAGTGATAAATATTGTGGAACATGTGATAGATTGACTGAGGAGAATAAACAACTCCGAATTCAACGTGATAGTGCTATCATAAACAGTCAATCTACTCGCAAAGAGTTGAATGCTTTCAACAAGGTATTAGATGGCTATAAAAAGGACATTTCCGACTTGAAAAACACTTTATCATTGAAACAATTGGCAATTAACAACTATATCAATGAAATTGAAAATACCAAGTTGGAAATGGCAGCCATAAAATGCTTTGCTGAGAAAGTAAACAAAAAGTTGGAAAGTTATAAGCACATTGCTTATGTGGTAGACCACATCATAGATGATAACACCACTAATTACAAGTCTGTGCCATCTCCGGTTCTTTTTGAAAATCATAACTATCACCAAGTTATACCGGAGAGCTCGGTAAAATCAGACTCATCATCGGAAATGGAATCTAATACCTCGAGTATTGGTGATCCTCATTCCGATGTGAGACCGATTTTAGGCTTGAATGATGAGGGTGTTTATGCTGAAAGTGTGGATTCAGACTCAGAGAATGATGATACTGGTAATGACCAAACTGTTAATGCATGTGAAATTCCAAAAGAAAATCACATCATTACTACTGAACCAGTGTCACCATCTCAACATGTGCATCCGATGGCAACTGCTCATCGTGAGAAAAAGTCTGAAAAGAATGAGATTAGAAAGGACCTTGAGAATGAACCAAGTGACAAACCTGTCAAGGTATTTTATCGGATGGAAGGATCCGATAAAATCATCTCTGATGAGGAATTTCCAATAAAAAATGTTAACTATGCTAAAATAGAAAAGATTTGGCAAGAAAGCACTATTTGGTTCCCAAAACATGAGAGAACAAATGAGATTCCACCAGAAATTTAAAAGAAATTGTTTTTGGATGTTCCTCAAGAACCAAAGGTCCATGTCACAGAGTTCATTCGACCAAATGACAGAGCTAATGGTTTTCATGAGCCCACTTACTCAAAAGGACCACTTCCTGAGAGTTTGAGGAATCAACAGTATAATGATCAATATCCTGTTAGATCATTTGCTCAACCAAATGCTCAATATGTTTTTGAAGAGTATCGAAAATGTTTTAAATGTGGAGAACGTGGGCATTTACTTGCTCAGTGTCCATATGTAAGGCATAAAAGACATGAGGTTGAAGTGAGAAATTCCATGAGAAAACCGATTGATCATTATGTTCCACCCCACAGACGAGTTGTTTCTCAACAACAACAGTTTTATAATCAAAATAATTTTCATCAAATGAGGAACAATCGTCCAATTCAATATGATCAAAGAAATCGGATAGCTATGGAACAATCATGGAGAAAGCCTATGGTGAACACAACAATTGATAGGCAAAAGGTTCCACAAAAACCAATTGTCAAATCAAATGTTGGACCTAAGTCTGTTAACTCAGATAAGGTAGCCAAGAAAGTTACTTTTGTTAACAATGTTCAGAAACCAATTGAGAAACCAAAATCTCAAATTCGCATTCTTAAAAGGTCTGAACAATCTTGGTCACCCAATGGTACTCCAGGAGCTTCTACTTCTAAAGTCAATGAGAAAAAGGAAACTGTTTTGAACAATCAGAAAAAGATTGATCCAAAACAAAACGTTGTTGAAAATGTGAATGAGAATGTTACTTTGAAAGCTGATGTTCAAAGGCCCAAGACTCAGGCTTGGGTCCCCCGAAAGAACTAAATGATTTACTTTTTGTGTGCAGGGAGCTTCAGCTGGCCCTATTAGCAGTCTATGGATTGTTGATAGTGGAGCTTCAGGCCACATGACAGGGGATCTCGCATTGCTGTTCGACGTGAAAAACATCAATGGAGGGTATGTCGCATTCGCTGGAAACAAAGGTGGATATATCACAATGGAAGGGAGCGTGAGTAATGGGATAGTGAGCTTTGAGCGGATATCTTATGTGAAGCAGATAGATTATAATCTGCTGAGTGTCTGTCATATATGTGATAAACAATTTTCTGTGCATTTTGATGACAAATCCTGCTATATTCTCAAACCGGGCTTCAAAATTCCAAAGGAGTGGATAATGTTGATGGCACCTCGCGTCAACAATCTTTATATTCTTGATATGTCCAAGGCAATGACATCACAGGGGCAAATAACATGTTTTCTATCCAAAGCAACTGAGAAAGAATCGATAATGTGGCACCGAAGAATGGGGCACATTCATCTGAGGAAAATGAATCAACTTGTGAAAAATGGGCTTGTCGATGGAGTAAACGTGAAACATTTCCATCTGAATGACAAGTGTGTAAGCTGTAAGAAGGGGAAGCAACACAAACAGGCCCACAAAGTGAAGAAAGTCAACTCTGTTGAGATGCCACTTGAGCGATTGCACATGGACCTATTTGGACCGGTCAAGCGCAAAAGTCATCTTGGAGAGCTTATTTGTTTAGTTGTCACTGATGACTATTCACGATTTTCATGGGTAATGTGTTTGCAAAACAAAAGTGACACTTTTAACAACTTGAAAGTTCTGTTCACTCGACTGGAGAATCTCTACAATGTGAAGATAAAGAGAATTCGGAGTGATAATGGGACGGAGTTCAAAAATGCTAAGATGGTTGAACTTTGTGAAAGCAAAGGGATACATCATGAATATTCGGCTCCGTACACCCCACAGCAGAACGGTGTTGCTGAACGAAAGAATAGGACTCTAATTGAAGCGGCTAGAACAATGCTTGCTGATTCAAATCTTCCGGTAATGTTCTGGAATGAGGCGATTTATGCAGCAAATTATACACTAAATCGGGTTCTAACAGTGAAGAAGTTTGGAAAAACATCTTATGAACTGTTACACCGACGAAAGCCCAACTTAGAGTATCTAGAACCTTTTGGGGCGCCATGCACGATGTTGAATCCAGGTGAGAAGTTTAGTCCTAAAGCTGAGGAGGGTTATTTTGTTGGATATGCAACCCCGCTCAAACGGGTATTCAACAAGCAAACTCGTCAAGTGGAGGATTGGGCTAACGTGGAAGTTCAACGATATACTCAAAATTTGCAAGGCACGGGTCCTGATTGGATGTTTGATTACAAAGACTTCTTTGAATCATTCAACCTAGATAGCTTGGTTGAAGAAGCTGTTATCAGATTACTTTACGAGTGTGAAAACGCGTCGACTTCATCGTTGGTGCGTCCAATCACCGTGAACCCCTTACCAGCTTCTGATGATACCAATGCTCCTATACAAGAGGAAGATGTGTTTCAAGAGGCTTCAACTTCATTAGACTCTTCAGAATCTGAAGTTGAACAATTTGAAGAAGTCATTCTTGAACATGCTGAAGAACCAGAGGCAATGCCAGTGAACCCAACTCCAACTCCAGAAGTTGCTTCATCATCAAACACGGGTCATGATCTGGATGCTGTAGAAAACTTAACTGCTCAGACGGGAGTTATTGTACCTGTTTATCCAGAATCTCGGATTCATCGTATTCACCCGCTGGAGCAAGTTATCGGTGATCCTGGAAGTGGTGTTATGACCAGAGGGCAGCTGAAAAGCGTTAACTCGCCAGAGAGTTTTGGTGCTTTAGTATTATATGCCAAAATTCAAAAATCTGGTAGTCAAAATGATTGGTCGTTTGCATGTTATGTGTCGCAGGTAGAGCCAAGGACATACAAGGACGCTTTGAATGAAGATGCCTGGGTTGAGGCAATGCAGGAGGAGTTATTGCAATTCCAGAAATTGGGAGTTTGGACGCTCACGGATTTGCCGCCGGGAAGGAAGAAAATAGGCACTAAATGGGTGTTTAAGTGCAAAAAGGATGATCGTGGGGTTATTGTTCGTAACAAAGCCAGATTGGTCGTGCAGGGTTTCCATCAAATCGAAGGGATTGATTACAATGAAATCTATGCACCAGTAGCACAGATTGAAGCTATTCGGATGTTCCTCGCGTTTGCTTCATACAAGAAATTCAAAGTTTATCAAATGGACGTCAAGAGCGCATTTTTGTACGGGAAAGTCAAGGAAGAGGTTTATGTCGGGCAGCCACCAGGCTTTGAGGACCCAATCCACCGGGATAAGGTCTACGTGCTGAACAAAGCTTTATATGGTTTGCACCAGGCTCCAAGACAGTGGTACGAGGAGCTAAGTACATACCTCATCTCCAAAGGATTCAAGCGCGGCCTCGTCGATTGCACCCTCTTCACGAAGAAGACTGGAGATGATTTGCTTCTAGTACAGATTTACGTTGATGATATTATATTTGGTTCAACTAACGAACTTTTATGCAGGGAATTCGAAACTGTCATGCAAGAAAAGTTCGAAATGAGCGCAATGGGGGAGATGCAGTTTTTCCTCGGCTTGCAGGTGGACCAAAGACCCGACGGGATCTTCATTCACCAGACGAAATACGTATCCGACATCTTGAGCCGATTCCAGATGGAGGACTCTAAGCCGATGGATACCCCGATTCAACCCAATCACGGGATTGGAGTGGACGCTAAGGGGGAGCTGACGGACCCATTTACATACAGAGCAATCATTGGATCTCTGATGTATTTGACAGCGTCTCGACCAGATATTATGTATGCAACGTGTCTCTGTGCTCGCTATCAATCGAAGCCGAAACAAAGTCATCTGACGGCGGTCAAGCGTATCCTTCGATATCTGAAGGGTTGTCCATCAAAAGGACTTTGGTACCCTAATGATGATGATTTTGATTTTATTGCTTTTAGTGATGCAGATTGGGGCGGCTGTGACAAAGATAGCAAATCTACTACAGCTGGTTGCCAGTTTTTAGGGAGCAGGTTAATTACCTGGCAATGCAAGAAACAGACTTCCGTGGCGCTGTCTACATGTGAAGCTGAGTACATTGCAGCCTCAAGTTGCTGTTCGCAAGTACTCTGGATCCAACAACAGATGGTGGATTACGGTTTGCAGTTTCTTAAAACTCCTATACACTGTGACAACGAAGCCGCAATTGCATTAACTAAAAATACTGAAAATCATTCTAAAGCGAAACATATCCGGATTAAATATCATTTTATCCGTGATTGTTACGCTAAGGAATTGATAGATATGGTCAAAATCCATACTGACTACCAACGTGCAGATTTGTTTACAAAAGCTTTTGACAGATCCCGCTTTGAATATCTTTTAAGACTATAAGGAGTGGGGGGGCGGGAAAGAGGGGGATGAAGCGCCATGTGGCACTTGTGGGACCCTTGTGGGGGGAAAATAATTGTGGGGAGTGGAAGGGGGGAAGAAAATAATATTATATTGTGTTAAAGTTAAAAAAAAATAAAAAAAAAACTGACCAATCTGCTGCTGCCACGTGTCCCCCCTACTCCCCCCACGCCGGTGACTCTCTCCCCGCCCCCAGCCCCACGCCAGCCTTCCCGCCCCACCGGCGGCGGTGTTCCCGCCCAGGAAAGCCCCTCCCGCCCTCTCTCCCGCCCCCACTCCTTACAGTCTAAAAGTAAACAATATAAAGGAAAAACAGGACTAATCGGCACCTCGGTTTATC
The DNA here is from genome assembly GCA_028751855.1 of Ambrosia trifida. NCBI lineage: Eukaryota > Viridiplantae > Streptophyta > Magnoliopsida > Asterales > Asteraceae > Ambrosia > Ambrosia trifida. The sequence goes on along the minus strand of CM054130.1, from coordinate 64,385,405 downwards.
GCTTTTTAGTTTTATTTTTAGTTTTTAAATTTTTGCTAATTGGGAATTTCTCTTTGCTAATTGGGAATTTCTCTTTGCTAATTGGGAATTTCTCTTTTCTATCATAATCCTCAAAGAAGTTGATGCTTTCAAGGGGATTGTTTAATCCTCAAAGAAGTTAATGCTTTCAAGTGGATTGTTTCTTTCAAATTTTTGTTTTGTTTTTCAGAAAAATTAAAAACCCAAAAATATGTTCTTTATTTTAGGGGGAGTCATTTTATCAGAAAAACCAAAAACATTGAAAAATTTTAAAAGATCTAAAAATTAGAAAAACCAAAATGATTTCCTGGATACAAAGAGGAAATGATAGTACATCAGTGGGGATCTGACACAGGCTAAAGAATTGTATAGTATAATGAGATGTATGTTGATTACGTGTGATATGCTGATAGGCTTCGTAGACTAAATATTGCGTGCCTTAGTGATACAAACATAACAAACTATGCGTTCGTGGTTGAACACCTCATGGGCATATGGTCTTAGTACCGTAATTTCGTTTGATAGGATTGCCAAAATCTGAGGTTTCGGGTCGTTATGTTATTGTTATCCGGGATATTCTGATTAAACTTCTGTCGTATTGATTTACGGACCTAGTTTCATCAGAATATTTGCAAAAAGAGCATATTGCCAAAACCGAAAGTTACCGAATTGAGGAACTTTATGTTTTATTGATCAAAGATCATTATTACATCGTATTGACTTTCTGATGCAAATCGGTGGTTAATATCAGCCTCAACCTAGTGTATACGCACATGTTACTTTGCTGCATTCATTTGCTGACCTGTACACCTCTGTGCTATATACTTTGTAAATTTTACGGATAACTTTGGCATAATCACGCGTTACGATGAAGCTTTGTGCAATTACTTGATACGGGAGTATGTCGTGTGTGTGGGAACCACAATGTGTTAGTCTAAAACACCTAATTCGTATCATTTTAAAGCATTGCGTAATTGTCTGCATGTGAGCTTATGTGGACCACAATATCAGCAATTGCCGTGTCACATATTGTTTCTCATGATAATATTAAAACAGATCAACGCTGTGCTCAGATTTCTCAGAAAACTGATATGATCCTCTTACCGGATATCACAAAATGTTTACTGCTTTCATTTACTTTGATGCATTTTACTTTGTTACATTTTACTTTTATTGTCAAAAAGATACAAAATCCAAAAAGATTTTAGGTGTGTTTTGATAAAATTTCAGAAAACCCAAAATTTTTGCATTTCTGCTTTATTTTTTTGATAACCGGGGATGCTTGATGGTCAATTTCTGAGATTTGATAACACCATCTGGGCTTTGTATCATTCAAAAAGTGAAAATTTGAGTTTTGGAAGTTTAACAGCTTGAAAAATGTTGAACGGGATTCGAATTCGTGATTTGGTAAATTTTCAGATTTTTCCATTTCACATTCGCCCCTTAATTGGGTCGAATGTGGAAAAATCATTACCTTCGGCCGTTACATTTTGGACGAATGTGGAAACTTTATAACTAAATTTTACCTTCGGGTACTCATTTTACCTTCGGGCCATTAAGTTGGGGCGAAGGTGAAATTGTTTCACATTCGCCCACTATAAACGGGCGAAGGTGGACTTCCTATATAAACCTGTTCCACGTTCGAACCTTCATTCACAATTTTTCAGAATTTTTCTTCATTACCAAACCTTGTTGCTTTGATTTCTTGTTCTTGCATAATTGATTCTCTATCAACCACTGATCATTTCTATACTCATATCACAGGTAATGGAGCCCTAACAAGATCAGAATCGTCGTTTTTGTTATCGGACCTAGGGTTTTACAATTTAGGGACTTAGAGTGTGTTTTAGTGTTTGTTTTTTATTGCATTTCAATCCTCATCAGTTTTAGGGGGAGAATAGTCCAGGAATTAGTATAATAACAACATCAGATGATTAATTGATCATTTTGAAACTGTCGTGACCTAATTCCTATGAAAAACTGATGATAATTGAAATTTAGGGAAAATTGGTTATGGACGAGTGTTGATCGGCCATTTTAGGACACATTTCAATCAAAATTATATGTTAAAAACAAGATTGGCAAAATTTTAAATTTTAGGGGTAAACAGGTTTACCTTCGGGTCTATTAAAACGGGCGAAGGTGGATTTTTTGGACGAATGTACATTTAAAACAGGGCGAATGTGTTTTTAATTCAAACCTTTTCACTTTCGTCCAGAAGATCTCATATTCGTCCAGAAGATTTCACATTCGTCCAGATCAAAAGGGGCGAATGTGAAACTTTAAACCCTAAAATTTTTAACTTTTTGTCGTTTTTGGATTTTGACGTTTGTTTCTGTTTTTGATGTGCAGATGGCTGATCAGACTGAGAATGTTGAAACTCCAGTGGAGAATATAGTTTCAGAACCAGTTCCAGAGAATGTTCAAGAAGGAGAATCGTCAAGTACAAGCAGTTGGTTGTTTGAGAAAACGCACAACTGTTGTGCTTATCTGGGCGATGTAGAAAAGAATGTCGAGTTTACAAGAATCATTGAATTCTTGAGGAGGAGCAGAGTTGTCTATGCCTTAGCTACTCCGACTATCATCTACAAAGACATAATTGAAGACTTTTACAAGAATGCGAAGTATGATTTCTGGGATGATCAGACCATCATAAAGAGCAAGATACAAGACTTAGAGATGTTTATTACAGAGTCTGATATCAGAGAAGCGCTTCAGATCAAGTTTGAAGTGAGTGAAGATCCCAGAGAATTGTCATGGACTGAACAGAAGGCTTGTTTCTTAAGAATGAAGTACAAAGGTCCGATCACTGATGGATCTATGTATAAAGGGAAGCTGAGTGTGCAATTCAAGTACTTTGCACATGTCATTATCCATGTTTTTGGATGTGTGAGTGGAGGCTATGATGTTATGAGGAAGAGTTTGAGTTCGATGATGGTTGCGTTGACTCTCAACAAACCATTCAACGTGTCTGGGATGATATTGGATCATATGCTTGAGATGTTAAAGGGTGTAAAGAAGAAGCAATTCATGCTATATCCGAGATTTCTCATGATGATCTTTGACCACAAGTATCCAGAATTGAAGAAGGATCCAACTATGATCCTAGGTCAAGATCACATGAACATTCGTACTTTGGTGAGAATGAAAGGATACAAAGGTGTGCCAGACAATGAAAAGCCACCTCACAGGAGACTTTTTGGAGCTTTGGCTAGTCAGGATTACACTGATCCTGGCAAGAACAGAGCAAGACATGATGACAGTGATTCTGATAATGATGATCCTTTAGTGTATGTTGATGTAAGCACTAAGAGGAAGAGACAGGTAGTCAATCCCGGAGCCAAAGGGAAGGGTAAGGGAAAGACTGATCAAGGAAGTTCTAAGCAACAGGTGGTTAGGAAGAAATCAACTGCAAAGAAAGGTACGGGTTTGATTGATGAAGAATCAGTGGATTCTGAGGAAACTGAGGTAGAAGAACGATGGGATTCTGATACTGAGAATGTTAGGACCACCAAACGTAAGGCCACTATGGTTGGTGAGTCTGAATCTTTAAACAAATCCATTGAAGAAGCTGAGAAAAGAAAGAAGTCAGTGAATGTTGAATATGAAAGTTTAGGTGTTGACTTGGAAGAGTTGAATGTTGGAGAGACTGTGGTTGTAAATTTGCCCAAAGCCAAACACAAGACCATGTCTAAGAAGACAAGCACTAAACAGTTGAGAGAGAAAGAGTTAGCACAACTGTTGAAAGGAAAAAGAGTGCCTGATGCTGGTACATCATCGAAGCTATCTTCACCTGTCACCAAGAAGCAAAAGAAATCCAAAGAGGCAGAAACAATATCAGCTGATCAACTTAATGTTGCACTGGACAATGTACTTGACATGTTCAGAAAGCCTCAGAAAGAAAAGGAAGTTGAGCCATCCAGATCCAAATCCAAGAAAGTCACTGTGGATGATGATGTGATGAAGCAGGTGAATAGGAAAATGGATGATATGATGAAAATGATTGTGGCTCAACAAGCTGAAATAGCCAAGTTTAAGCAAAATGAAGAGAAAATGCTTCAGATTGTGGTTGCTTCTAAATCTAATCAGGATGAGATTAATGAGAAGGTTAAGATGCTTGAAGCAAAGAATGAAAAGCTTGAAGGAAAGTGTGCAAGAAACAAGAGCAGGATTAAGTTGATTAAAGCAGATAACAAAGAACTAAGGGCTGAGAACAAACGCCTTAGTGATTTGATTGATGATTTATATAATACTGCACCCAAGTTGAAGGAGGGTGAAGAAGATAAAGAAGAGGATGAAGAAAAAGTTGACTATGAAGATTCTGAATCGGATGAAGAAAAAGATGATGATGAGGATGATGAAGAGTCAGATAAAAATGATGATGAGGATGATAATGATGATGATGATGATGCTGAAGGGTCTGGGAGACAGAAAGAGGATGATAGTGAGAGTGATGATGATGATGATGGAGGTGATGATACTTCAAAGTTTACATTTGAAGAAAGAACATCCAAAAAGAAGAGTACTGGAGAATCGAGTTCAAAGAAGAAGAAAGGTGAGAACGTTGATTCAGATGAAAGTATCTTCTGGAATGAGAAGGTGAGGTCTTTATCAGATGATGCTAAACAAGTGTATAAAGACATGTTGGAAAAGAGAGAATGGACCATTGAGTTCACAGGATGTTTCGCTGAGATATTCCAAACTGATGATTTGAGATATGAATTGGAATACGAAGATCCTGATCTTGAAGAAGGAGAAGTACCTGCTTCTGTGGCAAAGGAAATTTTAGATGGACTTGCACAGAGAGTAGGGAAAACGTTTGAGGAGTTTATGGTAGATGAGTCGATTCCAGACATTTCTGAAAAAGATGTTGGAAGTCACTCAGATGATAAAAATACTCCTGAGCTTGATGAAGTGGAGGTTGAAGATATAACTCATGAAGAGTTTCCTCAGTACTTCAGAGAAACAGATGAAGATGAAATATTTCCTGATTTCACTGAGACACCGAACAATTCAGCAAAGCAGAAAGCACAGCAAAGGAGTGCAGAGTTTGTGGAGAAGGTGTTTGGTGCTGATAAGCAAGGATCTTCAAATCAATCTGATGAATTGAAGAGTTATTTGAAGAAGTTGAGAGAAATGGATGAGAACCGACCGAAGCCTGAAGCTCAAGGAAACTTTTATAGATTTCACAACGCTAAGTTTAAAGGCAGAGCTCTCGGGTGGACATATTTGGGCAGGCTGAAGTGCATAGCTGCTAAATGGGAAACAGGAATCTTGTATTTTAACAGATTCATTGACTTGCTAACTCTACCGTACTGGGCGGTTAGAGATCTATGCAGATTCCCTATGTCTGGTGCTTCAGTTAGTGATACTCATGTCGGTTGGTGTGCAGACAAGTTGGTTTGGGAGAGTAGAACAAGATGGAATAGATTTAAGCCTCAATATCCCCGAAGGAAAGTTCATAGGGATATTGATCCTCAAACCAATATGAAGCGAGTTACTTTGATATACAAAGCACCTGAAGTGATGAGAAAAATACCTTTGATGCCTATGCCACAACATTTCAGTGCTGATTTTATTTTCTGGTATTATGATTGGAGAAAGGCTGAAGCGGTGATTGTGTTAAGAGACGGGAAGGACAAATACAAGCATGTTCGTGTATTTGATCCTATGTGGTTGATTAATTGCACTTTTGAAGACATCATCATGCTTTTCTACAATCCGATTTACTTTGAACCAAAAGATGCTGCTCAAGCAAGAAAGTATACTCAAGTGGTTGGAGTTTGTTTTGCTTATGACGTTAATGCGGGAAGTAATTTGGAGAATAAACTTGGCAAGACGGTGAAGATGGCAAATGTGTCGAAACCAGTGAAGAGAAGATTTGAGCCTGCAATGACTACTGAGCAGAAGAAACAGCTCAGAATTAAGTTGATGAACAAAGCAATGGACGAAAAGAGAAGACAATCCAATCAATAGTCGAGGGGGAGTTTGTAGATGCGTTTTGCGACTAATGATTGGATAACTAACACATGTTAAGTTTTTGTTTTATGGGCGAAGGTAGTTAAAAGTGGGCGAAGGTAGATAGATATGGGCGAAGGTAGATTGCTAATGGACGAAGGTAGACTGGAAGCTGACAAAGATACACATTCGTACCTTTGGAGTGGGCGAATGTGGAAGAACTCCACATTCGACCATATCAACTGGGCGAACGTGCAGAGTCTATATATAGATTTTGTGTTTTTGTGAATGTAATAGAGTTGTTAGTTGTGTGTGTGTTCAGGTCAGGTTCCAGGTTATTTTGTGAAAGTCTGTAATTGATCTAGATTAACGTGTGTGTGATTGTAATTGAATATTTGAGAAAGTTAATCTATGAAAAAGCTTTGAAAATGATATTGATTGTGTTTTGATTAGAGTTTTATCAGTTTGTTCAGAACTAGGGTTTCCGCACCTGGTTTTGTAACTTGTATGATCATATAATCCTGTTTTAGTCAAAATCTTTCGCTTACACTATGTTGCCTTGTAATGCGACGTCAAGCGGGTGTTGGAAACATATAGTTAAAATTGGCAATATTAAAGCTACTAATGGTGTGCCACTTAAATCTTTTTTTGTTGGAAAACTGGGAGATGGCCGTTCGATATATTTTTGGGGGGATGTTTGGTTGCGCGATGCTCCGCTTAGTACGATATACCCTAACCTATTTAGACTTGAAAAGGTCAAATGGTCCAAGGTTGCGAATCGGATGCATTGTGTGGACGACATCAAAACTATGGTTTAGGAATGGAGATTTATTCCTTCCTCTCATGAGGAGGTTTCGGAATTATTTCAACTCCTTATTGACATTCATAATTTAAAGTGGCAAGGTGGAGTAGATAGATGGATTTGGAAAGAGTAGAAGGATGGTGTGTTCAAGGTATCCTCGGCTAAGAGATTGTTGTCGAATAACTCTCCGGTTAGCTATACTCCGATGGTAAAGATGGTAAAGTGGAAGGGATGGCTGCCTCTCAAGTGTAAAATTCTGGTTTGGAGAGCCTTACTTAATCATACCGCATATTTGTTTTGCCAGAGTGATCTGGAAACAACTTTGCATCTATTCACGGGTTGTATCTTCTCCCACGAGGTGTGGTATCGTATTGAGCAATGGTGCCACTTGAGTCATACTATTATTTTTGATGTTTCGGATATTCTTCACGTGCCGGAATCGCCATTAGTGTCTAAAGAGAAAAAATACATCTTAAGGGGTATTGTTTACACCTTTATGTGGGTGCTTTGGATTGAACATAATGATCGGGTCTTTAACGACAAGAAGCGAAGTCCTATTCAGATTGTGGAAAACATTAAATCTACGGCTTACTTTTGGCTTCGTAATAGGACTAGATGGAAAGATATGGATTAGAAAACTTGGTGTATTTACCCTTTGGGTTGATGTTTTTTCGCTTGTTTTCTCGTTAGTCCTTGCTTTGAGGACATAGCGAGTTGTGTTTAATGAAGTTTTCCTTTCAAAAAAAAAAAAAAGTAACATATATACAAAAAAAAAAAATATTAATCTTAAAAAAAGGTTTAATAGTCTTCAGTCTAAAAACGCAAATACATACAACTTAAAACGCAAAATGTAAAAAAACAACTATATATAAAAACAGAATGATAGCAATAAAATAATACGCAACTACTGGTCTGAAAATATAAATAACCTATCTTAAAAAAGGTTTAATAGTCTTCAGTCTAAAACGCAAATACATACAACTTCAAACGCAAATTGTAAAAAAAACAACTATATATAAAAACAGAGTGATAGCAATAAATAATACGCAAACTACTGGTCTGAAATATAAATCACCTATCTCATAGCATAAACACACAACTGCATATATACAAACGTTAATTTTAAAAACACAATTACGTGACTACAAAATCAAACATAAAACCCAACACCTATCATCCAAAAGATGTAATCTTCATTTTCGTTATCTTTTGGCTTGACTGTAACATCAGCTACTTCATCCAATAATGTCAATGCAAAATTCAGAAAAAGATAAATCTGAAAAAATGTGGAGAAAAAGAAAATAATTAATAAAAACTATTATAAAAAATGATAAAACTGAATAAAACGATTATCAATTATAATTTGTATATAATAATTGATCGATCGAGTTAAACAAATCATCAACAATAAATTAAAGAATGATCATGTTGTTTAGGGTTTCCCGTCTTTTTATTTTGGGGAAGAGTAAAAAAAACAGAAGATAAAAAGATAAAATTCTATAATACCCTCACCTTCTAGAAAATTAAAATACGAGGTAATTTGGTAACCGCTTCCACATGAACGACTATCATTCCTTCTTACGTTATGTACGCTATGTTATGTTGTACCGTAAACTTTATTATTATTTTGTTACAATTTTGATGTCACGTGAAAATAATTAATGTTACTCATTATTTAGTTTTTTTTTTTTTAATATTTACTTTCGTTCAACAACGAACAATCTTTAAATCCGAGGACCTCCTAAAAACACACCCATTTACAAAGAGCACTAATTCATTTTTTTAGTGAAAAAGTTATTATCACGTTTCTTCACAGTCGTAGTTTAATAACAATTAATTAATATTACTATAATATACGATATTTAGAATAGACCTTATTTTCTTAGGTTAAATGGAATAACTTTTTAAAGTACAAAAGCGAAAACTTAAAAACTACTTATGAGGTGTGTATGTTCCTCTTGTTTTTTACTATAAAAATATTGTACACAAAAAGAATTTTAAATCACAGCTTCAAAAATTAGGGAAGGTATCGCATAATTGCATTTATTCCCTTCTCCATGGACTTTATTTCGTCAAAAATGCCCTGCTTCTAGTTATATCGAGGAACATTAACAAAAAGTGGTGTTATTAGTAGGGCTGTAAACAAACCAAACGTTCAGCGAACTGTTTGTGAAATGTTTGGCGGAAAGTTCGTTTGTGTTCATTCGTTTAATAAATGAACAAACACAAACAAGAAATTTTGTTCATTTAGTTAAACAAACAAGCATGAACAGATGTCACGTTCGTTCATTTATGTTTGTGAACGTTCGGTAACGTGTTCGTTTATGTTCGATAGTTCATTAGGGTTTTTAACTTTTTACTTTTAGTTTATGTACTACAAATTTCCCAGTGATAGATTATTTAATATATACTACTATATTACATATTAATACTACCTTAATTATTTTAATTAACTGTTATTTTAGGTGGATTAAACGAGTATTTCAAGTTTAATATGATAATTTTGTGTTTTTATCAGACATTAAGTGATCAAGATTATGTTAAGTATATTTGGGTAATTAGATAATTAGATTAGTATATTTTGGGTGGACAATGTTCGTGATGAAATTTCGGAATTTAATATGTGTTAGTTTGTGCTCGGTTCTGTTCATTAATGTCTGATTGTGTTCGTTTACGTTCATTGGTGTTTTTATATGTTTGTTTTAGTCCGAGAACTAAATTTAACAAATAAGCACAAATGAACACGAACACGTTCAATTTCTTAACAAATGAAAACGGACAAAACCTCGTTCGGTAATTGTTCATGAACAGTTCGTAAACACGTTATTTCCTTAAAAAACAAACACAAACAAAAAATCTCGTTTGGTAAGTGTTCATAAACAATTTGTGAACACGTTATTTCCTTAACAAACAAACACGAACAAGGCCATGTTCGTATTCGTTTGTTTCATTTACAGGCCTAATTATTCGTATAGAATTTTGATTACTTCGCGTGATTTACAAGTGATTTTGTCTTTTACATTTGTCACTATCTTTAACCAACTTCTCCCCAATTCCTTGAAATTCAGAAGAGTAAATCATAAGTTATGAACTTTAACTATATACGACATTGCATTTATCTTTACTAATTATAATGAACTAGGTTTATACATGCCGCACGTTGCCGCGGCGGGGACAAACGGGTTATTGAGTACTATATGGCTGTAGTACGTTACACAAAGATGTTATTTAACCAAAAAGATCGGTAGAAAGCAGAACATTAACCGTCCATGACAAAGTATCTTTATATAATGCGGCTCAGGCGCGCAATGATAGGTTAACCGGTTGCGTAAGCGTAGCGCCATCACAGTCGACATTAGCATTGGACACGCAATCATCATAGCCAAATAGCTGCAAACGCAATCCGTACGCCAAATACCAGCAATGAAAGCGAACAGATTCGTAACCTAAACCCCCAAATAACACACTTAGCCACAAAAAGCGGTATCTAACCTAACAGCAGATTCAAAAAAAGGCAAATCGAAAGAAAGAAAACAACCATCATAAAAGAGCGTCAATTCTTGGTTTGCAAGTGAAGCAAAACTACGTGGCTCAGAGTTGACAAAAGAAGATGCGCGCAAGGCGGATCGCGGGTCTAAACCCACCATCTAACTTCCTTGCAACAACACTTTCATCTATAGTCGGAATAAATCTGTAACTCATCACAGCCAATACCGACGCCATTATCATAATCAACCAAAACATCACATATCACCCCAAAAATAAAGGGTTTACAGTCGGCGCAAACAACAGCTGAAAAACCGTCGCCGCCATCCAAGACAGCCATCTAGCATTGTTTTTAGAATCAAAGTGAATCCGGTTAAGATAAAATAGTCCAACCAAAGTAGACCAATGAGCTCTCCGAAATGGAAATGCGGTCGTTAAAGTTGAAATTAGTCATAAAAAAAAGTTTACAATTCGTAATACATTTAATGTATTTATATTATACATAAGGGTCCGTCTATTGGCACCCCCCCTCTCATCTATTTCAACTCCCCTCTGAAACGCCTCGCTTAGGCCAAAGCGAGGCGCTTCAGTCACATCAAGGTCAAACTCAGTATGAGGTTGCATGGGAGTTTGAAAAAAAGGGGCCAAGCGCCTCGCTTTGGTCAAAGCGAGGCGCTTGGCAACAGGGGGATGAACCTGGACATTTTGATGTTGGGAAGGTTTTGGTTTGGATTTTTTTTTGTTTGTTTTGAAGTGTTTTTTTTTAACTTTTTTATCTATTTAGGGTCTTTATCTATTGTAATTTTTTTAAATTTAAAAATTTTAAAAACACCGTAATAACCCGTGTTTTTTTTTTTAACTTTTTTATTGATTTAGGGTCTTTATCTATTGTAATTTTTAAAATTTAAAAAACAACGTAATAACCCTAATCAAACTATAATTAATCAAGTAATCCCAACTTTAACCTATTAATAAAGTGTTCGATTGTCACTGTGACTGGATAAATTATTCACGGAGAAGACCTCGTCGAAGAAAGATTGAACGAATTCGCGAATTTTGATACGAATATGGTGGTTGATGGTCAACGTGGCGTCGTTTTGGTTCATAACATGTAACTTTTATTTGGTTTGGGATTGAAAGGGTTAAGTGATCTTTTAACGTTTATAATCGAATATTTACTGTTTGGATCTCATTGGTTTTACTGGCTTGCAATTTATAATTTGGTGTTAGTTCATTTATTATCTATGGGTTTAATATTTATTAGACAATTAAACATTCAAAACAGACAACATATTGTCACACCCTCAAATTTCCACCTGCGGACTTCTACCGCGAGGCGTGTGACATACCAGGATCCAAGTCAACGGTCACAATAAACGACGTCTAAATGTAAAAACATACGTAAACAAAACCATGCATAAGTTTAAAACCAACATTCAATAGTGCGGAAGCATTTTAAAGTTTACAAAAGTCATGCATAAATAAACATAAGTTCAAAAGTTCATAATCCCAAAACGTGCAGATGAAACCCTAGACACGAGACGACTCCAGTGCGACCACGTGCGCCTATCCATATGCTGCTACCTTAGACTATAAGGAGTGGTGGGGGGGGAAGAGGTGGGGGGAAGTGCCATGTGGCACTTGTGGGTCCCTTTTGGTGGGGAAAATAATTGTGGGGAGTGGAAGGGGGGGGAAGAGGTGGGGGGAAGTGCCATGTGGCATTTCTTTTTTCTTTTTTTTTCTTTTTTTTAACTTTGTTTTTTTAATAAATATAAAACAAAATTTTAAAAAACCATAATATTAATTCATAATAAACTACAAAGTTAAATAAAAAAAACACTAAAAACCAAAATTACATGAAATTTAAAAAAAAAAAAAAACTTAAAAAAAACAACTTAGTTATCGCTAACGTCTTCATCAGATGGGTAATCTCTTGGTATACTCCAAATATGATCAACCAGATCCGCTCGAAGGTTGTGATGTGTTTGGCTATTCTTAATTTCAGAGTTGTTGACGTTTCTTTCTTCATCCGTAATGTTTTCTTGACTTTGCTGCGTTTCCTCACCAAAGTACTCGCATATTGCACGTCCTTCATCCTCCAAAATCATGTTATGTAAAATTAGGCATGCGTACATCACATTTCGTACATGCGTTTTTTCCCACAGTCGGCAAGGTTGGGCCAAAATGTGCCATCTTTTTTTCAACACACCAAAAGCACGCTCAACATCTTTCCGTGCAGCCATTTGTGCTTTGTTAAACTTTTTCCTCTTAGGGTCTAACGTAGTCCTCCGTGTAAACGATTTTACGAACACAGACCAATCAGGGTAAATTCCATCTGCTAGAAGATACCCGTACTTGTATTCTGTCTCGTTTAAGAAAAAAGTTCCTTTTGGTGCAACATCGTTTATAAGATCGTCGAACACTGGTGATTGATTAAGAACAGTCCTATCGTTCAACGAACCGGGCACACCAAAAAACGCATGCCAAATCCAAAGATCTTGTGACACAACCGCTTCAAGCATCATACACGGCGATTTATGAAAACCGCTAGAGTGTTGGCCTTGCCACTCAGTTGGACAAAGTTGCCACTCCCATTTCATACAATCTATACTCCCGAGCATACCGGGAAAACCATGTTTTTCTTCGTGAAAGTCTAAAAGTTGTTGGACGTCACTAAATGTTGGTTTTCTTAAATATCTTTTTAAATATAAATCAATGACGCCCGCACAAAAAAACTGAGTACTTTCTCTAGCCGTTCGCTCGGCCATCCTTAGATACTCATCCATTACGTCGGAACTGCTTCCGTACGCCAATGCTCTAAGCGCGGCTGTGACCTTTTGCATCGCGGTAAATCCCATCTGACCACGTGCATCGGGCCTTTGTTTGAAATATTCATAATTATTTTCTAAATCATTTGTTATTCTTAAAAATAAATTACGACTCATACGAAAACGCCGCCTAAAAGTTCGTTCATCGTATGTTGATTCGGGTGAGAAGTAATCACGTACCAATGACTCATTTCCGGTTTCGCGTTCGCGAACTATATACTTTCTACGCTTGGGTGGTTCAGAGGTCCCTTCGTCGTCCGCTATAGCTTTAACGACGTTCTGAACGGCTGCCATTAACATTTCTGCGCCACTTTCGCCAAAGTCATCCAAAGCGAGTTGATCAAACATATCGTCTGAACTCGAAGAATCGCTCGACATCTTGCAATTTTTTTTGAAAATATATGATAGTATTGGGAGGATTATATGAAAAAAATGAGTGTGTTTGTGTGTAGAAAGTTATTGTTATATATATATATATATATAAAATAAATTTTTTTTATTAATATTACCGTTATTTTTTCAAACGGCTACTTTAATTTTCTTTTTTTTTTTTTTTTTTTTTTTTCAAACGGTAACATATATCCCCCACCAATCAACGCGTGCCACGTGTCTTGCCCTCTCCCCCCCACGCCGGTGCCCTTCTCCCCGCCCCCAGCCCCACGCTCCTCTTCCCGCCCCTATGGCGGCGGTGTTCCCCCCCTCTCCCGCCCTTCTCCCGCCCCCACTCCCACTAGTCTTAGCGACCTGAGAAAACATGCTAAAAGAGTCAACATATAATGCTGGTGAGTTCACAGGTTTTAATTAAACGTTTACAGTGATCCTTCAAAAATGTTACCATCACAATTACTACTATGCTTGTGAGAACGCCAAACCAGGCGCAGAATGAGATACTCATACGGGTGAAACCATTACTGACTAAGCCGTGTGTTACCCTTAGTTCCTATGGGCTACCGTCATCGCCGGTAGACCTTGTTTTATTAGAGACAATATGCACCCGCCGGTCCCACCGTCGAGTGGGGTTTGTCAGTTCCCAATAGCGCTATCCATACTTCCCCGCCATATACCCATGTTAGTGGTTTCAAGGGATTTTCGATGAACCGTATAGTAAGATAAGTAAGCCATAGTATAACGTGATAACAAGTCATAAGTCATAAGAGTTTAGCGAGTCATAAGTCATAAAAGAGTTTGTAAGCATGTTTCTCACCCCGAAAGTAAAAACTGTAAGATGTGGGGCCGTGAACTCACCTTAAGTTGTGTAATCCGTATGCGTGATATGAGTAAACCGTTTATGAGATATGATAGCCCCAACTATTGGCGACCTATCATAAGATATGTGTTAAGTTAGACTAATAACCCATCGGGTTCATTAGTCCCTAAGTCCAGTCCATGACCATTATGTGTTCGAAAAGCATGTTTAACCGACAACCAGACAACGTAAGACAAGACTCGACATCCCATTGGTGACCCGACAATCCACGTGTTAGATAAATACAAGACAACATGCCACATATGCAATTAAACACTTAATACGCGCAACAGTTCACCTAGTCTAGCATAATATCCGTTTAACGCATAAACAGGTCCGAATACGTGTTACTAAGTCATTGGGTGAATCCCGGGGTTCCTATCATGTTCCTAGGCGTCAAATCATGTTCCGGGATGTTAAAATATACATACAGCAGCATTACACGCGATTAGGAATCAAACTAGCAATTAGGAAAAGTCAACATGTGATTAGGGCTGGTCAACAGGCGATTACAAGGCGATTGCCTGTTATACACACGAGTAGGCCTCACCTACTGGCGAGTACACCCCTAATCGCCCTTAGCATCATGCGATTAGGGTGCTACTCGCCTGTTGCAGCTGGATAATGCAATTTTGCGCGTTTAACGCTCCAAATCGGATCCGAAACATGTAAAAACATCCAATAATCATCCTAACATATTAACAAACATATTTCAAGCAAAACCCCTAAGTTTTCATCATTCTAACAGTCCCGAATGCGAGCGTTTTCCCAAAATGGCAACTTAGCATGTAAACATCACATCAACATGCAAGAACTTACCCTAAATAGCAAATATTCAGATTTAACCACATAATCACGTTGTCCGATAGCATCCTACTGTTCTAGCATCATCCTAGAGCAAACCCTAACATCATTCAATCAACAACACACCTCATAACATCCTTAATCCTCTAAAATCCTTCAAATGGGTCAAAATATCAAATATCAACAATACACCACCAAAACCATCCAAACTCCTAGGACATCATCATACTAACTTATCTCAGCAATAAACATCAAAATAACATAAGAACAACCATGATTCAATCCTAAAAATCCTACCTTTAAACATATATAACACATATAACACATGTAAAGGTGTGGGTTTGTTTAAAAACGGTTTTAAATGGATTTTCAAAGATAAAAACATTTATAAGTCAGGTCTGGACGTTTAGGGAGTAAAACATAATCATTTAAAGGTTTGGGTTTGAAGAACACACCTTGTAATCAAGAGGTGATGATGGAATAAGCTTGAAAATGGTGGTTTTGATGCAAAAACGAGTTCCAGAGGGTGTTTGTGTGTTGGGTTATGTTATGGGACGGCTAGGGTTGCACAAATGATGTTTTGGAGGTCAAGGGTGGTATTTATAAGCGTTTTTGGTCGTCCAGCACGTATTCATGCGAGTGTGCAGACCTATACGCGAGTAGGGTGCCTACTCGCATGAATGTATAGGCGATTAGCCCTACTCGCCCATAAGCATCCTGCTACTCGCCCCTTTAACATGCGATTAGGCTATCCCATTAAGCCTAATCGCCTATAGCCCCACAGTTGGTGTGTTTTGCGCGTTAAACCCCGTTTTAACACATGTTAGCACATATTCACATACCGACAAGTCACATAATGATTGTAAACATATAATACATGGTAAATGACACGTTCCCGCCCGATCACCAATTCCCGGGACCCGAGACTTGCGTATGTTAAAACCCTAATGATGTGCGACTCGACTCGACCATGTGTAACGTATGCGCGACTCGCTAAGGTAGACTTACTAAGTTTTCAAAAGTTAGTTACCGAAAGTTGCCGGGTGTCACATCATCCCCCTGTTGAAAGAATTTTCGTCCCGAAAATTTCCCGAATGCGAGGAGAGAAAACAAATAAGAAGAAAAATTTTTCCGGGTCGTCACATCATCCCCCTGTTGAAAGGAATCTCGTCTCGAGATTCTTTCGGTTTCAACAGTAATGTGTGTCGACCTCGGTGCCCAAGTAACGTTCCCCAAAATACGACAAGTGAAGGTCATGAATCAAACGTGCCAGTAATAACCGGGAAACCACTTTCCCAAATATGAGTATGAGACAAGAGACCCCCGATGAAAGCCTACTGGAGCCTACTGTGATCGGTATAACTAACCCACTGGTACCGTCCTAGTAGCATCCCCAAAGGACCCTCATCAACCCAAAGAATGAGAAACAGAGACCAAACCACCAAGAAAACACCCGAGACAGACACGAACGCACAACAATGCGGATAAAAGTATGACCAAAGCGTAACAAGAGATAAGAGAGAATACGTACGGGTAACAGTGTCTGGGTCCGCCTGGTTCTCCCTAGCACCAATCACATAAGCATGAGCACGAGTCCACCGGCCACCGCCTTCCTTGTCCCCATCCTTCCCTGTAGTCTCTGCGCCCCCTTGAGTCAACTTGGGACAGCTTCGCTTGAAGTGCCCCGCTTCCCCACAATGGAAGCAACCCTGGTTCCCCTGTGGAGCAGGGGTAGTAACAGCAGCAGTCTGAGTCGTCCCGGAAAGGTTGACCCTACAATTCTTGGCAAGATGCCCCGTCTTCTGACAACGCTCACAGCGAAAGCTCTCACAAGTACCAAAATGATGAAACCCACAACGTCCACACTTAGGGCTTTTCCCCGCATAGCCCCCCTGTTTCTGGTCCGATGCTGACCCAGAAGCTTCAGTCTTCTTCGCTGC